>VZSE01008037.1:179698-330721 GCA_013398275.1 Promerops cafer
GGGCAGCGCCGGGCGCCGCCCCGACACCGACACCAACACCGGCCCCGGCCGGCTGCGCGGAGCTCCGGCAAACTTCGCCCGTAGTTTTACCCCTCCCAGCCCACCTCGGCAAACCTGCCCCCGCCCCTCCCGCCCTGAGGCCGCGGAGGTAAACAGCTGGGGCGAAGCCATCGAGAATTTGTTTTGTTCATCGCCGACGCCACCTTTGCTTCTTAAGACAGAAATTTTCATTTCTATTTGAGAAGAAAAAGTCATTGCGAGCAATGCAATTTTGCCGGCTAATGAGACTCGATTTTGCAGACGAGTACTTCGCGTGTGGTGCTGGGGGGGATGTCCTTGAAATGACATCTTTTTAAATGCCTGTCAAAAATACCCTCAGATATTCCAGAAAGAAATGGTTTAATCCCAGAAATGAAGTCCAGGAAAAAGCTGTCACTAATTCATTTTTCTTCATATGAAAGATAAATTAATTAAGGCTTAAAGTACCATGGAGTATTTTGGATGCCCCTGCAAGGGAAAAATAAAAGGATTACTTGCCAAACTGTTTCATCTGTGTTTATGGGAAATAAGAAAATTTCCAAGTAAAAGTAATTTAGAGATTTTTGCTGGGGAATATATCCTTCATTCACGCACAGTTCCCAAATTCCTGCCCCTTAGCTGAGCACTGTCTCCACAGCAAAGCCTTGGGCTGGTTGTTTCCCACAGCGCTCCTACTCCTCTGGAAGACAAGCACTTGATACTCCCAAGCAGTATTTTGGGCTGATCTGGCAGGTTTTTACGCACGCACCACTCGCAGTGGGAGCGTTGCCTCTTGAGAACTGATTCATCTAAGTAAGGGCGCCAGGATTTGGCCCATAGTAAATTCTCTTTAGAGATGGTGCCAACAAAATCTCCCAGCCATGGGAATAGGACGTTTTTGGCAACCCAGTCCCCCTTGGCTGTCTCTCTCTGATGTTTCCTAGTGGTGACAGGCTAAAGGCAAGATCATTATGGGCTTCCTCACAGTGAACACAGCACAGCTATGTGGCACCCCAGGAGCTGCTGCCTGGTTAAAGGTGTAAGGACATTATTTTCTCTTTCTCATGAACAGCCCTAATCTGAAAAGCATCAAAATTTGCACAGTGCATGAAAATGCTGCGATAGAGACTACTCGCTTGGGTAGGAATTGAATTGCAACCTCAGGAGAAAAAAGCTGAAAGTGCTTCTAAAAGAAGGATTTGTTTCACAGAGCAGCTCTGTGGCCTTTGCACTGGAAGTGAGACACTTGGAACAGACCCACTGTGGTGGGGATTTATGTGGGTACGGATGGGTGCCTAGGTGCAGGCTACCCACACCAGGGCATTAAAAATGTGGGATTTGCTCCTTGGCTTTTGAAACTTCTGATGGTAGTGCCAGCCAGGAAAACTGCAGTACTGGAAGAGCCATATTTTCGTTTAATACATCTTTTTTGTGACTGCCATGTAGAAATTACTCCTCAATGTTGCTCGGTTATCCCTGCCACGGGGGCATTGGATGCCCAGCCCTTGGCACTGCTTGGGCTGTGGCTGCATGCTCCCCTCTGCTCTGAGAAGAGTGGCCTGTGGGAAGGGACCTTTATTCCCTGCTATACCTCCCAGCCACAAGCTGACTCAAGGTTTCCATATATCAGGATGAAAGATTAATATGGTTTAAATCTCCTTCTGCTTCAATTAGGCAGGTGAGACAATGTTGAGAATCAGATCGCATTCCCGTAGGGCAAAGGGTTTCAGCTAGAAGTACAGCATTTTAGAGGATTTTGGTACAGCCAAGACTAATATCTTGTGTCTACACTTAAATATGGTAGTTTATTATCATTTCAAAATTTGCTGCCTGGCTAGAAACCACTTTATGTAAGGATTTAAAGTATGTGCATTTACAATATGTGTGCAGTCAGGGAATTACACAGCCACAGATTTTTAAACACAAATATATGCAGGCTTCTATTGATATGATAAACTATCAGTAACATGTTCTGCAAAGCTTCTTAAATCCTCATTGACACAACAGACCACTATTGTGTCAATAGTGTGCAGATTAATGGGGTGTTGTCAGGCTATTTTAGGCCTTAACTTTCATTTATCCTAAAACTTGTTCTTCATTGTAACTCTTAACCTTTGGATTCTGCCAACACATTTCTTGTCACAAATATACTAATGGAATTAAAAGAAACCTGGCTTTTAAATGTTAATTACCCCTAGAATGATTGATTTGCAAAAGAAACACATCAGCAGAATCTGAAAGTACAGAGGCAGAATAAAATGGACTGAGTGTCAGCCCAAGAGCCAGGAATGCCCGAGGACCAGCTTTGGCTTCAATGAGACCGTCCCTGTGTCCCAGGGGTAACGGGAGCACTTACCCACCCTGTCTGAAGGGTAGGGTGGATGGGCTGTTCCTACTGTCCAAAGGACTTTTCACCCTCTGAGTGCTTTACAGACTTGAGCAACACTTGCTCATAAATTCGAAAATATAAGCAAAGTATTAAAAATTTACATACTGGTAACAGAACCACCCTCTGTTAGAACAACATACTGAGTTTTTTATTCATTAAAATATGGATAATACTAAACTGCTTTTAAACCAGACATTTCATTCTGCTTGAATACCTCCACTGGGTTTATAACCAAAGCTGAACTGATTTCACCAAGATGGTGTGTTAATTGACAACACCACTTCAGCCACATGGTGATTTGGTAAGGAAGTGCCAGTGCACACAGTGGGAAGTTTGCAAGTTTGGGAAACCACCTTCAGATCATGGTAGCTCAGGAAAAGCTAGCTGAAATGGCACATCCCTAGGAAATACCAAGTACTAAGGGAAATGGAATTGACAGTTTACCCCTGGCTGAGCCAGAGCTCCATCAGTGACTCAGCATGCAAATGCATGGACACAGTGGTTTCTGAATGAAATATAAAATTTATATTTTGAGGACATGTTCATTTAAGCTGTGTCATTTCCAATAAAAACAGCAAATGTCATTTACCGGGGGATGGTCAAATCATAGCAGTGCCAGGAAGTGATGATGTTATACCCTAAGAGTCATTTTGTTTTAGCTAAATATTTTCTTCCTCCCTTCTCCTTTTTGCCAGTGCATACAGACATCTGCCTACGCAAGGCATTGCATAGAGGAACTGGTAGGTAATTTAATATGGATCGAAACATAATTCCTGATGAAGTAGACATGCAGTTTTTATATTCACTGTCCTTAAATCTAAATTGCAAAGTGCGATGTTATGACTTACCTTGACTGTAATTAAGTTTGATAGTAAAAGAGAACAGAATTTATTTATTATGAGTGAAATAAAATTAGTTGGACAATTTAAGGTGCTATTCAATGAGTAATGCTCCCATAGAAGGGGTAAACATTTGTCTGCCTGATAATAGTAGTTCGTATTAACAACCTAGAAAAGTTATTTTCATGCAGCTCTGGTTTTATGTGTCTTCTTGTCTTCTCAATGTCCTGGGAGCCATTGCACAGGGCAGGACAGGCATGTATAATACGTGAATAAATGTAGGACAATTTCCAAGAAAAACAGGCTTTTTATCTCTATCGATTGGTGAAGAATTCTCTCCTTTGGACTTTTAAGAACATAAATGTAGAAAATAGGAAGATCAAGCTGTAATGCCTCACAGCTCATGACCAGAAGAGGGTTAAAGCCACACAAGCTGAAACTGATAGCTCATTGTGGTGTCAGCCTGCACAATGCAGGACTCCCTGTTTCCTAATGCTCACCTCTGTTAGAGGGATGCTGACCATTCCTGCCTTTAGCACCCTGTCTCCATGAACCCTTTCTGTAGGTATTGCCCTTCTTTAGCCACTCATTCTTCCCCATTCCCCATGGTTTAGATCCCAAGAAGATGGTCTTTAATCTGCCTGGGTGCATTTAAATCATATCCCTGTTCAGTCACCCTAAGCCTTGTTGCCAGGGGGAATATCGGTGAAAATCCCGTGTTTGGTGGCAGGGCAATAAAGCTGAGCCAGCCATTTTCCTTCTTTGAGTCCTGAGTTTGTAGCAGTATCAATGCAAGTCAGAAGTGAGACATTTCAGAACATTGTTGCTCATGATTTACACCAAGTGGCTAAAATTAGCAAATTGCTAATATAACTAGCCTGTACTGTGTTGATACAGACAAATAATTGTTCATAAGTCAAGTATTATTTAAACAGGGGTAAGTTTAAGAAAAGATGTAATAAATTTATCCATGTAAATAGTATCCAAGGTATCCCATGAGCATAGTTCTTTATAATGCTTAAAAAAGAGAAGATAATTTTTTCATATTTTCCAAATGATGGGAGACCCCTCTTTTCACCCTTGACAGCTGTCAGAAAATTATAGGAGGTACTTTTAAGCAATTACCATTTTGTAAAATATAGGGAGGAGAGAAAACAATTCCAACACTTTTTTATAGCATTTTCTTGGGTGCTGTATTGAGAGTTGTGTTTAAAGTATTTCTGACTGTCAAGAATTCACTTTAACATAGAATCATTTAGGTTAGAAAAAACCTTTAAGGTCATTGAGTCCAACCATTAGCAACATCATTGTTCCCTTTTTTAATATTTTTCTAATCTTCCTCCTCATTTAGAGGGATGTGCAGAATCTCAGGCTGCATGCCTGTCACTTGAAGGTGTAGTGATAATTTTTTTGCCAACACTGATGCTGGGCTGTGCAACCCAACTTGGCAACTTTGTCCTGTCTCTGTAAAGGATCAGCATGTGCATGTGCTTCCATTTCTGTGATTTATCTTTCTGGCTGGTGTAAGAAAAGGGTTTATCCTGTTATTCATGACCACCCACCATCAGTTTACCTTGAGAAGCCCACAGAACTATCTCTATATTGAATATTTAAGTGATAAATCTAATAGGTGCTCTCGGGCAAAGGTCTGGCTGAAATTCAATACGTTGGCTCTCCAATTCCTCCATCTATACTCTGGGGAGGCAGAGGAGATGTGCCAGTAATGAATAAAAATAATTGGAAAACAAATAATTTTTTAAAGCTTTGTCAGTGTAGTGCGTGGGTCAGCCAGCAGGGATCCTGCAGGATCCTGTGCAGATGAACCTGAGACAGTGGAAAGCCAGAAATTCCTCCTCTGCTGAGGTTGTGGGGCTGGCAGAGAGAAGCCCCTGACAGCAAAGACAGAAGAGACACAGACACAACGTTTGCAATGTGTTGTCCTGTGTATTTTACAACTTGAAATGTGCTTGGAGTGAAATCTGGATGAAATGTGCTTGGAGTGAAATCTGGATGGCTGTATGTCAAAGCTAATAAAAGGGATTCAAGCAATAAACATAACTGGGCACAGTCCTGTAAAACTGGTCTTTCCTGCCTGTAAGCTCCCCATCAGGCTTAACTTTGGAAAACCAACTCTTTCAGGCCAGTGGTTCTGGCCATGGCACTTTCATGCAAAGATCACTGCAATAGTAAAACATGAATAATTTCTGGTCCTTGTGAAAGAATCATCTTGTAAAATAATCCCAGTGAGGGACAGCTGAACAGGGCAGAGAGCTGGCAACACCAAAGCCGAGCTGAAGGCATTGCCATGGTGCCCTTTGGGTCCAGGTACAGAGCAGTAGGTATTGCTCACTCCCCTCAGAACTTTAAATGTCTGCAGGAATGATTGAAAGCAAAACAAACTCAGTTTCCTGCACAGTTATTAGCTTTTCAGTTTGGTGTATTACAGCACCCATTTTTGATGGGGAATTAATTCAAAACATCTAAGGTAATATCATCAAAATACTGTAATTAGATTTAATGGCACACTTCCAAGATTAATAGGTGATCTTCCTCACAGCCTACAATTTTAATTTCCAAAATTTCATTTGTCATACTGCTACCCAGTACAGATTCACCATCACAGTGTTTACCTACACTTTTTCTCACTAGTAGTAAAATGTGCTGCCTTTTCCAGGCATAGACAGATGAAAAGATGTATTAGTAACAAATCTGTGTTCATGGCATATAATCACAAGATGACAAGACACTTAATGTTATCTATTTATATATTATGTATAGCAACTTCTGTTACACAAAATCACTCTTCAGTCCCATTTTAGGGGATTACCTAATCCTGTAATTGATTCTGTGTGATGAGTCCCTGTTCTGTGGAGACCCATTGACCTTCAGAACAGGAACAGGCCTGAAAACATTCCATTATTTCTCTGTTTTTTTATGTGTAAATTACAAGATAATGTAGGATGGGAGAAGATGATTTTATCTATTTACTTCACTGGGCTCAGAATTCTAAGTGTTTTATGACTTGACCAAGAAGAAGAATTACTGCCTATCAGTAAGAATGACCAAAGACATGACTGATGTTTTCTTTAAGGTAAATCAAATACTCCTATGGAAATGTAGCCAATCATACATGTTCTCAAACAGCTCAGAGCTACAGTAAAGCTACTTTCTACTGTAACTGTCACATCTCAAAACCTGCAAAGGGATGAAGCAATTGCTCACGGGTTATAAATACCAGCAGATTAGTTTATCTATAGATCTGTATCATATTACTCATTCCAGAGTCCATAAAATCCAACATGAATCAGCTTGACTTCGTACACAAACAATCACATCCTACACAAAGGTGAGTCCACAGGTAGCAGCTGATGACATTTTATAGTCATGGAGGTTTTAGTATTACAGAAAACAAGTAATTGGACTTGTGTGCATGTGCAGAGAGACACACAGACACACATAAACCTTGCTCCTTCACTGTCCCACCAAATATAACTCCACGGATTAAGGCCTTAAATAAGTCTCTAAGAATGTAATTTAGTACAGTCTGAATCCCCCTTGGGCAAGCCTGAGGTAGCTCCTTGGGCTGTCACAGCTAAGCAGCTGTCCAGCCTCACACTGACTCAGGAGCCAAAAACCTGCCTCATTTGGGTGACAGTGAAACAGTTGTAAAGGATCAGACAGACATTATCCATGGATGATGTAGGGAGGGTGCTTAGAACACAGTTAATACCAGTAATTACTAAGAATAGAAAGGTAAACAAACTGCTTGCAAATTTGTATCTGAATGAATTCTGAAATAAAGCCTTGCCACATGGCATTCCTATCCAGCAAGAGGGTAGACTCTTATCCTAGGTTAGAAGGAAGATAATCAAACTCTTTACTTTTACCTCTGTGACAGACACAATAAAGTCCATGGCCCACACACAATCAGTAATGACAGGAACTGCTGCCTTTGGCATATTACCTTGAGTTTCTGTTTAGTGTGTGCCCCTTGACATCTCAGTATCTGACTTCAGCTTAGGATACTTTGTTATTGAGACACAGGTGATTACCTTTAATTAGTCTTTCGACACTTACGGCCTTATCTAACATTACTGTTTGTTTGAAAAAAATGACTTCTAGCTTTGATGTACCTCAGTGTTCCCTGTGTGCTGGCTGTGGGCAGCAAAATCCTTTCTCTTGAGTAGCTGTAACAGAGCCATCCACTAAACATTTCCTTTCCTCTGTTCTGTGCTTTGCATGTTAGTGCAGAAGAAATATTTCCACCTATGGAAGGTGAGCACACAAAATTACCATTCTCTATATATTATATATTCTCTCTATATGTTCTCTATTCTCTTATTCTCTATAGTAAGAGGCAGAAGTAAGTGCAGATTGATCCTTTGGAGTTACTGTTGCTCCTTCCCCCATCAGCATTTGGTGTCTGGAAGCCACTGATCCAGGGACATATCCTACTGCTTTCCTTTGGAGAATGCAAGATGACACATTTTCACCTTTGAGGTGACAGTAGGTGACAATGAGATAGGTGGCCCATATCAGCCCCACATTGTCTCACTGATCCCAGTATGCCAGCTGCTTGTATGACTGTGCATGTCAGCCCACTAATCTTGAGTGATGCAAAGCTCCACAGAGTCTGGGGAAATACCATTGTCTGTGACAACCCATGCAGGAAACGGTCATGCAAAGGAGCTGTCAAGGGAGGAGGCTTGGTCTAGGAGAGGGGGGTGTGTGGGGTCAAAAGTGTAGAAAGCACTTTGCATCCAAGGCAATATAAATTAGCCATGGCACCTATTCTATACTACAAAATCTCCTATTTGCATCCCATACTGGAAGAACTAACATTGCAAAAACATACAGCAAAACAACAACCAGTAATAATCAAGTTATAACTAAATACTCTGGATGGTGCTTGACTCGGAAAAACAGGCTCAGGTAGGAATGCCAACACTATTATCTGACATAGCTGGGAAAAAGAGTAAGCTGTGACATCTCCATTCTTGGCAAATCACAGAGACTGCTGCAGGCACTCTGTTCCCTCTGCTGCTTGGAGTGATGCAGTCGTAGCTGCTGTCGCTGTTACCTACAGATCTCCTCTCTTCTGTGTCTTTGTGGGGAACAGGAGGGCATGATAAGTGATTCACTACTTGGGAAGCAATGGAAGAAACAGTATTTGTGGTTCCAGTCAAAGTCTTCCAGCTCCTTTTCTAGATTTGACTTTTTTTTTTTTTTTTTTTTTTTTTTTTTTTTTTTAATTAGTTGCATAACAGGGTGCCAGGATTTTAGCAGCCATGTTTTAGCAAATAAATTATTTTATAATAAAGTCTCTACTGTCCAATGGCCAAAGATAACTACAGGTTATTTTCAGCTTTCTTATCAAAAGCTGTTTCAGACTTGGATGTTTTATCTGAGTACTTCAGATGCTGCCTGAGTAGCTTCCCACGTTCAGAAGAACCTCAGTGATTGTTAATTTTGTGCATACGTACCTTGCGTGCTGGCAGAGAATGCCTAGTTGGTAGTTTCTCTGCCTGCCATTATCACCCATGTACGTGCACCAGGCTCAGCACCAAACCAGAGAGGGATGGAAGGGCCTCCACCTGTCACGTAGCCAGACCATGCAGAACCACCCTCCATATGTGGAGAGCAGCTGCATAAGGCACAGCTTAGCAGGCTCCCTGCCACCTGGCCAGTCCCCTGCACTGCCCCAGGCCCGGAGTGCCCTGCCAGGGGAAGAAGGGAGAGGAGTCAGGGGAGACAGTAAAGGGGGAGCAGGGGGAAAGCAGCCTGTCCACTGCTCAGCCAGCTGACTGGGGATCTGGAAAGCAGATCAGGGCCATGGTCAGCCTTGGACTCCCATCACATCAAACTGCCAGGACTCAAGCTCAGATGAGCTTAGGACATGTCAGAAGAGGCCATGTGACTTCTTACTACAGACCCAAGTGAGGAGCTCTCTGCAAGGTGGATCATCTATCAGTCCTGCCCATCAGTAATGTCATGGCACTGATGTCAGGCTGACAATTTAGATTCAAAATCCTTCCTAGAAGGATCAGGATAGCACATGTGCATGTGTTGCTGGGGTTGCTGGCCATCTGGGCTGCTGTTAAAGCCATGTGGTTTTACACCCTGCCCACGTTTCAGGCGTCCTGTATCCAGAATGGCACTCGGGAGAACGGCATGCGTTAACTTGCTCTCTGATCTACACCCTTCGTGAACTTTTGACAGTGACTAAGTCTGTGTTTTCCCTAGGATCTTCAAAAACCTTGCAAACAGACCTGATGACAGAAAGCCTGTTGATTTTTTGTTGGGACTGAGTGAAGATCCCTCTTTTCTCTCAGGTGCCAAAAGAAAAAAAAAAATGTGAACTATACTTTTCAAATGTCATCCTGGGGAGCCAACCCTCAAACTCTTCCTCACATATAAAATGTCCTGGCAGGATTACCATATAATATCCATTGCAGCAGTGGAAAATATCAAAGGATCATGGCTTAAAATTAAACAAAGCAGCACCCTTTCTTGTCTCAAAAGCAATACACTATTCCTCTTCTTCTTTTTCCCTTCTCACCTGCAAATTGCCATGCAGTTTGGTAAAGAGGGATTAAGTATCCACAATAAACACTCATGTGAGGCCAGCAAGAGCAAATGGAAGCAATCGCTTTACTTTTTTGCCCAAACCTTCTGCTACTGTAGCAAATGAGATTTTTTTTTTTTTGCAGCTGACTAGCAGAAACTGATTTAGGCCCTTTGCACTTGCTGCCAGCAAGTGTTCCCACTCCAAAAATAGCCTACTGAAGAAAGAAGTGTCAGTTGCTGTCTTCAACAGGCTGCTTTCTAAACCCATTGTTAGAAGACACCTACTTCAGATGAAACGTGGCATGTCACCACGCTGTGGGCAAAGTGCCATTCCAGCAGATGGGCAGGGGGTAGGCAGTGCCAGCAATCCAGTCTGTATATCAACCTTGAGTAACAAGGCTGTATTCCCATCTGAGGATGTCAAAGCCCGGAGCTGTGCTCCACCTTAACATGTGTCCTTACACACACTGCTGCTCACACACGTCTACGCAGTATTTGAAAGCTTTCTACTTAAATTGCAGCCCATCCTGCTCTGTTCCACTGGCACCAGATTTAAGTTTGGGATGGGTGAGCCTGGCCTGCTGTGCTCTGCAATGAAGGTGTGGGCAGGACCATGTGAGCAGTGCTTGGCTTTCAGTGCTTGGCCTTTCTCCCCACTGGGGCACTTAGTAGCAAATACGTGGGAAAACACCTCAGGGTGCTGTAGTCGAGGCAAAAACTTCCAGAAAGAGCTCAACAGCTGTGGAACAGTGAGAAACCACAATGTAGGTACCTCTGAGTGGAGCTGCAGGAGTCCAGCAGAGGTTAATCTCAGTGTTCAAGTCCCCCTGCCTTTAGAGAGAACACGTGCCCACGTGTCAGGTGGCAGGAGCAGTCCTGCAGTCTCATGCTGTTCGAGTGTCAGAAATGCCCACGCTCCCAAGGGCCTCACAAGAGCAGGAGGCCTCGATGAACTGGGGTTCATACCCACAGCCTCGTGAGACTAATATGACAGTGAAGTCTCTACCCTTCAGTGTGTCTTGTACAAGAAAAGCTTCTTCTTTCTAGTGCAATGCCAGCCTGTGTGTGGAGACTTTATCTAGGTTCTTCTGTAGTACCTGTTTGTGTTACATGTCTTACAGAGTCTCACATTAATGTATGTAAACTCTATCTGCATCTTTTCAAAATCTCGTCTTATATGTCCCATGAAACTATTAGTTTAGCTATCACTAGGTATTAAAATTTAAAAGGGTCACTAAATGCATACTGCTAGAAGGGAACAACATTAGTTACACATTACCAGAACAAAACTAAATTAAGAAACAGCTCATTTCCTTTGTACCATCAATATTTTACTCAGCCATAGCCTTGATGCTTGTACTCACAAAAAGGAATTAATCATTCATGTGCTAATGTACATCCATTTTTTAAAATCATCACTTAAGTAATCATTTTTGTGTGTGCTCAGATGTGTGATGCCTGCTTATGAAAGTGCAGGAAAAATCAATACAAATTAAATAAAATTTAAAAGGTGGATATCAGTGAAACAGATGCAAAAGAGTCCTCCATGCAGTAAAATTGTAATCAAATTGCTGTAAAATTCTGTTAGTGAGTCATAATTTGAAAAAGATACCAGTCTAATGCTAAACTTATTTATATGCCACGCTACCCTCTTTATTTTGGTGCTAGCATACACAATGCAGTTCATCACAGATTTTGTCTTAAAACATGCATAAAACTGAAACAACAAAATCTTTATTGCCATTTAATTGGGTACTGCCATTTCCCAAGAGTTTATTTACCAAGAATCACAGTGCTCATATCGTAGCATCATCTGTGTCTACACATCTGGGAGGTTCCCAAAACCCCTCTCAAAGTGAGGTGCAGGAAGTCTGGAAAGGCTCCCACCTGGGGCAGGCACAGGGATCCCTGCCTGGTGTTCCCTGTCACAGGCCAAGTGTGGGAGATGAGGCACTGTATGGCTCAGCAAAACCAAAATTCTCCTCTCCTGCAAAGTGTCACACAGCCTGCAACATCACAATAATCAAAGTTCCATTTCCCCAGCTCCCTGAAAAGGACTAACGGTATCTCCTGGGCTGGATTTGCTGCTGCCTTGGGCTTGTCATTTACACCCATGGAAAGTGCTCCAAATCAAGAGCCCTGCTTTGCTCAGATATAAATTACAGCCACTTTACTCAGCCATAAATGTCTGTCTAAGGTGAAAAGTAGCAAAGAACAGCAGTTAGTGCTGGCTGTACTAAAAAGAGTTAAGATGGTCCTACCAGATTGGAGCCCACAGTCCCATGGAAATTAAAGCAACTTTTGCTAAAGGTGTGATTGCTTCTTTTGGACTACCTACGTCAGTGAAAGAATACAGCATAGCTGTTAGATCCCTGCAAGAACAATGAATTCCACAGAAGAGCAGCACAGTACTTGAAGTAGATTTTGGTGTAGTACTGTAGGTTTTTCTTCTATTACTTGAGTAATTTTATGGTGCTGTATTTTGATGACAATTTAAAGAATCTCTGTGTTTATGAGGCAATAACACAATCTGCAAAATAAATTCCAAGGCCAAGTTGTCTATTAATATATCTGGTGTGGCTTCTTGTGAATGACTAGAGATGAGCTGGAACAATGCTCAGGAAAAAGCAAGAGAATGTGTACCTTGACTTCAGGATGTGAAGATTTGTGTTCCCTTTTCAGCTAAGACCTGACATTCTGTCTGTGAAATGGAGAAAACGATCCAGCAGGCAATACTTCTATTTTGCAGAAACTTCTGAGAAACTAAGTACTGGGTTCCCACTCATCTCTTCACCAATAGCCATGCTTTTGGGTATTTAATTTTGAATAAAGGACTTTTTCTTCTTTTCTTTTCTCTTTCCCTTTTTACTAGATCCAAATCTTTTCCAGATGAACTGTTGTGATAACCACTCTGTGCCTCTGAACTGTTTCTCCTTCACCAAGACATCATACTTGCAGCCATCTCATCTGCAAATGCCAGTGAGTATGTGGCAGGAAAAAAGCACAACAGTATGATTAGCTTACTCATAGTGGGTAACAGGAGCAGCATGAACTGACCATGATTTGGAGATGTATCATGAACAGCTCTATTTCAGACTGCAAGGAACTGAGAATTTAACTTTTCTTTTGGAGAAGTACCTGGTGAAGCTGGGTTTGGCCACAGCTTAGGAACTCCCTGAGAAGCCAGCAGGAGCTCAGTACACGCTGCACAGGCACCAAAGCAAGCACAAAATTTACATCCCCTGGCAGTGCAAAGCAACCTGGTACTACAGTCCAGTACACAGAGAGGAGTCCGTAACCCTGGAGAACTGGATTGGTTCCGTTTATTTTATTTCAACCCAATTAAGGGACAATTCATCATGAGCAGTGAATGAGGCAAAAAAGAGTTGACAGCATCCACCAGGTCTGAAAGCCACTGCCAGTTAAAGGTGCAGGACAAGCACTTTTGCAGTTACACAAACAGTTAAATAAATATGGATTTTAAATTTCTTGTTTTTATCAAATTCAGCTGTTGAAAAGACCTCAGCCAGAGGGAGGAAGGGGAGTGAGAGGGCAATGAGCTTCTCAACCTCAAGGTGTGCCACCTGGATGGGAGGAGAAAGGGCCCTTTCCTAAAGGACATACATTGGGTTATACTGGAGGTGACACAGATTCTTTGCATGAGCTGTCTGCATGGAGCTACCTGACTGCTTGAGACTGAAGTTGCAGATAAGAAGGTAAAGTTTGACCTATAATAATTTCTTTTTTCTGGGTGTCTAATGGACTAAGTGGGATTTTTCCCAGTTCAGAAGCTGCAGGTGGGCTGGGGATCATTTGAGAAAGATTCAGCTGTGGACCTCCACCACTCCCTGTGCAGATGAGAGTCCCTGCAGAGAAACCAGAGTGGGAGTTTGCACAGGTGTAGAAAATTGCCCCAAATCTATGTGTGTGCCTCCACTATCTCAAAACAGATACACACGTGCCTTTTTTTTGCCTTTGCTTAAATTTAGCAAAGTCTCCTGAAATGCACTTCGTATGATTTGAAAGATAAAAATGTCTCCATCCTACTTGTGCCAGTTTATTGCTAATGTGGGCAGGTGATTCATCAATGGATGAAATGAGATTTTCAAGTTGTTTTAAAATGATGAGGTAGTTTTCAGAGCTCATGCAGTTTGTTACTAGATACATGATTTATTAATATATTTGTCAAATAATGTATTTGACAAGTTTTAAAAACATTTCAGGATAATTGCTTTTATAACTTATCAATCTTAAAAGGGGAGTAGCAAGATAAGATTGTATTTCACAACTCATATTTTTCTAGTCTCTCCCTTATCATAGCCCAGTGAAAGGGGTGGAAATGTAAACACTGGATACATGTTCCCCCATGAATTTTTTTTTGGTTTACTGTTGATTTTCTTTGTTCAGGATAGACTCAAACTTGCAAGTTAAACTAGACAAGGAGATTGGCCAGCTTCAAACTTCCTAATTGACTGGTGTAATTGTGCTTGCTTTCAGCACCATGGGACCTTTTAACGCCACTTTGAATTTTTTGGTTTGATTTCACTCTAAACCATACCTAAATGTCCATCTATTCTTTAGTGGGTCCTTTTCAGAAGTATAATTTTTGGGATTACATTTGCCTATTAAAGACCTGATTGAAAGATGGATTTGGGGCTCAGACACATGCTCATTTAACAAAGCAGATGCAGCGCTTCCCTCAAGTTGTTTGTTGCCACCTGCTTGTCAGACACTGTCCCACCAAGGCCGGGATGGAGCAGGGAGTGTGAGCCTTTGGTAGCTGCTTCAGTGTGAAGTCCTGTGGCTCAGCTAAATCCCCTGGACACGTTCCCTTCCACCTGCAGATGGCTAAGCCTTGAACATGCACTCAAGGACCACTGACACAGACTGAGCAGCTTCCTGACAGACCAGAGCTTCCAGTCCTGCGATGAGATCAGCCAGAAGACTTCCCAAAATGTGCTGGGCAGCACTGAGGTTCTGCTGGGACAGAGGAGTCTGCCAGCACCAGGCAGGCCCAGGTGCTCAGGCTGAGCCCACACACTCCCTCCCCCGTGCTGATGCTCATTTCCAGGCCCAGCTGCTTTTTACTGCCCCTCTGCCAAGCAATCGCTCCCCATAACTGCTGGCAGAACTCACCACGTGCCTCTTCCCTGTGCTCTCTGGGCAAAATCAGGCAGGCAGCTTAACCACCTGCTAAACTATTTAAACCTAATGTAGTTTTAAAGCCATAACAGCCTAGCAGAAAAATAAGGAGAAGTCTTGGAGACTGTTCTGCCATATAAATGTGGGGAAATTTCTGACACTCGATTGGTAGCTGGGGAAAGTAAAGCAGTGATGCCTTCACCACAGTAAGGGTTTGTTAACTGATATTGTGGGCTCACAACCACTTCTCTGAGACTACTGGGCAAGGGGAGGAAGAGAGATGGGTTACACTCAGATGTTAATCTCTGCAAGATCAGCATGGACACACCCTTCACAAACCTGCTCGTGCAGCTTGCGTATAAGCCTACAAGGAGCTGCTGATTCAGGGTTTTCTTAATAACAAAACCATATTTTTTTGAATTTAAGTTTTGGAGCATGACGCAGCCTGCTAAACTCTCTTTTATTAAAAAATAAACTAGAACAACATAGAAAGCATAGCACCAGCCAGTGCTGGGAAGGCAGGCTATTATATTGAGAGCAAGTGCATATACATTGAATAAAATTCATTTCTGAGATGTGCCATACTCAGACCTAGCCCTGCAAACACACTCCCACCAGGTCTATTGGCATGGGACAAAGATGCTGCCTGATCCAGTCCTTACAGATAAGGTCCTTCCATCTGCAAGAGCTGTTTTCCTACCACTCTTTCTTACTACTTCTCAGTATTATTCAACAGTCAGCTTTATTTGATTTGTGGCATATTATGTTTTTGTGCTTTTATATACATTTTAAAGTTATCCCTGTCTTCAGATGTGGTTTTGTCATCCAAACAGCTCAGAAACACCAGCTACAGGAGGAAGGGTGAACAGAGGCACTTCAGGAACTAACGAGAGTGGGGAGACCTGCATATTCAGAGCAAGAGCTGCACACACAGACTGAGCTGCCACCACCAATGGGCGAGCTGACTACTGTTTATTTGAGGGGAGAGAAATGAGTTCTAACTGGCCAAGACACTTCTGTTATCATGAAATGCATATTTGGCTACAGCAAATGGCTTCAAATCAGAAAAGTGACATTTTTGTGCTGTTTATAAACAGGATGTAGTTCGTATAAGGCACCCACAGCTGCAGTAACTGCAGATTTTCAAGGCCAGACTCAAATGTATCATACTTTATCATTATTTTTCTCATATTTGCTGTACTCAAGGCCTTGCAGTTTTATAGGAAGCCAAGAAAATAACTTGTTTGGTTGGTTGGCACTTAATACTGTATGGCAGTTCATTGTTTTCAAGAGAGTCTGTATTTTCACCTGAAACTCTAATCACAGCATCACAGGCCCAGCCCTGTGATAGTCAATGTCAGTGTCATGAGCATCATGAGCACCACTGAACTCAATAAAAGTGAAAACTGAGGAACCCCTTCAGTATTAAGCATGAGTTTAGCTGAGATGAGAGTCAGAAATTGAAAGCCTGTTGCTGACTGCCTGACCCCAGTGGGGTGGCAGGTGGGAATGGGCAAGGAGAGGGGTAGAAATAAGGTGATGGGGCAGCATCACAGGTGCAGCTTTCTGGAAAGACAGATGCAGCTTCAGTCCAGATGTCTTCCTAACACTTGTGATAAAGTTGGTGGGAGTGGTTTGAGGAAACTGCCTTTTTTTAATCTCTTGCATCAATGTGTAACAGTAATTCTTGCTTCTTACAAGAAAAACATTGTGGAGACTTGTGGCTTTCTACAGGAAAAAAACCCCAATTATGTGGGACTACAGTACTGAGATCTGTAAGCAGTTGCTAGAAGTTGATCTCCAAACTGGTATACACAGACTTTGCTTTTGACTCCAGTAATAACTAAAGCTACTTATCTTCTGCCAGAAAAACACATTTCTTTCCAACAGAAAACTGCAATGAGTGTGCTGTGGTCTTCATCATTCTCCAGCTTCCCCTCTCTGGACAACATTGAAAAGGCCAGCTTTTCTCAGTTGTTTTGGCTCCTTTTTCTTCCCTGTATCTGTCAGTGACAGTACTAATAAGTTTTGAAACAAAAGGACAATTTGTTACTTTAGAATTAGCACCATGACTGCTCTTTGTATGGAAATAAGGTTATTCTGCTCTAATGAAATTGCTGAGCTGAATGCACAGTCTGAAGTTCATGACCCATTGAAATGATGATTTATGGAACTTTCTTGCAAATTACCTGTGTTAACATCATATGTAATGTATTTCTATCACTAGACCTTTCGAAAGAGTTTTCTTTTGTGAGATTCTTCTTGTTTGTTGGGAATACTTTAGTTCCCTCGATACTGTCCCATAGGTTTAAATTTCACTGTGCACTAGAAACCTCTGAAGTTCCTGGCAGTGAACTTGGCAGTGTCCAGGCTCAGTCCACTTGTATGGATGCTACAGTGCAAAGCCTTTTTTCTGTACAATCACCAATTTACATTTGGGCTTGGATTTGGAAAGACGAGTCATGTTGACAAGATCTGCACCAAAATGTGACACAGGAAGAGGTAAGAACAAAACCTGCAAGAGTTACCACAACAATTCCTCTTGTGTTCTAGTCTGTGCCAAATAAGAACCTGTTACATGAGAAGACAAGAAAAATCAATGTGGGATCAAAGAATTAGGGGGAGATCATGGTGCATCAAGAAGCATTTTGTTTTGGAGGATTACAATATGAAAGACAAAAATAAATATGTGGAACGAAAAATGCTGGGGAATGAGAACAGTGTGATATGGAATTCCCTCTTTGTCATTTCCACTGAATTTGATTCATTGAAAGTGCTCAATATATGGCAAATATTTGAGAGACCAGTGCCAGAGCAGTATTTTGTATATTCTGTAGATGGAAGTGTACTGGGAATCTGGTCAGCAGTGTAATAGTTTATATTCATTATAAACAATCTGTGTTATTTGGCAACAAAACCTGCCTTTCTGAGTTGACTCCCATTGCTGCTGAGATAGTTCTATCAGCTGGTTGTAATTTTGCTTTGGGGGCATGCAAAATACACTGTATTTCTTCCAAATTATCTGTGGGAAAAACATGAACAATACACCGAAGGCCCCTCAGTCTTGTGGGACCTCTCTTGGCCTTTTTTCAATAGTCTTTAAGGGCCATAAGAGGATGCAGAATAGGTTTAGTTTGCATGTGTCTTGTACCACTGTTACATACATCTGAATCTTCTTCCCTGGCTTTAATGCCCAACCACTCTCATCTTGAACAATGACAGCAGATAAAATAATGAAGAAAATTGCTGCTGAAGGTATAATGAGACATGGAATGGGGTGAAAAAATCTTACTTTGAAAAGATAATGCTCTAGTTGTCTTAAAAGATGAAACAAATACTATAGAAGCCATTTTATGAGCTTTCCACACAAGGCTGAGTTCCTCACAGATGTGTGAATGTGGTTTCTGCAAGATGGGACCTTGTGTTTGTCCAGGCTACCCTGCACCTGAAGGACCTCCTTGTACCTCGTATAAATATGTACTTGTGCTCCTACCTAGAGCAAGGGGAGCATAGAGGATTTTCTATCCAGTATTTGGGAGGGAGATTCCTAATTATTCTCTACTATATGAGGAGGAACTACATCTTCTGTCAATTTTGTTTTCTCCTAGAAGAGTAGAGAGAAGGCCTGACAATAAGTTACCCAGTAAGTTCATGGTTGTGATCTTTCACCTCATGGTCTCAAATCTGCCCAGGATGGGTCAAAGCAAGGACTCAAAACATGAACTTTTATATCCCACATACCTGTTCTAACTACTAGGAGCTGGTCACTTGAAAGGAGATTTTTCCGTCACTCTTGAGCTGTTCCAATTTGTAGGAATAATTAAATATTGTTCAATTTAATGAGAGATGGATTCTACAATCCAGCAAGTTTGAGCACTCGCCTTTGGTGTCGGTGATCCAGGTTTGAGTCTCTGCTCCAGTGCCTCATCAGAGTGAACAGGCAAAGCTGAATTGCTGGATGGGGATTGCTTTTGCTTGAGTGACACTTTTCTAGGAAAAAAAGAAACCCTAAACCAAACTGTTTGTTGAAAGAGGGCTCATGAGCTCTGAATGAGCCCTACCACATCCCTGCTGCTTCTCTGGCCACAGACCTGGTCATACTCATGCAAAAATATTATGAGAGCATGTCCCAGCCACGTGTTTTCAAAGAGCCTTTCATCAGCATGAACAGTTTTAGCTCATCTCCCACGCTGGCAGCCTCCACTGCGGGGGAATGTGTTTGTGCTCACACCTGTGCCTAGAGATCACAACTGCACAAGAGCATGAAAGAATTTTTCCATGTACATTAGGTGCTTTAAAAAAATTCCTATAATCTTCTGTTTTCAAGTCTTTCTCTCCTTGTCTATTTTTTTTTTTTTTTTNGTGCTTGTCATGCCTGTAGGCTTCAAACTGAGAAAGACTTTTATTCTGAAAGCAGCTGTTTCTACTACAGGAGTGCCTTCACTCTGGCTGTGATCTTCCTCAGGAAGGTGAGGCTCTGCTCTCAGCTTACACCCAGGCTATCCCAGCCCCACTGAGTTGACCCAAGGACAGAATTTAGCTCTGTGGGCTAGAGGCTGAGCTTTTGCTCTCTTTTAGCAAGTCTGACTCTCTTGTCATCCCTCCTGCTTTTGGAACATGCAGCAGGAGCTTCTCTAAATTTTAATCGAGCAATTTCATTTGTTCAGTACTTGAAGAGCAGGATTTATTTACTGAGGATTTAAATTTCTCCAAAGCAGAGAGAAACTAAATAGCACTGCTCTTTAAGCATGTCTCCACATTTAGAAAGCATTGGGTTACACTTTCCATTTGAAGCTTTTCTTCTTAAAAAATAATTCAGACACCCCTCCCGAGACCTTCCTGGCACTGCCCCCCCGTAACCCAATCTGCCCCCATCGGGGAGCACAGCCCGCTGCTTGCCAGGTGTGCAGGCAAGTTTGTCACATAAAAGACTTCAGGCATAACTGCTGGCAACATGAGCTCTGAAAAGGCATTCAAAGAGGGCTCTATATATACTTAAGTGTAAGAGATGTGCTATTTTGTTAATGGGATTCAGTATCTGTATTTTACTGTCAATGCACCTTTTTCTCTATAAGCTATGAATGAGAAATTAATTTTATTGACTTTATGGATGGCTTTGGGCTGTAGATAGATCTCTTCCCACAGGCATCCTTTGACATATTTCCTTTACCTGACAGCTATCAGAACTAGTAGGAGACACCTACCATTTCTATTTGAATGAATTCTCTTGTTATTATACTGTCAGGCACTCAGCATTGTCTGACCCTGCAATCTAGAGGCCCAGAGTGTCTCCAGTCCTGGGGAATACTTATGAAAAATAGTGATAACTAAGATAATAATAATTCTCAGCACTCCTGTAAAGCTTTTAATCCACTGATCTCAACCAGATACTGGCACTTACTGCTAGAGGAAAGTTAAATCTGTGGCATGAGGGATTCTATCATTTGAAGAAGGAAGCCTGCAGAACAATGTGCACTGGGCTGTTAGAAAGGACAATGGTCAATTGTTTTGGGTAACATGCCTACCTCACTGCACTTAATGGCAAAATTACTTCAGTGGAGCCATAAACACAAAAAAGCTTTGGCAAAAAAATTGTCACAGTCTTTGTATTCAAAATATGCCTTTTGTAACAAAGCACACTGTAATGCAGTTGTTTGCTATTTGATGCTTATTTTGTATGTCAGACTAGTTTTTTTTGACTATTTGGCTTCTTTGTCTGTCTAATTTATTTCAAATTTGAATATGCAGAGATACAACTTTGTAAAGAAAGTGAAATATTGTAAAAGTACCTTGCAAATATTGACATTATGTCAAATTGATTTACTTGTATATCATATTTTTTGTTTACATTTCACAGAAATTCAAGAAACGTCACTTTTTTGCACCAGCCTTCATGGCAAATAGCCTTCAAAGTGTCATTGTCAAGATTTTGATGAAGAAAAAATTTACATTTGCATGTGCACACGCTGGTATTTGCTCTAGAGAAGTAGGCAAACACATCCGAGTAGGAAGGAGACAGCTAATCATGTACTTTCTGACAAACTAGCTAATCAATGCTATATGACTAATAAGTACCTTATAGCCTCACAGAGAAATTACAATCAATCCAAACTGCTAAGAATTGGGGAAAAAAAAAATCCCTTTTTTAAAAACAAGTTTGCATAGCAAACACTTCTTAAGCAGCTGTGATTTATTTATGGATTTTCTACAAACAGAAGGAAAAACTAGATTTCCTTGATAAATGATTTATTGTTAATTATTCACTGAGTCCCATTCTCCCATCTACTTTAATGAACTCTAACACAGTGAATCTTAACACCCAATATAATGAAAGTAAATTTTCACCCTTAATGCAGTGTGAATGGTACAATTGCTTTATTCTTTTATTCACAAAGTGTCAGTCATTCATTTCAGCTCTGCATCATTCAATAGAACTAAGATGTGCAGTGAATGTGATTCCAGTCATGTCATCCTGTTAGTGCAAAGTGATTCTCAATAGCACTTGACAGCACACTGCTGGATTGGCTCAGTGCATTAAAACAAACCAAATTATTCTGGTTTTATGTATGTATCGGTACTTGTTGACATACTAGTAAATTGTTTTAATAGCCTGTACTTATGAAGGTGTATATCTTTGTAGTTAAATTCCAATACATTGTAAAGTATACTTTACATAGAAAATATTACTCTCTCAAGGAAAACTGTAAGCACAAAGTTTAGACTCAAAAAATACAGTGATGCTAACTGCTTTATCTGCTCTTTGAGCAGCCATCACGAGCTAAATGTGTGTGACTGAATCAGGAGCGAGTGGCAGCTTTGAAGCAAGGGGAGTGTAACGTGCTGCCAGTTACAGTCCAATTAAATGGTGTTCTGCTAAGCTATTTGTGGCCAGAACTGCAGCCTCGATGAAAACCAAACCAGTATGGTTTTTTACACAATCCTCAAAAATAATTTCCTTTAAGCAGTCTTTAGATCAGATTTATATCTTATGTCAAACAAAGGAGATGATGAATACTTCCCTCAGTTAATACCACCTTCATGTGAAAGGTGTGCACTGGCCTAGCAAAGATATAAATAAATCCACAGTGATGAGTACTGACACTCTTTACTCCTTTTTCCCTGCCTCTGCTTTCAGCTCCATGCTGCCATGCCAACTCAGATGTACAGAAAATATTATGTGTCCTGTTTAGGAAGATTGACCAGTTTTCCCTACTTCGTGGTGGTCCTTAAGGAGGAAATAATTCATCTCACAAACCTTTATGGACTTCCGTGCACAGATGACTTGCTGATGTTTTTAATTGGTTCAACAGAACGAGTTTGATGTGGTTGGCTACACTTGCTGCTTTTGTTATGAAATATCAAAACACCCAGGAAGTCTTATTCTGATGCACATCTGACCTCTCATCTACCCACCCAGCTGTTACTGGCTTGTGGTTTTCAAAATTTGATCAGAGGGTTCTTTCAGTTACCAGATGAATTAAGATTCATTCATTGAGTCCAGATACTGAGGGGCAAAACATGTTGCTGATGCCAGACACAAATACTCTGGAACTGCCACAACACTGAAATCTGAGGATTTGAGGGGCTTCCCAAAACACCCAGAAATGAAACCTGATTGGTTACAGCTCCTCATGTGATGGGCTCTCTCCTTCAGACCTCGTGGATGCTTTATAAAATACCCTCAAATAGCTAATGGTACATGCACAAAGTGCAATACTTCACCCTCTGCACAGAAACTATTCATTGGCTTCTAAAGCCCAGGCAGGCTGCAAAGATGCACTATAGCCATTAACAGCACAAAGGGAAAATGGGGTTTGTTTACATTTCAATCACTGATTAAACAATACTGTCTAACAATCTTACCCAGACTAGGGAAAAGGTACATAGTTCTGTATACAGAATGCAGAAATCAGAAGCCCTTTTGCTTGCATTTTTCATGATGGGAATTAGATAGACAAATAATAATGATAGTGGCAAAAGTGCAGTGGATAGATTCACTTCTGCAAGAAAGAAGCCAGACCACACCCAGCTTCTCTCATGCAAAAAGCACAGATTATTAGGCATATGCAATTCTTGCATGTGTGAAATAAAGTGGATACATGAGCCAATGGAAATATTGTATTTGCATTAGTATATTACACTTACTGTAGACCAGTTGTGGCAGGAATATTATTATTTTTTTTTTCCTTTACAGTAAGTGTTATATCTTATAACACTTACTCTTTGAAGAATACCTAACTGATTTGGCTTTGTCCTTATTTCTGTTTATGAAAGTTGAAACTTGTTCCCACTAAAATCAGTACATTTTAATTTTGTTTTCAGTGGTATCAGTGTGCAGACCCAGCACACTCTGCCTGCAGAATACTGTATTTATCCAGTTTTTGCTAGACTAGAAAACACTACTGATCTCCTCTGCATAAAACATGTGGCCAGCTAAAGGGTGCTCATCTTTATTTAGAAATGAGCATACTTATTGGCTGAACTATTTAAAGGGTAATATATTCAAATATGTCAAAAATGTATTTAGCAGTATCAGAGATTTTACAAATTTCTTAGTTTCTCATTTTTTAAAATGAAAGCACACATATACTGTAACAGCAGCAATGCCAACATCAACTGCTGCATACCAAGCTGCTCCTGTTGAATAAACTGATGGAAGGGGGAGACTGAGGGAAAAGGGACTAACAGGGTTAGGCACAGGGGGAATCACACATCCTCAGCATGCTTCTGGTCTGGTCACTTAGACATGGATAAGCTTCCACTCCTGGTTCCAGAGGTAATGGCTTACTCTGATCAACCAGCTAAGCTTCTCCAACAGTCAGCTCACACCTCTAACCCCCCAAGTCTGCACATTCTGCACAGCAAGGATTTGCTTTGCCTGAGAGGAGGGAGGGAGGCATTGTCACAGCAGCTCCACTGGCACACTGGAGCACTTCTTGCAGTCAGGTTGGAAAAGAAGGCTGGAGTCCATAGAGAATGTGAGCCCAGAACGGTGACTTTTTAAAAATCAGGATGGAAAAAACTAAATGCAAAAAACCGTTCTTTTTTCTTCTCCAGATTGTCACATAAAAATCCACTCCGAAGTTCATTAAAGTAAATAGCTTCAATAATCATTGACTCAGACAGTCTTTATACCCAGAGCTGAATTACAATTCACTATTAAAAATTTCTGGAGTGGAACCAAACCCAAATCTCTGACCCACTGCTAATAGCCTGCCTGAAAGTATTATTCCATCCTACTGCCCCACACAGATCATACAGCAAGGAAGCTGTTCACGTGAAAACAAAGCCTCAGAGCAACCTGCTTCTCACATCCCTTTCCATCGTTTGCTTTTAGTGTTGGCTTATTTTGTTTGCTTTAATGTTCACTTAAGCTGTAACAAATTATTTGTGTCTTAAACTTCTCTTGGGTCCCGAGCGTGGTTAGGAGGAATTAGTCACTCTTCCCATGAGTGATGAAGAGTGTGACTCATCTCACCTAATTTCAGCCATAGGCAATGGACTGATACACCCAGCTGAAGGGATTTTAGGGAAATACAGAGCCCAGTCTTGGTGGAAGAGACGGGAGCCCTCAGCACACATGACAAAGGTCACTCCTTTCCCCCTCCTGGAGGCTCCTTCAGGTCAGCCAGCTCAGCTGCACCTGGGAGCTCCCAAATTTATGCCAATCAAAGTGAACCAGCTTAGCTTGAAAATTTGCATTTGAGAAAGTGTCAGCCTCTTTCTCCTGCAGATGGAGGAATGCTACGAAAGCAAAGGTACTACAGGAGACTGAACTAGTACAGCTCATATTGAAATACGGCATCGCTCAAATTACGTACAAAGCCTCACTGATGATTTTAATTTCCTTAACATCACTGTGAGCTGAAGAAAGCTGTCTTATCTTTGTGGTCAGCATAAATGCTGGTTTTCCTTTTTTTTTTTTTTATTTTCCTAATTAGTGTATTTTCACAACCTGTTAATTCCAACTCATGAATTATTTATTGTAACTCCACAAAACCAGCAATAGTTGCTTTCTATGGCATTCACTACAAAATGGTGGATGGGGAATTTAATGAAGAGGAAAAGGATGTGAAAAAAGAAGTAGTTTCTCACTTATTCCAGCTTGATCTCTTCCCAGACAGGAAATGGAGATCTGGGCACTTTTTGTGGATAGCTTTAATTGCATGTCAAGAACAATGTGGTCAGTCTCTGCTGTATGCATTGTTCCTATGAAAATTTGCAACATCCACTGTTGCAAAAATGTAGGTATTATGTAAACATAATTATCAACCATCACAAATATTTGGGTATCAGTTTCATAAATCAAAATGAAATGTGTCTATGTGGATCTACTGTTTTCAATAGTCTTAGTAGCTTTTCAGAGAAAGACAACAGGGACACACATGACTGTCAGACTCCAAGCACAAAAGTTACAAAATGCCTCCCAATTCAGCTGTGACCAGAAGAATGGGATATTTCTGGGAGATCTTCATCCATGGCCAGATGTTTTCACCCCCATTACTGAGCAGCTTTGCAGCTTTCAGATGGCCTCAGCAAATCCCTAGGTCACCCTCAGACTACTGGAGGATGACTTCAATTTGCATGTTAAAAGATAGGCAGGCTTGCTTTATAGGTTGTTTTTCTGCAGTCCCTCACAGTTTGTCCCAGAGATAAGAACTTCCCTGCAGATGGCAAGATAGAAGAAATGGGAATTTCTTCTCTACAGCAGCCTCTGTTTGTTCAGCACTCAATCTTCCAAGTGCCCAGCAAGTGTTAATGTAGTAAATAGGCACATGCATACACAGGTAAGTGCATATATGTGTGTGTATATATATATATATATATATATACACACATACACATTCATTCATGTATATACAGCTTATATATACATACATTCATGGGGAGTTTTTTTCATTCAGTTGCTGATCAGACCTCCAGGGGAGCCTGACCTCAGAACCTTTTCTCTTCAGTGAGCAGGAGAATGTCTCAGGGCTACAAACATGCATTGTATGACTGCATAATATTAGCTCAAGGGCCTGCATATTGCAGTAGGAGTTGAATGAGCACCTAAACGTGTCTGCTTTCAGCAGCAAAAAGCAGAAAGAACAATTAAAGAGGTTAGTGGGCAGGACATCAGGCAAAACAACATCCCCCAGAGAGAGGATCCCCATAAAAAGACAAACCTGGCTAAGGCAAAGGCTGAGTCAATCACAGTTGAACACAACATTCATCTAACTGGATTAATCTGCTAATAGGACATTTACATTAATTAAACAGTTTGAAAAGCATTTGTGAAGTTTGGTTATTGACAAAGTAAAAAAACCAGAACCTACTCTGTATGCCTTGTATCTTCCTAAATTAGCAACTAATGAAAACAAATTGTATTTAAAGGATTTTAATATTAATTAAGTTAATGATGACATATTCCAAGTAGTACACTTAGAATCAGTCTGTAATAGCAATCTAACAGATGTTGGCATTTTTATTATTAATTATACATTTCATTATCATACGATGATTGTCAAACAACATTTGACAGCAAAAAGCGTATAAATGATTCACACGTTTTATATTGTAAAGATGATACTGTGCTTGATTTTATAATATGCTGGCTTTAATATGCCAGATACAAAATATTCTTTGTTTTAGCAGCCTGGAATACAGACAGCTTCTGCAGAACACCAAAGACTGATTAATCTAATATGGGTTGAAGCTCTCAAAGAAAAACAAAACGAAACAGCTGTCACATTTGAAGGTGAAGCATGTATTTTAAGATTACCTCAAGTAGCAAAAGAAGGTAAAAAATATCAATGTATATATTTAACAAGCATCATTTGCCTCTGTCACTCATATGGTTATGAAACAAATATGTTGAGAATAACTGGTGGTAACAAGTTGCCATTCAATCAAGATAAAATTGGGGAATGATTTATGCAATATCTGCAGTGTGAGTGCATTTTACATAGAATTTGTTTAAAATTCACAAAATTTCATCTTTAAAATGAAGCACTGGAGTTACCTTATTGATTTCAAATCACATTACATGTATCCTCCAGAATGCGATTTCAGCAAAGTCTGCTGTAGGTACAGTAAATATCTCCAAAAGAGCATTTGGGAAGGAAGTGTAAATCTCCACTGCATGTCTCAGCAGACAGATCAGAGCTCTCCAAATCAAATACCGGCACACTCATCTTTATAATCACCCAGGATTTTTTTTTTTTTGCTTACTATTTTCTAGATCAGCAGAGTCTTTGTTCACTGAATAAATGTTAAATACTGTAAATGACAGTTCTCTGAGGGCCATGCAAGTCTCAAGACATCATTCAATCTAATACAATCAACCAGTAGAAGCATCTGAGATGTTACTGACTCACAGTCAGCTTGGTTTTTTAACAGAAAGGCTCATTTAGTAATTGTTAAACAAGTCATAAACACCCTTGCCAAACTCCATCACTTCAAAAGGCATGATTGGTAAATGAATATGGATCCAAATTACCCTCTTTGCTTCTGCAGGGCACGAACAGCTCGGACACAGTAATAATTCTGTCTTCCTGTGTTCCTCACGCACACTCACCATTTCAGAATTAAGTTTTTTCAATGATCTCTTTTCCTCCTTTGTTCAAGTTTCACAGTTAAGCTATCCATCCCATTCTGTATTAGCACAGTTCACAAGAAGGCTATTTCAACTTCGTTTTTTAACACTTATCTGCTTAAAGTGCACATAATGTATGTCTGAAATATAGCCATTATCCAGAGCTCTGATTGTAGCAGATTACTCTTAGCTGACTCACAGAAAATTGTTTAACCCTAAAAACCTGGGGTTTAGTCACAGAAGTGTTTTTAAAATTTCATCAGATTAAAATGTATCAGATTGACAGAATAAACTTAACTTATTTTCAATAACCAGGGGACATTGTCCCATTGAAAATAGTGGGTTTTTAAGGGCATGGCAACAACTCTGAGGTTGCTCCTCAGCAAGTAGCCACTAAACCCACCAGAAGTACAGAGGCTGCATCGACTGGCCATCTGAAACACCCTGTTCAATTACTACTGTGAACAGATGTTAAATACTGAATTTGTTTCTCATTGCTATGAATATGCTCTCTTCATGTCTCTTGCATAGACAATGGAAAGTGAACAGTCTTTTCCATACAGTATTTTTCATGCAATAGCATGATACTGAACCACTGGGCTTCCAAGTGCCCCAGAGGCAATTTGATTTGTGGCCCCCACTCTTTTAGCAGAAGATTTGCTTAAGGCTGAGGAGAGAAGAATATTTGTATTGATAATTTCTAAGTTGTACCATTGCCTGAATGTTCTGCTTTTGGAGGATTACTCCTAGAGGATCTATTTAGGGTTTGTTCTGCTCCGGTCTTTTTATGTTTTATTTACCCTGTGCCTGTTTATTGTTTGCAAAATACAGAGCATGGAATCTCCAAGGGTCATTTTCCATTGCTGCCCTCTGCTGCGTTACCAGCAATCTGTTCTCCAGCACGAGCAGAAGCTGGGCATGATTCAAGGGCATAAAGAGAAATTTCTCAACAGTTGGTGGTCACAGTTTTCTCGGGCCATGAGGCCTTGTAATAATCCTCTTGGAAACATCCTAGGCCATTGCTTGTTTCTGTGTTTTCTGTGAGGGTATCACTGCTCTTTCCTGGACATTGGTGTTTGACACACGGCACCAGCCCCTCCGCCTGGCCCACAGGCCCCACTGGCAGCACACATCCAGTGATGATGCCCTGACCTAACTGCCCACGAGTAGGATTGAAATTCAGTGCGGAGCATATCAAGATCTACTTTCATTTCACTTGACTTTCCATCATGAGGAGCACTGAGAACCTCTTATCATAAGCGGCAATAAGGGTTCTTCTTGAATTACTGAGCCTCTGCTGCACCAGGCCCTGGCAGATTTCCAGCATAACCTATAAACTGGCTGAAGCTGAGTAAACAAATTATAGTGAATTTATAGTGCACAAATTTAGCCTCTCATTTTGTTTCTGATCTGTCAGTGAATATTTTACAGCTTGTTTTGCTTCATTCAGAATCTTTTGGCAACTAATTCTATACTTGTATGTGGTGAGTTTTTAGCCAGTCTTTGGGATATTCCAGTCTCAAGGTGTTGACAAATTTTCATGAAGGGTTTCATCCCTTTCTTTTGACTAGGTTTCAGTTAGTATTTAGCTTGCTCATATTCAGCATTACATAGTACTTTCTGCCTGCCTTTTTTGTGGGTAATGAGAAATTTTTCCTTAAAACATCATGAAGACACAAACATACATTACAAAAGGAGTGAAAGGAAAAAAACATCCCAACAAAACCAACAGTTAGTGCACTAAGATTTAACTGCAAAATTGAGTCAGAAGCAAAAAATCAGGCTTGTAGCCTTAAGGTATTTCTAGAGTAAGGTTCAGTCTGTTGTGAAACCTATTTGACTAAATCTTAACAGAAGAAAGTGCTAAGATGTTCAGTGTAACCCTGAGTATAGTAGAGAAAACCCTCTTTTTTTTCCCTTTCCAAGCTAAAATAATATTCCTTACTGTGTAAATCTAAATCCCATTGACAAAAGGTAGGGCTGAAAATCCAATTGACCAAAGCTCGGACTGAGTGAGTACATTTCAGTGCAAGAGTTACATTGCCTAATGACAGATGTGGCTACGCTGCACTAGGCAGGGTGATGCCAGTCCCCAGTGAGCATGGCAAACCCTGAACCAGAATCCACCATCAGCTCTCCTTCATGCTGGAGCTGTTGGAAAACAGATCAAATGCAAGAACTACTTCAGCTCTTCCCAGGCTCCTTTCTCATCCTCTCCTTTAGCAGGAACTAAAACATGAACACTTAAAAAGCTCATAACAGAAAAACAACTAAAACAACACAGCTTTCTGTCTTCTCTCGGTTGTACAATGCAGAAATTTTCTTATTGTTGGATGTTATTAATATTAATACCCTAAATGCATCCTTCCAAGTAGGCACAGACCCTTAAATATTCCTGGATTGCTACTGTATCCTTTATGTAAAGAGACTGTCACTGGTCAAAATGATTACCCCAAGTTTCTCAATTTTATCAGTGAATCAGGGAATAATCTACTTTCTGCTCTGCTCTACCTGAATTCTACATAAGCAACAAGCTGGATAAAATACAGCTGGGTGTTAAATCACAGAATATACTGAGTTGGAAGGGAACCATCAGGATCATTGAATCCAACTCCTGGCCCTGTGCAGGACAGCCCCAAAAGTCACATCATGTGCCTGAGAGTGTTGTCCAAGTGCTTTTTAAACTCTCTCAGGCTTGATGCTGTGACCACTTCCCCAGGGAGGCTGTGCCAGTGCTCAGTGACCTGCTGGGTGAAGAAACTTTTCCTGACCTAACCTAAACCTCCCCTGACTCAGCTTCATGTTGTTCCCTCGAGTCCCATCACTGGCCACCAGGGAGAAGAGATTGGTACCTGCCCTTCCACTTCCCCTCGTGAGGACGTTCCTCTCAAAGCCTGCGTGTCTCTTAAACTGCATTTACATGTCACTTCAGGTCTATTTCAAAGACAAACACGATACTTAAATGATGCAGACTTTGTATGGTCCTCTACATAGGATAAATCTATCTTAGATAATTTGCTCTATCTTGAGCAAACTGATTTATGTGGGTATCTGTGTAAAGAAAGACAGAAGACATTGGAACATTTTCAAAGAAAAATCCTTTTAAAGAAAGCTGATGCAGGCTAATACAAGAATTAAAAGCAATTATCCAAATGTTTCTGTATTTGCTCAGCTGTAAACTTAGCAGAAAGATTGGTATAAAACTCAAGTAAAGCTTCAGAAATGTTTTAATGACATATAAACCATGAAATTTTCAAATGATCACAATCCAGATGGTGCAATGCTTTGGGTAGCAGTTCGTCACCAGAGACTACCATCCATCCTGGCTCTGCACCATCTGCATTCAGGAAACTCAACCAGACCTCTTATCCTGACTCCCTAACCTGCTGCCAGGCATCCATGCCTACGACAAGTTGTATAAATCTATTAAATGCATTTTTTGCTTCCTCAAAAAATTCTGTAAATATGATTATGTCTACAATGGATTAACAGAAAAATGTCACACTATCCATTTCTGAGATGGTTTGGGAATTCTAGAGGATCTTGAGTTACAGCCAAACTTGATTAAACCTCTCATTAAGCTCGTGGCAACCCCGGGTCCAGTTCTTGCTCCAGATACATATAATTAAGTGGTTTCATACATTTCCCTCTCTCTCTCACACACACATATGCAACTGGCAGAATCAGCTGATTGCTGTTTGGAGACCTGGGAACTGTACATTTGCTGCTGATATACATTTCAGAGCTGCAGGACAGAGACTAAATGAACTGATTAGCTTTTTAGATGTGTCTTGGAAATGGACTCTGACCTGAATTAACTTTTTGCTTGAGATTACTTTACTTACCTCCCTAGCCTACCATGAACAATGAGTAAATACAGTATTTCAAACACCCTTCCCTCTATAGGCAGATTTACAGAAAAAGCTCAATTTTAAACAGAAAGGAAATACTTCAACAATAATGAAAAAATAGTACTTGAGTAAGAATTGAAAGAAATTGATACTATGCACAAGACTTTTTAAACTAAATTTGCAGACTGAATATTTCCTTAAAATTAAGAGTCCTTTTGCTGTGTTAACATTTTTCCTTCTGTGCTGTTGCAACCACTCTCCCACTCCTTTATCTGACTGATATGGTAATAACAGGTCCTAGGGCCATATGTTCAAATACATTAGAATTCATGATGGCTTTGTTCTAGTTTCTTAGTTCTCATTAAGACTGACAATCTTCAAGGAAAGTGGGCTTTACTAGCACAACATCCTTAGCACTGTAAAAGATGGACATACACAAATACAGGTGTTTGTGCATGGGTTGTAGGCCTGCTGCTGTCCACACCTACTCCTGGTCACACTGGGAACAGCTGCCTTGCCTTCAGAGGAATCTCCTGGCAATGGAATTTACTGGCACGAGCAATAATTTCCAGGATAAGGGCCTAGATATGTGTAGACATGAGGGAATGCAAAACTGTGGGGAGATAAGAGGATCAGAGTCGCAGAGCAAGCTGGCATGTGCATTCTGAGAGCCAGAGATCCTAACCTGGCCTGATCCTGCCTGGCTGCAGAAAACTGCTCCAGGGATTGCCCTTGGTCATAGCCCCGTGGGCAGCCTGGGGCAGACCTCACCACCTAAAGATGTGCCTTTGCAGAGTGACCCTGAAGCTAATACAGATCTTAGCAGTACCTCCATGTTAAATAGAAAGGGTTGAAAATATTTTCAGGGTACATAAAATTTACAGATACGCAGTCTCAGAGGGAATGAAACTATTCAGAAAGTCAGAACATGTTGTAAAACTGTTTGGCCAAAAGAGTAAATTCAGAGAAGTATAAATGTTATTCATTGACATTTTCTAGGTGAAATATTTTGACTTTTTGTTCCAAAATAACATTACCTTTTGAAACTGACAGACCCATTTGGTTTTTGGGATGAAAAAACCATAAACAACTCTCTTAGAAAATCAAGTTCTTTCTCTTAGGTCAGGCAAAATGTTTTGTGTCAGCTGAGACTGACATTTAAATATATTCTTTCCAGGCTAGACACAAGCAGAAAAATCCAGGTCTAATTTTGACACATGCTGGTAAATGCATAAAACTGAACAATTGTTTCCAAATATGTACACTATTGGGAAAAGCAGAAGTTTTTGCTTCAGCTTTCAAGCAAGTAGTTATTGAACTGAGTTACTTAAAAAGCACCCACCATTCAGTTTCATTAAAAGCTCTTTCCAATTAACAAAACAGATGTGTTTAGGATTACAACAAAGCAACCACAGACTTCCTTAGAGCTTGTCTAGTCATAAATATGCCATTAGACATGCAAAGATTTTCACCTCTCCTCACATAAGACATTCCAAGGTTCTCCTGGCCAGCCTTCAGGACTCAGGATCCCATTTTATGAAGTTAAACTACTTTAGTCTGTGACCTTTAAGATTAACTGTTTGGGGATTTTCTTCTCACACATATTTTTAATCTGTTATCCAATTCGTGCAATTGTTTTAGAGCAACTGTGCTTGTGAAATGCACTTTGTAGAGCTTGAAAAAAGAAATAAGTGCTAAGGAAGGCTTCTTATTTATACACCAAGGCTGTGTATTACATTTGCATAATATGATATCAGAAGAAATAAATGGCACCAGAAGTAAGTGTATGGAGGGAAGTGCTAATGAGCTGTGCAGAACAGGGAAAGACTATTTTTTTACAGAGGATATGGATCTGCATTTTGGGAGAAAGAAAGTCGTAGAATTTTTCTCAAATGAAAACCTAAACAACGAGATACTTGACCACATTTCCCCTCCTCCCTTCCAGAATTTGTTAAGATGTTTACAGATCTCATTCTGAATATCAATAAAATATGCATCCTAAGCCATACAGCCAGAAAACATGCACAGTGGAGCATGGTATTGCAGAAGCAGTTTGATGTGGTAGCTGTGCTCCACTAACATGCTGTATAATAGTGAATGTAGCTGAAAAAGTCCAAGATGCAGGTGCATTTGTAAACACTCAAGCATGAGACAAATGTATCACTTAACAGGGTTAGCCCAGTTAAAAGAAAGAGAATCTAAAGCAGAGGAAATAAAGCCAGCTAGAACTGCCCTCTGCTGAGGACCTCCAAGAGATGGTGGTTAAAGTACAACACTAGCACAAGCTCAGCTCTGGGTTGTCACATCCTTCACATGTGATTTTTTGACCCAATCTATCACTGTGTTGTGTAGAGATATTTGAGAAAGGGAGCAAGTTCATGCATCTGTTTTTTCTCTTTGGAAGAGGATATTGTCTCTTGATAAGCATGCCTCCATTTCTGCTGAAGTCAATGGGAGTTCTACTGTTGACGTCCATGGAAGCAGAACTAGCTCTTAGCAGCTGCCATCCTTCTCCTCTGGCAAAATTAATCAGTGTTCCTCAAAGGCTTCAAGACCCTCTGACTGATGCTGCAGCAGTACAGCAAAGGGTCGAACAGGGCAAGGGAAGGCTGCACAGTTTACAGAAATCACACCTCTAAGGTGTCCTTATTACAAGTCTTCTACATACAAATGTAGAAAACCAAGAAGACTTGAACGGATGTTAAAACACCTCTTTATTAAACCTGGCTGCTCATTGTGCTGCTCATTGAAAAGCTAGGAAATATTTCTTAAAAAACAGCTACCACCAAAACACTGATTCACTGCAAGGTTTTTCTTGGACAAACACATTCACTGAAGAAACAAAACAAAACCAAAGCCCAAACCAACAAGCTGTTCTCTCAATTTACAGCCCTTTTACAATACCCTGTATTATTGATGGGACATGGCTTCACAATTCTTTTTTTATATTTTATATTTTTTTTGAAATTACACAGAGATGACTGCATAGCGCACAGCCAGTCACTGCATCTGGTGGATAATTTTATATCCTGCTCAGATGCTGGAGTATATATGGTCCCACAGTGAGTACATCCAATAGACTTCTTTCTTCAATGGGGCTATAAATACAAGTAAAGGCAAAGTACTGCACATAAGGTGCCTATATATTGCTTTAGTGAGGAGTGAAAGATGCTGGGGATTTTGGTTGTGTGGATTCGTTCTGTCTTACAGCATACTGAATAAATTGATATCTTTGTTCATGGAAAGGTAAATTTCTCCATGGCCAATGTGTTCCAAAATTTTTTTTTTCTGAGGCATTCTCTAAGGCAACCATCTACCTACAGTATTTTGTCTTGCTACCACTATGGTCAGGGATACAAGTAAGACAGATTTTGGATCTGCCACTTTCTTCTGGTTTCTTCTAGTGACATTTTGAAAAGAAGTTTGTGTTAAGCCTAATGATGAACTATTTTGTAACTTTCAGGCTTCAGAGTTAACAGTTGTCACTATCATTGTTAACACTGGTGTAACATCCATTCTGCATATCTTAGCGTGGTGCTGGGTTTAGCAAGATCTAGATAAAAACTGCATGAGTAAAAAATTAAATTGTTCAAAACCTCTCTCAAGACGTAGTTTTGGAAAGTATGAAAAATTCTGAAAAGAGAAAACCTCCTCAAACCCTGTATTTTTTCCTAAAAAGCCAGAGACACAGAAACAGAACACTGCAGCCTTTAGCCTACCACAGCAATACTTTGGAGTACTCTGAAAGAAGCAAGTATCAAATCTTTTTGCTCACTTACATCTTCATGACTTGTTTTTACACAGTCAGGCAGCCTAAGTACATTATATTCTAACAGTCCAAGTTGGGATTGGAAAAGTGCCTGATACAAAGAATGCAAAATTCTTCTCTGTTATGAAAAATTTAGTCTAAACCCACTAGAGTTTAGAAGAGTGCTTTATTCCTCAAGTGGTCCCAGTGAACTATGGGCCCCTGTGATGGAACTGTTACCCAGTTACACAAAACTTGTCATCCTAAATCTGCAGTGTAACAGCCAACAGGGTGGCAAGGCAACAGTTTGTAATGCACTGGAATCTGTAGTAGTAGCTGCCTATAGGGAAGTTTCCAGCTGCCTTTGAGTTATAGCACAGAAAGGAAACAATTGTACTGCAGTGTAGTGGAGGAAGCTGTACTCTTGTTATTAAAAATAACAAGAAAAATACTAATTGAAAAATACTAATTTCCTTTTGAAGAGGCATCTATTTCCTTTCCTGGTCATAGCTGAGAAGCCTTCTGTGTTTTATTTTCCACCAAGCTTAAAACTTACACTTTAGGACTCTGACTTACAGATTGAGATCTGTCTTCCTCTTTAAACAATTTAGACTGTGGTGTACTGATGAGTACTTAAAATCAACTTTAGGAAATCTGTCTGCAGAGAGAGAAAAGAGAGAGGTAATGTCTGCACTGCAGCTGCACTGGGGAAGACCTTAGCTGCAAGGGACCCCAGGCTGCAGGTCTGACAGGCTGGGGGCTCCCTGCACCCCTCTCCATACACTGCAGATGTGCCCCCTGGCAGGCAATGCCTCCCCTGCACTGCCCTGCCCTTGTGGGGACCAGGCACATCCCTGAGCTGCACAGCAGGAAGCACTCCTGCCCCTCTCTACATCCAGCTCATTTACCTAAGGGGTTGCCTTGCATTTTCATTGTTTGCCTTGCAAGGTGAGAGTCTACAATCGTGAGAATGAAGTGAAATTGGATTGTGCTTTCTGTTTTCTAATCCATAATCCACAATATTTTTTATCTACTTTTTCAAGCACCAGTGCTTTGACAATCAGAAATTCTCAAAAACCACAAAACCACCTCTTAAACAGCAATCTGGGTTTAGGCAGAAAGCTCTGTCAACTCTGGCTCAGCAGTTTGTTATCCTGGTTAACTGGATCAATGGTGACAGCTGTAATTACTAGAGATGAGATTGCCTGCACTGTAATTACACCTCAATCTTCAGTGTGAGATGGACTGTAGGACACACACTGCAGATTCTCCCAATTACAAACAGGTTATGGAGAGCATGGCACTTCTGTGCTAATCATGTTTTTTATTATATAGAATAAAAAAAAATATGGCACCAGCTAAACGAATTGTTAATCTGAAGCAGTTTGGCTGATTCAAAGGCATTAATCCACAAAGCTTTACAGCTATGTGGGTTTTCAAGATAACCACACTATAGAAACACAGAAGGTTTTTTTTTAACCTAAATAGCTACTAACTATACAGCACATTACATCTGCCAGTACTTGCTCCAATATTCATTTGCAGAACATTAATAATATATCAGTGTTTACTACAAAAAAGTTATTTCAAAACCATGCATTAAATGTAGGAATAATTCTTTAAATTTTTTAAAATCCAATGTAATATGGAAACACATGCTGTGCCTGTGAAAACTTGTTCAAAGGGCAAGGACTAAGAATAAGGAAACTGCATGCATTTGACTTTTGATTTAGGTTTGAAGACACCAACAATGAATGTAAGTTAAGGAAAAGGGTGTGTCTGAAGGGAAGAGGATGCTGAAACACTTATTTTCAAAGCCAGTGAAACTATTAAAGACAATATTCTATTCTGCTTCACTGAATACTCAGCCTTCTCTGGTTGTGGACTCCTGTTTTCGCTTTCCTTGAGAAAGGATTATGTATTTCTTTAATTAGGTTTAAAAATGTTATCGCTGATTTCAAACCATATTACATACATGTATTAACAACTTCTGTTTCCCAGGAAGGCACTTTACCTTGTTTTTATGCAGCTCTTATTCTAATCTTGTTTATTTTTCAGTGCATAGAAACATTTATGATTCATGTTTGGGGGAGAGGGGACTGAGGGGAATGAACTAATATCTTTTTCTCTTATTTTCTTTTCTCTCTCTTTTTTTTTTTTTTTTTTCACTCCTGCGGCTCAACTATGTCTGATATATTAATGAAATCCATTTATGATTTTATGAGTAAAATCTGTCCCTCAGCACCACTTAAGCTCACACATAGGCCACCACAACAGAACTGAAGTGGCTCGCTCATGGGGGAGAGGTCGTGCTCCTGCTCTTTGCAGAGGGGTGAACTGGAGTTCCTAGCACTGAAATCCAGTTTTCCATCACACTCTCCTCTGCAAGTGCCAAGTGATGGCACTGCAGGGAGGGCGAGCACCATCTGTCTCCGCTGCGTGTGCTCTCCATGAGATGCTTTGCAGTGGGAAGGGAGGGTGGCCCTTGCAAGAGGCTGCTGCCCCTGCTGCTGCCTCTGCTCCTCTTGTGCTGGCCTGGAGCAGCACTGGGATCACAGGAAGGGCTCCACGTGCCCAGTGAGGACCACTGTGGAGGGGACCTGTGCCAGGGAAAGGGCAGGGGCACATTACAGCGCCACAGCTCAGTGTTGAGAGCTGAACTGATTGCCTGCATCATCACCCACCCCTGGATCCAGCGTGTTGCCTCTTGGGGCTGGCAGTAAATGCACACACTGTCCCCAGATTTTGGGGGAAATCATCTGTGACTATTTCACAAGTCAGAGTTTTCCAAATAATGTAGCAAACTGGGAGGGGAAAAGGAAGAGGTCAGTTTTATAGTTCAGCTCAAACCTAGTTTGAATCTACTTAAAACTGTCACTCGGTCGCTAGTATAATAAGAATCCTCAGCAGTGTTTTACTGTTCCAAATAGATATTAAAAGTAAATGTTTGGATATCGTATATCCTGGATAAAAATTATTTCTAATCATGACCATTTTCTTTCACTCTCATTTTTAGTGTAGGACTTGCAATTAACTTTTTAACAGTTTGACTGAAACTACAAAACACTGTGGAAGATTTTTGAATTAAACTTACATTATCTTATCAGGCATTGTTACAGAGCCTTATATGATACAAGCTATTGGGGATTTAATTTATTCAAGCTATGATTTCCCGAACGATACAAATAGACTAATTCACGGCTGTCTATTTTGAAAAGTTTGGTATTCCAAAATGAGTCTAAGAAATCCTGATTAAAAGAAAATACTTAAGCATACATTAAACCTTAAGCATGTGATTCCACTGAAATAAGTGGCTCTACTTGTGTATTCAAAGGTAAGCATGTGCTTACTGCTTTGTTGAGTTGGGGCCTCAGACATTTCCAGAGATTTTAATATCACATTTGCAAACCAGATGGCAGTGCCTTAGTTTAGTAACAATGGAGCAAAGTGTCCTTCGTTTATACTTTAATCTCAGAAGATGAGATCAAGACATTTTCAGCAACTAGTTGATTGATACTATGTGAAAGCTGAACAACCTTGTTAATTAGGCAGTCCTGCTGGAGTGTCTGAAGTGCATGGCAAACTATAATTAAAAGATACCATTACAGTGATCTGTGGAGGCAACCTGCCTTAACCCTCCCCGAAGAAGTGGCTTTCCTGAAGGTGCACTGCGGCATTAGAGGGGCAGACAAAAGAGCGCTGCCATGTGATCTAGCTACAGAGGTTAGCAGCTTTCAGTTTTATAAAAGGATTAATCCGACTGGAAAACTAAAGACAAAAACTGGCTTTCTCCAGCTAAAGATCTGAGTATTCAGCAACTACATTCCGTTTTATTTGTTTGGATCCCCCAGTTCACAAACATGAACAAACAGCGTAACTTTGTGGACTCCAGAAGGCTCCAAATAACGCCCTGTGAAGAGATCCTTTTTGGCACAGCAGAAAGACATGCACGGCTGAGGAAAGTTCCTCATTGCACTGGCCCGAGGCAATGAATACTCAAGAGGTGCTTACCTTACCCGGTGGAAAGAAATCTTCAGGGAAATTGGAAGCGGGAAAGGAGAAGCAAGAGGGTCAAGTTCATATAATCACTTGTCTTGTAAACATTGAATTTGTTGAGACTGTCCTGAAATAGTTTCATTTGGCTACAGTCAGAGCTGCAACAGGAAACTTCAGCAAACCAACTTTATCTTTAGATAAGTTTTCCACAGCTACTTAGTAACTTGCTTGGTTTGCAGATCACATTCTGTATTTTCAACTCGATCAGCAAGCTTAGAACAAAACTCACAGATGGATGCACTATTTTGATGCAATTAACAGTATATTTAGATATACTTGTATTACACTTCTGGAGTCTGTATAGAAATGTTTAGTTTAAAATAACACTGAAACAATTGATATTTCCATAGTTCTAATTAGTGTCAAAATTTGTATCCACTTTCTAAGATCTGGAGGCTGATTTTGGCTTGGATATTTGCTTTGTCTTTATTCAAAGACATTTTGTGCAATTGAAAATATCCTTTCCAGAGATGGCAAAATATGATGCAAAAAAACCATCTCAGTCAAAACTTTGAACGCTAGAGAAACTATAAAGTGTTAAAACAGCTGGGACTATGTAGAATAAACCCCCTACATGTTACTAAGTTTAACTGAGAAAATCTTTCTCTACAGCAATATCAGTCTCCTGTAGGTAATATTGTTTCTAATTCATCACATACCAGCATTCAAAACACAGTCTAATTCAAAAACTGCAAAAGCAAAACAATGGAAGCATGTTAAAACCCTATTATTTATTTAAAAGCGGTAAAGAATGTGTCTTAAGTTATACAAAATTACCATATTTTTATTGGTTTTAAGCTCTGGGAGGAAATGTGTATGCAATTATAGTATGTCTTCTACATCTGTCTGCTGAGTTTATAGTAAGAATAAATTGTGGTTAATCATGTACAGTCTTGTATTTGCTCATAACCACAACAGTGATATGTATGCATGGAGCATCCTGCTGTTTGTTATTGGATTTTTCCTAATTCATATAGTATTTCATGTTTTGCTACTGACAACATAAAGCTTTCAGTCTTTCATATATTAAATAAAATCACATTATTTAAGTGACCAGAGTTCCCAAACCTTGTTGATTATCATAATGTACATACAGATCAATTTGCACAGCTTTGGAGTGGGGGGTGTGTGTGTGTGTTTCCGTGTTACATAAGTAGTAATGAATATTAGGCGTGCCTCCTGATAAAATAGCCCAAAATAGGAAAGAATATTCTTATTTACAGGTTGACATTTGTGGGTTTTTCTCTCAATTTCCAAGTCTAGATTTTTAGAATTAACCTTGCACTCAGTGAGGAAAATTCCCTCAGGCACTATCTGTTCTGAGGCTGACTCACCTTTGTGGTTAATTTTTTTCTCCCCCATGCCCATGCCTTTTGAACATCTTTGATAGTTTTAGTGAACAGTTGAAGCCTTTCTTTTAAGAAATAAAAAACTAAAAGGAAAAATTTTAAATTCTCTGCTCATAAAATTATTTCATTACATTTTGCCTTTTCAGTACTAAAACATCACAGCCATGGTGTTCTTTGAATCTGGACCATGTGAAGAGCCAGGCCACCCACCAGGTGAGAGCTCCTCTAACTCATGAGTAGGTAGTGGGAAGGACACGGCTACCTTTCCATGAGCTGTGAGATGAGGAGGTCCTGGTCTTCATTACTCATTACCTGGATATATCCTGGGAGATCAGTATTTCTGACTGTAACCTGTCACAGAGTGTGGTGCCACTGCACATGTCCTACTGCGTCCAGAAGACTTGTGATACACCACGTGGTTATGGCCAATAATAATGGAATCTAAGGTCTGACTTGATCCACATTTTGATTTTCTTGCTTGGAGTCAGTATATACAGAATAAAAGTATTTGGGGCTCTAGGCCTAAACCCATGACACTGGAGGGAGGCATGAGATCCACTCACTTCCAGAGACACTTTCCTGTGTCTATGGATACACTCGAACTGCAAACGCCCTCACTGCACAGAAATACCAGATGCAGAGAAAACAGTTTTCTACTGACTGAGTTTGCACTTCTCCAATTCCTTTTTTTTTTTAAGGATATATTTAGATAAAGAATTAATATTCCAATTGGTTGATTTGCAGGGAGTTCTGCATGGTATTTAGATGCTAATTACTGCACAATTAGAGGGCTAAGGTCAGGCACATCTTCCAGTAATGGAGCACAGAAATTTACAGTGTTAAAATACAAAAATTATCCACAAATACAGATACGAGAAGGCTTTAAAAAAGACTACTGCACATGGGTTTCTGCAGTTCAGAGGGCAAACCTTGCCCTTGTTAATTATACTTAAGCCAGAGGGAGCAGTGTTTGACCGTAATGCCTGCAGAGCAGAGCAGCGCCGGTTACACGCTCCTCACACATTTGGGGTTTGGCCCTCACGCTCTGGCTCTCTTCTCTGTGCAAGCACCACATGTGCCCATTCAAAATTCTTCACCAACTACCACACGATAGATCTGCATGTTTCTTACTCAGATGTTCAAGGGGAAATTACTGTGTAAATAGAGTTAATAGCATATCTATCATGTCTTACATCCTGCTCTATAATCTGGATGGAGGAGAAGAATTTCTGCGTTAAGGAATGCTGGCATCAGAATGCAAAACAATCATAAAGCATTTGAGATTTGGGTGCACAGGCAGGGCACAATCTGTTTTATTGCCACCACACCGTGTGATCAGAACCTTTGCAAAAGCAGGCTACTGGAAATGCACAGATTTTTATTCTTCAATGTGTTACAAAGAGGTAACTCAAGTTCTTTTCTAGTTTGAAATATCTAAAACCTGTCCTACATTAGGAAAAAGGAGGTTTGTTTCCTTCCCACTAACAGGCTAGTCCAAAGGTGCTACTATTTTGCATTCAATGCTGCTGAAATTGTATCTGAACTGGAAAATCAATGAAATTATATCAGAAGAAATACTTTTTCTTTTCTTTAGTGCCTGAATGGAAGATAACTAATAAGACCTGCAGAAGGGAAGGTGGTCTCATGCCCACTGCTTCTCACTGAATCCTTTATGGGCAAAGGCAGCAGCACCTGGATCAGGTCAGGTGCCAGAGCTGCTGCTGCTGCCCCAGTTCTGAGAGTATGTGTGGGAGAGGAACCAAAGGTCTGGGGAATCTTCCTTCAGCCCAAGTGATGAAGGGCCCTTGTCCTGAATAACAGGATTAGCTTCGCTACTCCAATGAATGGTGTCGTGCTCTATTCAGCTGTGACCAGAGCAACATTCATCAGCAACTGCAAAACACCTTCTTTGTCCTTCTAGGGAAGGAAACGGTCAGACTAAGTGGAACTTTTCCCTGGTAACCAAGGCCATGCACAACTTGGGAAATCAAGGGAAAGTTACACTACTTTTTGTTCTCCGGTATCCCCTTTTGCAGGGGAATGAGAGCATTTCCATTTCCATAACTATTATCCAAAAAATATCAGCTACAAAGTAGTTTTTTCTTTTCCTTTAAAAAACCCCAAAAACGTAAAGCTCCTTGTCTGACCAGGTGGGATTGGTGTTTAGTAAAGAGACTGGCAAAGGGGCAGCATCAATAACATGAAAAGACAACCTAAAGTTTTCCAAAATTCATGACTCCCTGGAAGTTTTGAAAGCACATGATCAGCTCATACCTGTGATCAGCAATATTTCTTTTAATTCACTCCAACTCACCAGGAACCGGCCTGTAACCTTCTCTTCTGAACAGACACTATGCAAAATTAATTCAGGAGAATCTTTGAATACTCATAGAAACAACTAAAAGACGCTTAACAACTGTTGATATATTCACCTAGATCTGATGGCAAAAAGAAACACATTTGTTCAGCTCCATCAGGCCTGACCCCTCGGAGCAGGCATCACTCTCTGTGATGTTTTCCACTGCCTTTCTTAGATAAGATGACATCTAAGTCAGTCAAGAAGCCTCAACCTCTTTAGCTTGACATCAGTGTCAAGCCAATATTGGGCCAAAGGAAGGAACCAAGAGGAAATGTTATCAGCAGCCCCTGGATGCCACACTCTCCAGGACAGGCAAGCCAAATGAAACAGCAGCAAACACACATCCTCACTCTGCACCTGCCCCTTTCCTGTCTTTCCTGCAGCCTCCTCTCTTTCAGGTCTCCAGTGGCACTGCTGGGTGCCATCTCCCAGCTCACTGTGGGAACCAAGGCTTAGAGGCAGCTTGCAGTATCTGAGCTAACCTCTGTTCCCTGGATCCTTCCCAGCTTTTGGTATCCAGATGTCTTCACCTGGGCCTTGCTTCTGTAAGTGGAGGGTGAATTTCCACCCTCTGCCTATGAGCTCTGCCACAGGAGGTCCCTGTGCCTTGTGGCTCCTGCTCTGACATTTTTGACCCTTCACTGATGGAGGTTCATGTGAAATTACCAAGGCTGTTTTTTCCATTTTTCCGTGGAACACCACTCTGCTCAGCCTAGCACTCTCCACGCTGCAGGCTGGCTGCACTCAGGCCAGCTCTGCTCTCGAGGCTTCACACCAGTGTTAGCACAATGCTGAGGTACCAGTGCTAGCCTCAGAATAAAGCTAATTTCTCTGGGCTTAGAGCTCTGCTTTGACCTTTCAGAGTGGAGCTGGGCTGCAACTGTCCAGCATGGGCAGTGCTTGTGGCATAACCCCAGGCTCACAGTTCCTTGTGGAGCAGCTCGAGGAGTTTCATCAAATAGCACAGAACTACCTGGGCTGGTCCCATCACTCTCACTTGTTTCAGCTTTAAAAAAGAAGACTGACGTCTTGGTTCTGGGAAATGATAGAACTGAAAATCCAGCAAACTTTCAATGCCTGCCAAGAATAAATGTTTCACTAACAGAAATATTTTTCCCTCTTGATCTTCCATAACATGGCTGCTCTGTGGCAGTCAGGAGTATGATGAGCTCAGGGCATAAGAGTCCTTTTAAAATCAACACTTATCCACCAAAATTGGGGCTGCTAGGAGTTATATTGGACACAGGAGCCATTTTTAATATGTAGTCCATGACAAACCTGATTTACAGATTAAAATAACAATATTATGACATTTATAGGATATATAAATTTAAAGCTGAACTGTACTAGCCATAACACCTTAGATGCTTTTGTTACAGCTGCAACTAGCAGCAAAATAATACAGCAGCAAAGCTTTGCAATTAATAATCTCCAAGTTTACCACATTAAAAAAATCAGGGTCCCTTTCAGAGTGCATTACCAGGTGACATGAACAGGTGTCATGTCACATCAGGCTTTCTTCAGGCAATAGCTCAGAGCTGACATAAACAGATGCAAAAGGCTGAGAACATTTAGTAATATGGATTCAAAGAATGGCCACGTGACCTTATTATTCAGGTTTAACTATTGTTCTGTACTGTATATTTATCACAAGGCTTCCACTTTCCTTTACCTGATGCACAGGGAAAAATGGTCCCTCAGAACTCTCAGTCCTTAGGGGCGTGTGTACTGTAACATTTCTACCCTGTTTCCAGTCAGCACTCGTCCCGTGCTCCTGCACTTTGGTAGTCAGCCATCACGAAGCCAGTTACAAACCCCTAATTTCCAGCATGGCCTGCTCTGCCCTTGGCCTGCAGGCAGACACCCCAGACAGCTTCCCTGTGCCCCAGCAGCCAGTCCTGGTCCTAAGGAACCAGGGAGGGCTGCACGGCTCTCTGCCTCCCTGCACCAAGGGTCAGGGAAGGCTCCTTACCCCCTGATGGAGAAACGAGAGCTACATCCTTTGCTACTAGAAAAGTGACAGTCAACACTACAAATACATAGTTTACCAGACATATTCTAAAATATGTCTTTTTTATTAAATACTTTCTCCAGACAGACAAACAAGGACATTTTGCTATGCCAGTTCTCTCTCTAGCATGACTGAAGGTTCTCGATTCACTTCCAATAATGGGTATTACTGGCCAGTAATTCTCATTCTGGTTTGAGTAAATTCACACTGTTAAAACCAACACTTGAAAAAATGCAAGGGGTCAGCTGAGGGAGCAGACCCATGGTGCAGGATCTCAGCCAGGGATAGGTTTTAGTTCCCACTGGCTGCTTCCCTATTTAGAGACCAGTAATAATTCTCTGTGCACTCTGGTCCATGCCAGGTTTGTGAAATTAATGATAAAGCAGGGTGCTGCTGAAAATAAAAAATCCCCAGAAGAAATTCTCAGAACAAGCAAATTGATTTCAGTTAATTGTGGCTACTATGAAGACTGTATTTAATTTGCAGCATCTTTTGATTATATATAGTGAGGGATAGCCTTAGTAGCACACTACTAAGAATTAGCAAGTCAGAGAATACAACAATCTGGCATTTCACACTGGGTAATTAAGATCCTGCTCACCTTGTTCACCTGAGCAGTAACCACTAGCACGTATGCAAAAATCACCCATTGGTCCTAAACCCTCTTCAGCACAATGCACAGATCACCATCCCCATTTTGCAATTAGGGTACCTGAAGCCCAGGTTTAAACACTGCTGAAATAGCAGAGATGAGAATAATTACTATCATGGTCTTACTCAACTTCCACCCAAGTCAGAAAAGTGAGAGCTCTGTAGTGAAGTTCCTGCTCTGCAAAAATCAATAGCTAAACTCCCTCCTTGCCCCTGTTCCTATTCACTGAACCATAATAATGACAAGAGAGCTATTTGCATGTTTAAAGAAGCAGAACTGAATGCATATAGACTCCTTATAATTAGTTTCACAGCAGCTGACTGCAAAAACATGTAATTTAGGTTCAAATAATATATACTTTTTAAAAATCCTGAAATGCACCTTGGTCTGTTTTCTGGCTCTGAAGCCATAAAATCCAGCACAGTGTGACTGAAAAGTGTTCGACACAAAAAGGTAGAATGCTGGGCTTTGGATGAACATATTGTGAGTCTGAAAGCTGGATAATCAATTAGCATCCTACTGGAAGCCTGACAGCCTGTCGTGACCCATTAGGAGGTACTCGGTGCTCTCAATAGCTGTGGCTATAGGGACCATTTACACAGATACCAGGTAAGCCCCTACAAAGATGAATATGGTAAGGTCAGCTCTTTGTTTTATTTCTAAGTGCTTTCCCAAGATGATTTTCTCTCGGGTGGAATGAACATTGCAGTGCAGTTAAAAATGGCAACACTGTATTTCAGGTAAGTGGGTTGAAAAGTCATTCTCACTGGGAAATGAACTCATGACCTTTTGAAGGAAAGGTAAAGCTCAAGTCGTAAAAGTTTGCATGTAAGATGCACTAAATATATGGTTGAGTAATAGCTCAAGAGGGCAGTAACAACATAGCCTGTCTAACAGCTCATGCTAATGCAAACATAATGTGCCATGTAAAAACAGATTAATCAAGTTTTCCTGCAGGAAAACTGACAGCCTGTCATGACCCATTAGGAGGCATCCTGTGCTCTCAATATCTGTGGCTACAGGGACCATCTATGAACTGACAAATTTGGGTGACTGGTAACACCACACCAGGACAAAAATAAAGTCAGAGATGGGTGTCACATTTCTGGTTCTTTCCAGCACTTTGCTTATAGACATTGCCCTTTCATTCATACTCTTCAATGTACATACAGGGTGTGCACACATACACGTGCCTCGTGCTAGCTAAACATAGTGAATAACTGTGCAGTCAAAGCAGAAACCTCTCCTAGCTCCCCCAGCCACTGCTTTTGGTTTATGATCAGAGGCTCATGGGCTCAGTTTTCAGCAAGGAAGCACAATTAAAACTGGTAAGGATGTTCAAACCATTTCTGATTCCCTTCACAACAAACAGAGAAAAAAACATTGTTCAGATTATAATTTAATGTCAGAGATGAGTAAATGTGATTTAACAACAATATCAGCACTCTTTGATGAGGGCAACCTCAAGTCGCTGGCTCATCTCTTCTATAAAATTGGAATCCACTGTGATTAGACTCCATTTGGCATTCTGCTGTGCATTAGTCAGTGAATGCAGAGCTTATCCCAGCTATGGTTAATGAGGCAGCAGGCGTGCCTTCCCTTGCAAGAAAGAGCTTATCTACATGTCTATAACTGATTTCGTAAGTGAGGCAGCAGATCCTCAGGCCCTGTTTGCTTTCATCTGGATGTTTGAAAACATTGTGTCCTGCAGTGGAAGGTAAAATACTGCTTCATAAAAGGCTGCCACACGTGCTGTGTTTTAAAAAAAACCACAACACAAATCCCCACTCCCCTCCTGCCTTCCACAGAATAATAGTTTTTAGAGTAATAGTTTCAGACACCTTGGTTCTTTGCATCTTTTATGATGGCAGTGTTTTATCTCCTTGTGCATATCACATTGTGATTACTTTATTAGGGATTTACTGGATGAAGTAGCCAAGTGAACACTAAAAAATTTGAAGCAATAGTTTCACCTAGCTATATTCCAACATAAAGGATGTTTCAGTGAATTAGAATCTCTTGAGCTAATTTATTTAATGGCTTTCTACAATTCCAGTCCATCAAAAAATACTGGGAGTCTGACTCATAACCCCCTGCCACTGCAGCTATTTACCCCTATTGCAAGGCCAGTGTCAAATGCTGCCAGATCAGAACGAGAGCCCTACATGCTTATTTCTGTAGGATGACAAGGTATACTGGTAAGATGAGCTGGGATCTCTAAGTCAATCTGTGAGGCCCATCAAGCCTTAATTATCCTTTTTATCCCAAAGACTCCACAAATCCTATTTTGATTAAAGCCAACATCACCCACTCAATTAGAAATGTTGGCAATGTAGAAGCACTATCACAGTATATTTATCTCAATTTTTTTCCTGACAGAAACTGTATAAACCTGTCTTAAATGTAACAAAGCACTATGAGATCACTTAGGGTACAGGCACCTCCAACAGTAGTGCTGTGGAGTAGTAGCTTAGGTGGGTATTTAGCAGTGGAACACGTTCCTGGCTGAGTTTGGAGCCTCTTTTGGGTCTACATCTATAGGTATACAGCTATGGGGGTCACTTTGTATCTTAGCTGAACTGAACCACAGAAAAGAAAAAATGAGGTTAGAAGGGGCCACTGAAGATCATAATCAAGTCCAAACTCTTGTTCAAAGCAAGTATAACTTCAAAGTTGGATCATGTTTCTCAAGGATTTGCCCAGCTGTATTTTAAAAACCTCCAAACAAGAGATCCTACAGCCTCTCTGGGCAGCCTGCTCCCTGCTCTCACAGTGACAATTATTTCCTTATGTCCAACTAAAATTTCTCTTGCTGCAGCTTGTGTTTACAGCTTCTTGTCTTTTACAGTGCACTTCGGGCAGGATCTGGCTCCATCTGTTCTGTAGCCCTTTCTTTAGGCAGTGTAACCCTGACTGCACCCCCTCCTCAGCCTTCTCCAGGTTAAACAAACTGAGCTCCCTCACACATTGCACGTTCCAGCCCCTGACTGTCCTGTCCTGGCTCCCCACCGGACTCTCTGTCCTCAGGCACCCCAAACCAGCTGCACTGCTCCAGACACAGCCTCAGAAATGCCAAATAGGAGGGAAAGATCAGCTCTCTTGGCCCACTTGCTCTCCAGCCAGATGTCCTGCTCTCACAGGGCAAGAGCATTACATCACAACCTTGAGCCCACATTAGCAATATTTTTTGGGCAGTTTACATTGACAGTGTGTTGTTTATATGGAAACCAAGAATCTTCTGTAATCATATATATGTAGTCCATTAGTATCTTACCTTATTATTTTTTTCCAGTAAACTCTGAGTGTTGTGACATTTTTGCAGGAGTATTTTGTGGGCAGTTCTTTCCCAATTCAAAGCAATGTGATGAGAAGCAGAAGAGATTGCAATATGCTAACATTTTAAATGTGCTTTTGAAGAGGCCTTTGGGCACAGATGTTCCATAAAACTGTATTTATTATTATAATAATCTGCTGAAGAATTCAGCTGTTTCTTCAGGGGTCTGAATATTGAAGACTCCCTAAATCTAATGATTCTGAGTCTGCCCCACTTACTTCACTTTCAACAGTAATAAGAAATACAAATTCGAAAAATCTGAATATACCAATGCATTTTAGAGCACCACAGAATAAACACTGATAGTATAAATGCTGCTAGAAGAAATCTTTCAGATGGAATCCCTTCAAACTGCAGGTGATGTCAAAAAAGCTTCTAAGTAAAAGACTCAAATCTTAGTCACAGAGGTACAAGTAGAATTTAATGCCTAACCCACAGAAGTATATTAAGAGTAGATGCCTGCAAGTACCTGGCTTGTAACAGAACCAAAACACATGAAAGACTGGTTCATCAGCTTTGTGGAGATGCAATTTTACCTCCATGTCACTTTTTGGACAATGTCATTTCCTGATATTAGTTTGGAGAGGAGAACAATAATGGAAACAATAATTTGAACATCAGAAATGTGAAAAAATCCATGACAAAAGAATAAATGTCACAATTTCTTTTCTTAGATGATTTGGCAACTCCTTGCTCAAACACCTCCAGAACTGGATTTCTTACCAAATCTGGGATGCAGTGATTGAACAATTTTCTTTTAGTCGAGGCAGATATGAGAGCAGAATAATTAGAAAAATTAGTTTAAAGATGTAAAGCTTTAAAATATTTCGCCTGACTGTAATTATCCATTCTGATTTTGTCCCCTGGAAAGCTGAATGAAACCCAGAACCCTCCTGTCTTTGCTATGTGAATGCCTCAGTGAGAGCTTCCTTGGGAAGCTCTTCCTCACAGGCTCGGCTCACCCCCAGCAATGAGCACTGGGAGGTCTCGGAGCACCTGGCTCTTGAAACAGATGTCTGGCACATGAGGCTGGGGGTTGCCTGCTGCAGATAAGCCTGAAAAACCCAAATCACAATAATTATTTACCTTTATTAGTCTCAACAGGGTTCAAACTGGCATCTATTTAATCATATCATATTTACTATTGTCAGGAGCAAGCTCTGAGGAGTCCCCCTAAGTAAACTGCCCGTAGCTCTACAAACCTCCTTGTGAGCCTGTTCTTTTTATACTGTCACGTTCTCAGCCCTTTCTGAAAAATTCTGATTCTCTGTATCCACCTAGTAATGCAAATGTGTTATTCTTAGAGATATTAAATTCATATACTGCTGTAATTCCAAAAACATTGTATTCCACTGTGGAAAAGCACTATTTGTTCATCTGTTCATGAACTCTGCAGTCTGTGGGTTCACTGGGGGACTAAAATACTGCTGAAATCCTTTGCCTTTTCCTCCTCATTTTTGCAGAGAAATACCATGGAAAACTGTTTTCACTTCACTATTTTATTATTAAATGCTCTAATTACTAACGCATGAAGAAATATTTGAATTGTTTGCTTGCAGATGATTATGACAGGGGAAGCTGCTATTCCAAATGGGAAAGGGTTCATGCCATCTTGTACAAAGATCTAACAGTTCCCACACCTTGTGTTTCCAGGGTCCTGAACCTACTGTAGTAAGATTCTCCGTGGAATCGCTCGTGCTCCTTCCTTCTCGTTTGGTCTGGAGGTGGTTTCTCGGTGGGTGTGCTCTGTGTCCTCAGAGTCCCTGACCCAGCCAGGTTCTGAGGTGCCTCGTGCTGCCTCAGGAGGCTGATGCACGTCTCGGGCAGAGGAAAACCCTGCAGAGGATTAGTGAGACTCTGGCCCCGCATGTCCCCGACACCACCAGCGCTGCTGGGAACAGACAGCAGGACTAACAACCAAGTGTTCCTCACACGTACAGCTGTCCTTGCTGCCATGTGTGCACATTCCCCAGGATATTCATACTCAAGGAGGAAGAGGCCAGAAAAATAAACGAAGTTAGTCCAGGCAGAGGTGTTTCTGGATACAGTATGTATTCTGTGCTAATAAAAGATGCAGAAACCAGCAGTCCTCTCAGCAGAGCACCAGCTGTCTCCACATGCTGCAATAATAAGCTCTGCTCTAAAAACCTGGCCTTCCATATCCTGTGTGTCAAATATAAAATCAGTAATGGTCTACAAACTGCCTACAACTATAGTTGTGCTTCTGAGTTACCACACAATTTATTGATACAGAATAAAACAGTCCTTTTAAGTTCTGTCTGCTAGAGCAGTACAGTAGTGGCTCAAATCTCAAGAAACTTTGACTTGACAATATTTTATGCCCTTTAGTGAGAGAGACATGTCAGGCGTGGTTGTGTAGTATAAAATCATACTTAGCACAAGGTCTGATGCCACAGTAGATTAAGAGTGGGAGAGCTGAAGAAGCAGTGAAAGTGGGTGCAATGACATGCATCTCTACTTCTTCCGGTAGATAAATTAATTATATTTTCCCTAAGCCATTAATGAATGGACTTGTTTTTCACTAGCCATGGAGCCCATTTGCTTTGGGAACATCAGCAGAGACAGAAGGCTGCTGCTAAATGACTTCCAAGTGTGAGTGAGCAATGGTTTCCAAACGCTCAGCAAAGCAAAATAAACTTTTACCAGAACAGTTAAAGGCACCTCTTCCCCCAAACACCTGCCAAATTTAAGCTTCCTAGCCCAAATGCTGTGGCTTTTGTGTTGTCCCATGCAATTTTTATAATGGGGAAGGTGTCCTTTATGCTCAACCTCATTCTCAAAACCAATAAACTATTTTTTTCTGAAACTTTATTATAATTAATTTTTAAACGTAACTAAAAAAGAGTCACCAAGGATGAGAAATATTTGCTTGAAAAGCAAGAGATCCAGAAGATATAAACAGCTGCTCAAATAACCCCTGAGTGGAAATGGTCTTGGTCTCAGAAGGTTGGTATTTAAGCTGGCATGTGATTTTAAGCACTTGAGTAATCCCTAAGAAACAAAAAAAAAATCAAAAATCATGTGCTGCAAGTTACATGTAAGTACAAAATCTTGCTAACCTGGGACTGTGGACTGTAAGCATAAGCCAAAACCAAGTAACTTCTATATTAATTCAGAAAGGTACACACTCATTCAAGAGCTTGGAGAACCTAATGCTGTTCTCAAATTGCTACAGTATTTCTGAGTGCTGTGGTAATATATTCTGCTGTATACAGTGTGATGTTAATTTTTATGCCTTGCAGGAGAATGTGCAGTGAAGTTGAATTACAATTGCTGTGGGAATCATAACATTAGAAAACATGTCTAAATCTCAGCTATAAGGCCGTGCTAACGTATCTTTTACATTTAATTTCCTTTAGGAAAGAAAAAGAAAAAAAAAAGGAAAAGGAACAACGGGCTGTTGTTGACTTTGCCACTAAAAAGAACCAAGATATTCCAGTGTGGGTTATCTGGGGATCTCTGTCACAGTCCCCTTGTTCTCTCGCTGGTTTGTTCTGAGCAAATGCTGCTGCTCCAGAGACACCCCGATGAAGTGACACCTTCCTAAGGCCTCATGGAGAAGGGCAACAAGGATGAGATAAATCTTTTAATCTTCACGTGTACCCTCAAGGTTATTCTGGGTTCACAGTCCAGAAGAGAAACTATGTGAGGCAAAGTTATATCTCTTAGCAATCAGGGACAACTGAAGGCCCCTCCATGGAAGAATCAGCAGAGATACACTTAAAGCAAGGTGAAAAAAGGAGAGAGAGAAGCAATCCTGACATTCCCATTGAAAGGAGCCTTTATCATTCCTCATGTGATACAGGAGCAAGGTGCAATAAAGACTTTTTACAGCCAAAATGTCATTTTGTTGACTACTGACCTCCTGTCTTCTTTGAACTTTGGAAGTGATTTTTACTGACTTCCAGATGCTCTCTTTTAGTTGTCTTTTCCTTTTCTCTTAGACTTACCAAGTGGCCTTGTTAAACCTGTCCTTTTCTTGGATTCCTGGGTGTTTTAACAGAGTATTACCAGGACCAGAACCCCTCTGAGAGTTTTTAACTATAATTGTTTCTAAAATTTCTGTATATAACTTGTAGAATAGTTTGGTGCCTTTTTCTTTCATAGGAATGAATTTCCATAAAAGAAGGAGAGTGCCAAGATTGAAATGGGAAAATCAATAGGTTAGAAAAAGGAAGGTGATGTTGTGCTCTTAGTATCTAAAACCAGCATTCCCAATTCATTTTGGTGCCATGAAAGACAGTGCTAAGAAGAGTCAGAGAGAGAGTGGGACAGGCCATCAAATTTTCATCATTTGGACACCATCTCTCTGAACCCTTTCATGACATTGTGTTAGAGCAGTACAAAATGAAAATAGGTGAGCAGGTCTGCATTTATATGTCTGAAACACCAGGAGGATTATGCAACTCCTGTGGTTTTCACCTGATGTCTCCTCATGGTAATCTCACCAGTACCATCAAGCAGTTGTGCCTGCATGTACATGAATATGCACAGGTGCTGTGCATGTCTACTTTCCAAAAAAACATCTGTGAATATCTTACAGCTCCTAGAAATATAGACATGTTTTTGGAACTTGCTATTTTTACAGTGTTTGCCATCTTCCATTTAAGAGTTTCTTCCTTTTCCAAAAAATGTAAGTTGTTTTGAAAAAAAAGTATGAGTATTGAGGGTGGTCTCCCTCATAAAGAGCCACAGGACTTGGGGCCAGCCAGCTCTTTTCAATTATCAGGTCCAGGTGGGAAGAGATCAGGTGGTTCCTACAAAGGCTGCATGTGGAGAGGGAGGTTTCTGTGAAGTCTGTTTTGGCTGAGGGGAAATTATATTTTACTAAGATTGAAAATAATCTGACTCCTGAAGGTGTGGTGTTTGATGTTGTTGGGCTGGGGGCTCTCAACTATAGGGTCCTATGTGTACCTTCAACAAGTCCATTAAACTTGTTTGCATTATTTTACAAAATCACAGAATATGCTGAGTTGGAAGGGACCCACAAGGATCATCCTCAGTAACAAAATAATGAAAGTCCCTTTTCTCCCCAAAAAACTCACCCCAAACTAAGCAAAAACACAAAGCAACCCAACCCAAAGAACACACCACATACATATTAAAAATTCTGGCTAATGTACACAGAGCAGAAAAATAAGTCAGCACTCATCCAAAATGACTTTTGTGTTATAGACTGCTCTTGAATGAGGCCTAATGGTGGAAGCATCATTGCAAACTCTTTTCCATTGTCAGCATGCATTTCTGATAACCATTTTGTCCAATTTCCTGTTCTTTTGCTGGCAGAAAGGGACAGAGTCCCTCTCCCTTACACTAAGGTTTCTCCATGCTGCCAGGGCTGTACTGCAGATGTGTTCAGTCCCTTCCTGGGGAGCTGAGGAGATGGAATGATGATTGTTACACAATAACTATTTTCCCTTTATTTTTCGTGGTGGGGGGAAAAATGTACAAAACTACTGGCCACATCTGCAGCACACCTATTAGAGACAGAGAGGACAGGTATTCAGTCCCCATGGATGGTTCAAGGTTAGAGAAAATTACTCACTTTTAGCAGATAACAGAATCCTAACTATCTGCCTTAAACTGGGATTGACTGTGCACTATCTGAGCTGATAGAAGGTACAATATTCCATCCAAAGACAGGCGTATTTGCCTTCCAGTTTTACCACTATGTAATATTATTTTGTTGACCTTCAGCCACACTGGCACAGGAGTTGATGTAACACGAAGGGATACGACAGAAGGCAACAACACAACAAGGTATGAAAAGTCTAGAGAAGAACTTATGCCCTCAGGAACAGGACACTGACTATCCAGTCACATACAGAGTTTTGAGTGGTGAAGAGCTTCCAGAAGATACAATGTAAATCAATATATGTCCACTTTATTCACAAAAGTGATGGATAATGTAGCAAGCCAGGTTGATTTACCTTAATTTGCAAATCAATTTCCTACACCTGTTTTTTTTAATTAAAAAAAAAATCCCACAAATCAACTTCAGCTCAAAATAGACTGATGCACAGGGGGAACTGCCAGTCCCACCTGCACACTGCAAACCTCCCAGTTCTGTGGGAGCTGTCCTGGGCACAGCCAGGAGGCACCTGGAGCTGTGCCACGCTGTGCCACTCCATGCAGCCCGCAGGTGGGACGGGCATCCCTGCGCACACAGCTTCATCCCATGCCTGAGCTCCCGAGCCCCAGCACCAGCTGTGCACTGGGTTTGTCCCCTGGGGAGAAGAGAGAGAAGCCCAAAGGCAGCACTAGCACCAGCAGTGTTGGCAATGTTAGTGCTTAAATGACTTCTGCGTGCAAATCCACCTTTGGGAAGCCATGGATGCTGACTGGCACTGGCCTGAGAGTATTTATGGATGAGCTGGAATTGCAACATGTGAACTTCTCTTTATCACTCAAAGCAATGACTGCAATGCAGGCAGATCTGAACACGAGCCAGCCCGCAGGCTGCCCTCATCCCTCCCACCCAAGCACACACAGATCCCACTGCCTTTGGGTTCCCACAGCGCTTTGTGGTGACCTCGTGTGCAGAATGTCACGTCTGGCCAGTGGCACTGCACAGGGCAGCAGGGCTCACGTGGCACAGAAGCTCTTGGGAAAGGGCAGCAGGTCAGGGCTGTCCCACCCCTCCTGGGCCAGGACAGCCAGAGGGAACTAACTGGTGGCTCCCCAGCACTCTGTCTTTGCTGCAGCTGAGGCTGTTCTTGCTACCCTACCCTGTGTTTTTATTTTAACAAGGGGGCAGGGGAGAGCAGCCTGTTGATAGTCCTCTCCTGCATGGTGCAGGCCAGCTGATCTAAGTCAATTATTTTTTTGGTCAAAGCTATTTTAAGACACAAAATTACAAGACTTGATACATAGAGCTCTGTGGGATTTTACACTTGGAAAACAATCTTGAAAATGTCCTCGAATATGAACAGTACCTTTCTGTGGTGAATCTGTAGGGGAGCTACACCTAGTCTCACCTATCACAGTACTGTAGCAACAAAAGTAATTACTGCATAGTCTTTTAACCAACAAAGCCCTTAAAGGGCTTGTGAGGGTGCAGAAAGAAACAGATTTCAACAGACATGGAAAGTATTTCTTATGTGAGGATTTTAAAGGGAAAGCAGCTTTAAGAGTGAAGATACTCAGGAAGAAGATCAAATCTGTTAAAATACTCAGATATCCTTCCATGTCTATACTCAAAGCAGCACTTTGCAGAATACATGCAAACCAAATTCTGTTCATTTGTCTCACTTCACACTTGGCTGTTCTTCTGGGGGACTAGGAGAATACAGCTGCAGAGTAAAACAGTTTAAAGCCTGAGCTCTTGAAACAGATGTGGGTAATACTTCTCCATTTTAAAATACAGACAGATAATTTCCACAGATGATTTGCAGATGTAACATTTAGCTATTTAAAGACTAGTGGATTTTTTTCCAACACTTTTGGAAGAGCAGTAAAAAAACCATGTTTGTGGCAGGACTTAAACTGAAATTGTAGAGCTGTTCCAGTAGTACCCATAGCACCCATCACATTTTTGCTCTTTGTTTTGGTCAAGGGTTTCCCTTTTTTTGTCTTTGCCTTTTCTGTATCTCACACTTGGCTCTTCTCTGCCTGTGTCCATAGCAGCACCCCCTGGAAGACTGCAATGATGCCGAGATGGATTTGTGCCAGGGAAGGAACAGAATCAGCGAGCAACAGGCAGCACAGCTCAAGGTCATTCTGGGCTTTTCCCCTCCTGCACCCAACCCTTCTAAGAAGCAGTGCCTGACTGTTCTTTCCCTGATAGCCTGGGTGAAGTGGGGGCCATTCTGCTTTTTCTGTTATCTAATGTGTCAGTGGAATGCCAGTAACATCCAGCTAACCAAAGTTTACAGCAACATGTGCTAACAGGTACAGCACTCAATGCCCAACATTTGAGTTGCCTTCACACACTTCTAGGACCATTTAAAAAAGAATGAAAACATTTGCTATTGTATACAGCAGACAAGGTGCACTGAAAGCATTTATATTTCTTACTATTTCTGTCTTAGAGAAGACACAATGTGCAGGAAATTGCTGCTTATTAGGAGATTTAATCCTACTTTAAGACTCAGAAAGAGATCACTGTGTAGACAAATGTGTAGAGAAAAAATACAAAGAAAATATTATGTATTTCTAACTATCTGTGGACTCCATACATTAAGACATAAAAATAGTTCAACATTGCTAGGTCAAAGCTTTAAAGAACCTGGGATCATTAGAATAAGATTGTCCATGTGGCTGAGTTGAAGATTTTATATATCCACACTGTGATAATTTCTTCTATAAGAAAAAAAATATTTGGGAAAGTGGGTGGGGTAGATGAATGGTGAATGGATGTTGGTCATTATTGGAAGATGGCAGGCACAGAGGCAAGGACACCAAATCAAAAACAAAAGTAAAATTAATACAAAGGGAACTTGTGGGACATTCCAGAAGCAGTATGCATAAAGAACATCTTAGATGTAAGTACTAAAACATCTGGGGGTGTGTGGGATTTGAAAAATATCAGGACGAAAGGGATGAAGTGTGCTGTCACCCCAAGGAGTAGAACAGAGCCAAAGAAAGGATCATCTGAGGTGAAACAGCAAGTGAAGCTCACTGATTGTGCCATTTATTTGCTTCACATATTCACTTTTAGTTACAGACATCCATTCATAGTTGGCACGTGTCCAAAGAAAAATTTGTGAATCTCACAGATTAATAATTAAACCTTTTCTTATTCAATCAATGAAGCATAATTGCCAATAATATTCCACCAAAAAAACCCAAAACCCAAAAGAACCACTGCCTTCACCTACTACATTAAAAAAAAAAAAAAAAGCCTAAACAAAAACCCAATCCCAACCCTTCAAAAAAACCCCAATGCTCAGAAAAATAAATCTTGACTATGACACATCCCTTACAGGCCTACTAATTGGATGTTTCTCAAATGGCATGAAGCAAATACTCTGAGACAAATGGAGTTTAGCAAAACCATTTCAAATATGGTTTTTTACTACTACAAAATCTCCTCTGTTCAATCACCTGTGACAATTACTCCTGAACTTCAAAAATTATCTCAACTGCCTTGAAATGTCATGCAGAGAAAAAAAAAAATGTATTTTGGGTAGCTGGATCTTGGATTGATGGAGAACATAAAGAGGGACCCAGAGGGGTGGTTGAAGTGAGGACCACATGAAGTGGGTGTGTGATACTTTCTTTGAAATATTCAGTTTAATATACAAAGCAGTGAGCAGAGAGGGGGAAAAAGCAGTTATACATACAAAGAGTTATGTTTCTTTAAGTATTTATAAATGGAAAACTGGAATCTACAGACATTAAAGCCTAAACCTGATAATCCCACAAATGTTCCAGACTTGGAAGATTTTCAAGGTTCTCAGAGTTAACCACAAGCCAGTTTACCAACCACGGACTCAGCTCATTTCTTGCTTAGTCCCAAACCATTATTGTAGCCAGTGCCTGTGTAGTGCTGTAAAAGCAACAGCAAGTTTCCTTTCAACTGCTAGAAACTTTGACAGTTCTGCAGGAAATGGGTAGCCCTTTAAAAAAAAAGAATGGTATGAATAAATTTGCAACTAAGCTATGCTATCACAGAAACCAAACTTTTAAAATGATGTGACCAAAGGCTGAAAATAATGGCTGAGAAAAAAATTGTGAAGTTGCTATGGTAACTATTAACAATTCAGACAGGCTGTTGATATGAGATCGTATTAAATATGTCAAACTAAACATTTTATTTATAATTTAAAACTCCAACGTTGACACTTTACAGTTAACAGAAATTAAAAAGAAAATCAAGCTGTAACTTAATAAAGACTTGAAAGTTACGGCTGAGACAACACTTTCATTCTACCTTGTCACTTCACAAACTCTAAAAGACCTTCAAAAGTCCTTTTATGCTAAAATTTTCTATGCTTGGCCATAGCCTGGAGAAAGGCAGAAGCAAAACCATTTGCCTTCTTTTGAATTATCTACTTTGCAAGGGGGAGAGATGGGAACATCTTGATTTTCAGCCCCGACTTAATCGCTCTGGTGTTTAAAGATCACATTGCAACTGTGCACTATACACTGCTGCCCTTACTTGGAATAAGTTACACTTGCTCCATTGTTCTTGCCTCAGTGAATCTAGCTAACTTTACAGAAAAAACAGCAGAAACTTTCCCAGAAATCCAAACTTTTTCAAGCTTCCTGTTCTGCAAAGCACTGATATCTTCACCAGCATTACTCATGTGCCTGAAATTAGGCATGAGATTAATTCACAGTGTAGTCTAATTTATTCTGTGGTGCAATTGCAATCCTTGAAAGAACATTAGCACATTAATGCTGTGTCACAGAAGCCAAGATTCTCCCTTTCCTGTGGCCATGTCAGAGCCTGGGATTAGCTCAGCTGGTTAGGCAGAGTGCTAATGATGCCATGGCAGTGGGCTTGATCCCTGCATGGGCCATTCACTTAAGGGTTGGACTTGATGATCCTTGTGGATCCCTTCCAACTCAGAATATTCTGAGTGTGACCTGGAAGAACTGTAGTTGCTGGGGCTCAACTGAAGACCTGTTGAAGGATCCCAGATTCCACACAGCTTGGCTGACAGATGGCCTCTGAGACCACGGCCACCCCCCACCCTCAGGTGCCAGCCTTGTAATCCTGACCCATCTTTGGGTACCTTTATGCCCAGACTCACACCTGGATCTTGGCTGTGAGAGCAGAGCTGGGTCCAAAGGGCTGTGGTGACCTACAAGTACCAGCTGCCATTGGAGCCTGTCTTGTGTGCAACTCATCGTGCACTGAGAGCAGTCAGATGTGCAGTGGTGGCTTCTTTGTGAACCCCTGGGTCCTGCCACAGTCATCAAAGACTAATTTTAGGGATAACTGAAAGTCCCAGAAGGTGCTGACATTTCTCTGAAGAGTGGAGTAAGACTAAGCACAAGTGTTGTGCAGTAGGTTGAGTCACTGTGTGACCATGCAGTGAGGGGCTGTGCAAAGGCACATTCCCAGGGAGGCAGAACCTGCCACCACTGGAGAACCTGCCATGAAACAATGCTGAAATGGCACTGATCTATTAATAAAATTACTTTTTCCTGTGGAGAAAGCATGTAACACAGTGTGGACCCACAGCTAACTAGCTGGAGGATACCTAAATATCAAGATATATCAGCTGTTTTTACCTTACAGTCCAAACAGATGATCTGTAACGTTACTGTTTTTATCTATGTGAATTGTATTCTTTGGAGCAAGATACATTAGTAGAGAGTTTGGAATTCTGTTTAGTGGAATGTGGATTTTTCAGATGTCAAACTGCGTTTTGCTTGAGCCTCAGAGTGGGCCCTATGTGACAGTGTTTCCACAGGCAAGGCTAGCTTCAGAGATTTCCAACTCCCCCTCTCCTGAACCACCATGCAGTCATGACCTTGGTGCTGTAATTTCCACACCTTCAGAAATTCTACAGATACATCTGCTTGTGGTGTCACCCACTAGCTTGAGTTTTAAATAAAAAATGCACTGGAAAACCTCTCATGTGGAGACCTCTTCTAACCATCATCACATTTCAGGTTTCCTCCCAGAATAAATTACATAAACACTGGGTCCCAAAACCAATCTATGTTTTGCCTGATGACCATTTTAAATATCACCACTAATTCCTTACCCAGTTAAAATTTGGCAATTGTGTATTTCTGCAAAGGTTCTGGCTACTGTTTACTGTATTTATATGGCAGGCTAAGGCATGCCTCGATTCATACAATTATTTGCAGGTGCTGTTAAATCCCTAGCAATGAAATAGCCTACATCTAATATTTCTAATTAGCTTATTTAGTAATCATGAAGGAAACACAGGAAACATTTAGTGGTGTCCTCTCAGATATCCTTAAAAATGAGGAATGTCACTAGGGGCATGTCCTGATGTGGGTGTTTTTTCAGCCCAGTCAGTATGCATCATTTTAATGTGACTGTGATCATAGCCCCATTGTGCCTGCCAATCCCAATTAACAGAATCAGCCATCCTAGGGCACAATTTACTGCTGCATGTGCAGCTTCCTGGGACATGGAGCAGCAGCCTTGCAGTCTCCAGGCCTCTGCAAGGAGCCCTGCCCCTGGGAACAGTGCTCAGCTTTGCTCAGCTGTGAAATCTCTCTGCTGCAAATTATGTTTCTGTCACATACTTTTCCTTATGGCAGGCTGAATATTTCCCTTTTTTGATGACTCTAATATCATCAGTGATACCTAGATAAGCAGGAATATATTCAGGAGATAGCCCTGCTGTTAATCTTGAAGTTCCCATTCAGGCTTGAAAACCAGGGTAGGTTGGCTTATCACTGAAGACGTTTGGTTTGGACCAGCACAATGAGTTATTACATCTGAAAACAAAGTGGCAACAGGCTTTTCCCACTCCAAACTGATGTGTATGCCACATTACATTTGTCAGCACACAGTTGAGACATCTATGTTGTATCACACAGGTACAATGTAATTCATGTGTGAGGCTCCTCCCTGGCACAGCACCAGCTTTCTTCTGCCAGTGTCAAGCAACCTTGCTTTTGGTGAATAGAGCAATTAAGTCACTTTTATCATACAAGACTTTTTTGGCAAAAAGACAGCACCAAGAATTTCAGCAGCAACAACCAAAAGGCTGTGCATAGTGCAAAATATATTTCAAATCTTTTTGTATCTCCAGGGACTTTCCCTAGATTTTGTGGCAGACAGAGTGCAAAGAGATTGCTCACAGCTCTTTTGTTCTTTTGTCTTTTCTCACCAATTTTCATTTAAAATCAAACACCTTTGCTGGAGACAAAAGGTATATTTTCTGGCTTCATGTCCTAGAATTTCTGTAAATTGTTCTTGCACATGTCTGCAGCTGACATACAAAATATGCAAACTCTTCTACTGATTTATGCTTTATGCTCTGCATGGAGCCTGTATAATTGTGGAAAAAAAAAAAAAGACCAAAAAGTAGTTTTCCTTGAATTTCAGAAAGTAATGTACACTTTGAAAAAGATTCCACAGCTTCTTACTGCTACCCTCACTGGAACAGCTCATTTCCACTGTATATCTTGCAAAAAAACCTGAAAGAAACCCCAGAACTTTTTTCAACAGACCTAGTTATGAATCTTAGCATTAGAGGAGGCTTACTGTTCCTACCACTGAATTTGGTAACAGAGAAAAGTTGGGAATTAAGTTTAGGAAATTCATTAAAGGCCACTTTTCCAAATGGACTTGCAACCAATCTTTTAACTACAAAACTTTGGGCCAAATTATCAAAAGAACTCACCTCCCATTTGGCACAAGATTAAGGACAGACTTTCAAAGCATTTAACCACTTGAAGTTCTCAGTGTGACACCACTGGCCAGATTTCCAAACTTTCCACTCACTTAAGGACCTAGAAATGAGCTGAACTCCTTTGAAAACAGTTATTGGTTTTGGACATTTCAAACCTATATTGTATTGAATGCAATCCAGAAGCTACACTACTTGAAGTGTTCATAATTACTTGATAAAACACAAATGTTTCCTTCAATTTCTCCATACATAGTTTTTTTTGCGTTCCTCAGAAAACTTCTGGATCTATAAGCAGAAAGTTTCCTTTCTCTTCAGTTCTAATTCAAAAGCTCAGATAAAAAGGCCCTTGCTGGTTTAATGATAACTTCCACCCTTTCTCTTCCAGATTCATAACCACCCTGAGATTAGCTCTCTTCACAAACAGTAAATTCCTTAATTCCCTTATAAAGACTTTGAAAGAACACTTCTGCTAGGAACCATTTTTATCACTAAAATTACACTCATTAGAAGTTAAAGATACCAAATGAAATAGAGCAATCTCAGATCAAAGTAGCCTGCTCTTAACTACATAAAAACAAATTAGAGCAACTAATGAGAAACAGGGTAAACACATCAAGGACCAAAATGATTAACTTACATTTAGCAATTATTTGGCAACTTACTAAAGCAAGACTGAATAATACTGACCAGCTTTTTCTAAATTAAAGCTCATTATATTTACATGGAGGAAGAAATTATGGTTTGGTTATTTAGCAAGATCTTCCTTACCAGCAAAGAAAAAGCAGCATTCTTATCAGAAATAAATTGACCATGACAAAACATGACTCTCTAAATTATGTTTTCTGCATATCAGTATGGTGATACCATTGATTCCATAGTAACAACCTGCAGTGTGAGCACAAACCCAAATGTTTAGGGTTTGACTACATGCAGTATTAAGTCATTTAAAATTAGCAAGACTAACTAAGCTTTTTATTTCACCATGACTTATCTCTACTATCAGGGAGATTTTGGAGGTAAGCTGCTTTTATCTGCAAGTTTATTTTTTTTTTTTACTTTTTTTCCCCTCCTGATATGGTTTCAGTTATTAAAAAGGCAATGGAAGATGAAGGACAAGTTTCAAAGTACAGTGATACAAGACCAGAATGAACTTCAAACAACAGGAAATGAGGATTGAGACGCCTATAATAAGAGAGTTAAGGAATCATGGAATTATTCAGGTTGGAAAAGACCTTGAAGATCACAGAGTCCAACTGTTAACCCATCATTGCCAAATCCACCACTAAACCATGTCCCCACGTTCCATATCTACAGGTCTTTTGTGCACAGTGAACAGTACATCCAAGCCACAAGCAGCCAGTTTCTCCAAAAGAATGTTCATTCTTCATCTTTGGCAGGAGAGATTAGGGTTAGCATGTTAATGCTATATGGAATAAAAAGGTCTAAAGCCTCCAGACAATTCTATATATCCAAAGACAGACCTGCAAGTATATTTAATGAAATCAAGTATAACATTTAAACAGATTAGTGAGCCCCACACTAGCTCTACTTTGTATTTTTAACAATAGAGTTTGATAGATATGACAGTGCTGAACAAACAATTCATATTTCCAACTTGCTGCAGCATGAAGATTATTTGTATTCAGACTCAATTCTGTCTAGGATTCAACATACTCATGGACCAAATAAAGATACCTTGTGAGTTATCTCATAATATGCAGGAGGAGGGATGGTAATATGTATCTGCTGTTGGATGTCCACAGGCTGTCTAGGATGGCTGTGTGTCCTGTGCAGTCTCTATCAATATATAATACAAAGCTATTTAATCTTGATATAAGAAATAAATTTTTTACAGTGAGAGCAATCATTCATGGAAGCAATCTTCCCAGGACTGGTAGGGTTCCTGTCTGGAACTGGAGAATTTTAAGACGTGATTGGACAGGGTGCCAGAAAATCTTATTTAGGTTCCCTTTGCCACAAAAGGTTGGACCAGATGATCTCTCAAGGTCCCCTCCAACGTGAGCTGTTCTGTGGCTCTCAGGACAACGATAATGTTCTGCAGGTATCCACAGTAAGGTGCAGAGGCTGCTGTCACAGAGCACTCATGCTTGTCTTCCTCATCACCCTTCTGAACCCCTGTGCTATCACAACAATGCTCACTATCCCCCTATACATTTAGATAAATTTACTGTTTCAAAGATTTTTTTTTTTTTTACACTGTAAAAGCTGAAGTTTTAGAGTTACAGAAAAAGCTTAGGTTCTGGAACACAGTTAGAGGGCAACTTGGAAAAAAAGAAATCCAACACCCTAGCAGTTCTGTGGTGGTTGGCATGGCAAATTACCATAATCATCTTAGAAATGCTTGTAAATACATCACTGCTTCTTTTCTTCTAGGTGTGCAAAACTACTCTGTGCCTTATAATTCTGGGATACCGATGAGACCTTTCAAAGAGTAACTAGAGCCTCAGAAAATACTTGAAGACAGACATGTACGAACAATTACCCTTCAAGTAGAGAGTGGAGTGCATCCTGAACTTAACAGTGAAGTTGAGAACTGAAAAAATCCAGAGGGTATCTCAAAAGGCTGGATGATTTGACTGTTTAGTGAGGTATAGCTCCAGCCTGTGGGCATGTCCTAGTGGAAATTCATTTTACAGATCAGCTACCAGCACGAAATACTCACCTAAGGCTGATGAAGAGGGCTGAGTGTGATAGCACAGACAGACACAGCAGAATTAAGTGCATGAACCCTTCCATGGAGGTGAAGGTTGTGCTCACCTTTTTCCCTGCTCCCAGGGCTGGCAGCCTAGAGGAGCCCTGTGGGCTCTGTGCAGGCTCCCACGGCCCAGCTCTGTTACTGGGTGCCCAGGGCAGTGGTTCAGGGCACTTGGTTCAGGCCAGGGCTAGGGCTGGTACAGGCACCTTGGACAAGCTTTGGGAGCTTGTCCCTGCTGGAAGGGCTCCTTTCCTGCAGCCTGTGACCGTGTGCCCCACGGCTCCAGCAATTTCCCACTGGCCAGGACTTTACTCCCGCAGTCTTGCGAGCTGCTGCACGGACGAGGATGTCACCACAGTGCTGACGTGGAAGACACACATCCCCTTCCTGCAGCCATCTGGGGGGATGCTAGCTACCTTACGAGAGCAGATTTCTGGATACATCATTTTGTATTTCCTCTGGTTTGCATTGTATTTTTGGGCCCCTGGCCCAGACCATGTTGAAGAGACCTCAGGCCAAATTCTGTTTTCAGCTACAATGCAGCTGTTCTGAAGGAATTGCTTTGACTTTCACTGCAGTGTTCTGGATTAGCACTGTAGTAATAAAAGATAGAATTTGGATCATTGCATTCTTTCCCTGCCATCCAAAGAAAAAGCAGGTTAACAGATTTGCATCACAGTGCATCAGATGAGGAGTTCTGAAGAAACACAGAAAATGAGCCCTGACAGATAAAAAAAGAATACCCAAACTCAGGTAGCTCAATTCAAATGACAAAATCTGCTTTTCTGACTTTTCCTGGTTTCATCTGTCAACAACATGTAACTGTACATATATTTTAAAAAATAACAGCCTTGAAGAATGCAAACATTTTTAAGCAATCTGGGGGAACTTTAATCACATTCAACTAAAATGCTCACTCAATTCTCAGATCTAGTTTGAACTCTTATTTTTGTTCTTCTGCAAGATTCATGTGAAAAGCAACTATAGCCTGGGGTTTTGAAGTTGAAAGATTATAATTTGGCCTTCTGGCATGTATCTTTGTCAGTTTTTAATCTCTATATGCCGTCTTACAGCTTTAGAGAGAGACCAATTGATGTTCCCTGAAGCATGTATATTCTTTCAACACCATAAAAGAAGTCAGCCATTATCATTTTCAATCTAAAAATTTTATTCTCTTTATTTTCAAATTAATTTGGCTTACTAGTTCAATTGGCCACGTCAGGTTCAAAAAACAAGAATTAATGTAATCTGATTGCTATGGCTATCTATAGGCTGTTTGTCATACAGCCTGATATCTGAATGTGATACAAATATACTCAGCAAAACCAGACACCTCAAATGGCTTAAGAGATAAAACCCTTTAAGTAAGCTTGAGACAGATCTGAATTTATTTAAATGTCTGATTCTAAATGTACTTATGCCTGGTAGTAATGTTTACCATCTGCCTGATTCTGTCTGATGAGGTAATTGTAAATCTATAAATAACTTAACATATGCTGCACATATTCTGGCCTTAAATATAACAGCCTTTGTGTAAAACAACTGGAAATAATAAGAAGAGATATTAGTTTGGGCATTATTCAGGGTAAGATGAGAAAGAAGTATAAAGTGTTTTCACTTTGTATTACTTGTATCTTCTCCTGCAAAGGCCTGGTAAACCCAAAGCATTGTTTATAGGCCCAGTTCTAACGAGCTGTCAGTACTTTCTGTGATTCATACCTACCAAAACAGGCATTTGAAATGTAGTAAAGCAGTCAGAGTCAGAGCACTGTATACTGTAAACCAACAGGAGAACTACATTCTTTTAAGATGAACAAAAGAGTTTTGATTTTCTTTCACATGGTAGAAGATGGGGAAAATGATGTACAGGCATGGTGAGCATTAAAGCTTATCTTGAAAGAATTGCTTTAGAGCCAGATTAGGGGATTCTTGACACTACTGCACCTACAGCCATTGTACGAGCAGTCAAAGTGCTGTTTCGTAATTACAACTAAGAATACCATTAAAGCCAATTATCTACTGAAAGAATTGTAATTGCTCATGTGCACTCACCTAGAATGAAACCACAGGAAAGGAACAATGTGCTCTAAAATCACACAGCTTTTGAAACCACACTTACTGGCTCAGCTTTTTGCCTACAGGGTGGTGAGACCATGAGATGTAACCACAGAAGGCCTATGGATGGGTAACTGGGTAATGCTCTCTTCTGGATCACTTAGTAAAATAATTTCTTAGTTCTTAGAAAAATCATTTAGTTAAGAGAGATCATATTTTCTCTTGCATGATTTGTGCTCCAGAATCGACTGCACTGCAGATTTCAATGAATTAGCCTGGGAAATCTGACATTATCCAGCTTATTCAAGCAATCATTTCAGCTGCTTACAATGGCACCCTAGTGCAGGTGGGGGGAAAATGATACACTACCAAATTAGAAATAAAACAGTGAGTCACTCTGCAAACCTCCTTCAAGTAGCATGGTCAGCCTCTATCTTGTCTGTAGTGTTGGTACAAAGCTAAAAAAAAGGCCTAAATATGTGTATGGATTCAGCTGCCCACTCCAAACAAAATTCTTAATGTGGAAAGCTAAGAGCAGGGCTATTCTAAGGCTTCTTACTGAACACTGGGTTCATTGAACAGGATGTTGGCTGTTGTGCTGTGAACTGTGTGTCACATGTAAAGAGGCAGTTATTGTATTTGTTGTACCATTAATTTGTTCCTGATGCTTCTATGGGCTTTTGACTTGATTCACTGAAAAGCTTTGCTCTGTTTGTATTTAATGAGTGTTCTTCCCGAGTATCTGTTTCTTGACCTTCAAAGCCCTCACCTGGCCCAGGATTCTCCCTAGATTATTCTGTATCAGCATGAAACTTTTGGAAAGTAGGTGAGAAAAAATGAACCAATTTCCAGCTGTGTGCAGCTATGCCTGGCCAGATCTTCATACCATATGAGTGGCTGGACTTCAATCAGGCAGGACTGAGAAGCTGAATGGAAGAAAGAATTCTCTGAGAAAGCTCCATCTCCCCTAGAACTACCATTATTTTGAGAGTGCTTGCAGATATTATGTAAATCTTGACTCTGCTTTCCAATGCCCTGTGACTCTGGACACCAGGTAACCCTGGATCAAAAGGTGCCCAGATCTGCCTGTGACATCACACAGGTCATCCCAGCCCTCCCAAGGAGCTCGCTGTCAATCTGCACACTCACACTGCCAGAATACAGCAGCTCTGACCACCTGAGGCAGCCCCACAGAGGAGCCACCACAGTGAACAGGACAAACTGAGAACAGCAGCAAGAAGGCAGAGAGAGCCCTGCAGATGAGGGGAAAATTAATGACAAATAAGCAGCAAAGGTGATTTTAATGGGAGGGCAAAGCAAAACATGGAGTGAACCAAAGGAGAACTTCAGAGCAGTACTTACTATTTTTTAAAATACTTAAATTAAAAGCACTATCACAATACCAAGTAGTGCACTTAATTATTTGCTCTGCAATCATAAGACAAGGATACACAGATTAAAAAGTGGCAGATACTTACAAAATGGTTTCAGAAATTCACTAAGGGTATTCCTGGCATCTTCTGTATCTCCAGTTATGTGGAGGTGTGAGCTATGCATTGTCTGCCTTGGCAAGGGGGTGGAGGGTGGCAGGAGGTGTAATAAGGAGGCAGGGTCAGGTGCTTCTTCAGCAGTAAAGGAATAATTCAGTTCATAGATCACAGAACTCATGTCAATTGAGCTCAGATTGTCATTCTGTTTTCAATAAAATAGATTTTATGCAACTTTTTTTTCCCTTGACTCTTACAGGTAAAAGGTCTACGTAGCCATCTAAATATGTGAACCTCCTCATCACTTCCTTCCTGTAATTTTTTTACTACTTCATAATAGGGTCAAAGCCACTTTTCTTTCATATGAAAAATTTCAGTCATTTTACCTAATTTGCAACTCTGAACAGATTATGGTCTTAATTTCTTTTTTGAAGAATGCTACAATACAAGTGTCCACTTGTTATGTAGCAATTTCTAAAATAAAGGCAGAATGGAGCTCATATCAAAGCAGACTGTGCTTCCTGTCCCTCTAAAGTAGTGACATATGCTATAAAGAAAGTGATGAGGTCCAAGAAAATAAACAGACACAACATGTGGAAAGCAAAATATCAAACAGTCCTAATCCAGCTGTGTATCTCCACTGGCTTCTCTGTGATCTACCCATATCCTCAAGAAAACAAGAGTACTAATTTCTTACATAGCTGGAATGTCAGGAGAAACCCACTTTGGAGTAGGATGCTTTACAGAGACAAAATTAAAAGCCTTTATGATCTTCATGATATGTAGATTCAGATTGGGTAGTCACCACCCAAGACACAGTCCCAAAAAAGTCAGGATAAAATTCAAGTAGTATCTTTCTCCCACTTTCCCACTAATTTCTCAGTAAAGTCAAAACTTGCTGTGTCAGAGAGTGTTAATGGATGCAACATCCAGGTAGATCTAAAGGATATTTTGCCACATTGCCAGTCCCTGATCTGAGGAAAAGCTCCTGGAAGATCCATTCAGTTTAAAGCACTCTTGATCCAGTGAAATCAATGGGATTACCTCAAAACTGGGCCGGTGTAAATAGAACATGAACTCTGGCTAGAAATGCCAGCATTTCTTGACCCTATATTCCCAATGAGTAGACCTGATGCACTAAGATGAGGGAAAAGGTAGAGGATGGGTTTGCAGGGTGCACAGCAATTCCTGAGGCCAGTGCCATGAAAACAAAATATAATATTACTTTATTTTATCATAACTTACCATTGCCTACATGCCTACACAGCAAACATTTGCTTGTGTCCTTAGTTTATCTGTCCCTGGGTAATTATTGAGATAGCTGTGGTTACTGTGCTGATCTAAGGTACAGGGCAAACATTTTGAAACATTCAGAATTGCTTCATTTATGGCAGAAGGGAAGCCAAAATGACTTCTATCCTTGTTCTCCACTATCAGTGTAATGATATGTGCTGGAACTGCCTGGGGCCAGGAATATTAGATAACTGCTTTTATAGAACAATGACTTAGTGTCAAAGCATAAAAGTGGGGGTTGTTCCACCTCCCTTTTTTTGTAATGGTATCATGAAATGAAAGGTTATTTAAAACAAGACCATAAAGAATGAGAAATATTTGTCACTCTTTGTATTTCACACACATTCCCACTTCATCTTTCCTTGAGCAGTGACTGCATTTCTCCTTCAATTATCTTTTGGAGCCTTCTTCTCTAACCCTTCTCTGATACAAATAAATTTCACTCCATCTTTGGGGCAACGTGAACTTGTAGACAAAAACCAGGGTTTGTAATGCAGAATCCTCAGGGCTACCTCCTGAATTTCCTTACACCAGTAAAGGGTTCCAAGAGTACAAGAATCCATCCTTGAGGGAGGCACAAGAGGAAGCAGAAAGTGTTCTGTGCAGCGATGCAAGGAAGCAGAAAGTGTTACATTTCTGTATCGGCAGCTAAATCACACTTCACCATGGATCAACTGTTGCCAGTTACAAGACTCTATTTCAGCAACAGAGATAAGGATTTCAAATAACTATTACCAAAAACCAGATTGTTCATAATAACTGGGACACAAAAGATGAAATAACACCAAGACTTCGTCACTGAGTTTAGAAGGAATAATCTAGCACATGTGCCATCTCGCCTTTGCAACACTTTGGGTGGAATTAAATAGAAAATTGTAGATTTTCCTCTTGCCATTTACATGAATCTACCCTGAGAGTTGCTTAAGGTCAGATTAAAAATCTGACTATAATAAATATTAAGAAGATCGTTACATTTAATTAACTTCTAAAGTACTTCAGTCAGGCCTCTAACTGAACAACACTTTCCTTTTGAAGGAATATGGCAAATATCACCAGAGTTGAGTTTTGTTGTATGGTTAAATTAAGGATCCCATAATTCTAACATATTTCACAGAAACAACACCATGGCCTTTTAGTTGTCATGATACACAGAGATGAACAGAGATCAAGGACAGACTATGGGCTCTGGAAATAGAGTCATATGGGTCATGAAGAAACTCTGATGCAAACCAGCAAGACAGACACTGTACTTGGAGAGGACAGGAACAGACCTGAATTAAGAATTTCAGCAGCTACAGGGGCTGGACAATCTAAAATGTCCTTCCTTAGTACAGCACATGCATCAGCTGTTGCCATAATCAATACCTAGCCAGGGCAGAAATTCCTCTGCACACAGAATGCCATAAGAATGGTAAATGACATTTGGTAGTCACATAAACCAATTGCTGCTGCAGGAACAGATTCAAGTTATGCCATTTCATGTTTGGTACATTCTTTATAATGAGCAGGTGGATTGAAAGTTTTAATCCTGCTAGCAGGTGACCTTTTCAAAATTCTGTATTTTTACTGCCTATCAATTTTGTTTCTTTCTTCCAGGCTCCTGAGATTGTAATCAAAGATGAATAGGAATTGCCAGAGAATTACTGAATACTGAAAAAGCCAAAGCCTTAAAGATGGCTTTCACACAGTGTATGTGGCTAATGCAGCCATGATATCTGATTTTTAATAGATTAGGTGCAAATATGCACATTAGCAAACTAAACAGTGTAGTAATATCCACAGAGAACAGGTTTCATCGATTAAATCATAAACATAGTATCTTATTATGCTTTTGGGGAAGAAGGAATATGAAAAGCAATGCATGCATTTTTGAATTATAAGAGGAGGGAATATTGGCAAATCTTTCAACAGCTGTTTATCATGAAAAAGAAGTTACAGTTACCATTCCCCAGCCATGCACTCTGAAAAACTAAAAACTGTACATTAATAAATTATAACAATGATGCATGAAGCTAATATAAAACTTTTGAAGGCGGTTTCTTAGTCCAGAGGGAGTTGTCAAATTTGCTATTTGTGACTTCAATGTTACTTGAAATTTCTTCTAGGGCATTTAAAACTCCTTTTGTGACTCTTCATCAGCAGTTTCACAGACAGCAAAGGCCTTGACAATATACATTTTCACTTTCTGCATGGCTGACGGACTTCATATGCTATATCCAATTTAAGGGTAGAGCAGTAGATTACATTGCTAGAATATAGAGAGCCATTGCCATTGAGACTGAATCATTGCTGTTTATAGTAATTCTTACTGTTTGGTTTTTGACAGCCCTTTGTGACCGGAATAAAAGATGATGCTGAGATTATTGTCAAGCTACTGTAACAGCTAGTAGTGCGTGAAGTCTGCAGCAGATGGACTTGAACTTACGAGCTCTCAGATTCTCAATAGCCTTTCAAATGAGCAGTGCTCTCCTTGGCCACGTGTAAAGCAACTGGCTTTGACAAACCCTTATTTCAGAAGATGAAATACTATTTCAGCCAGCTTTCTTTGTTCTATTTGAAATGTCTTATAGCACTTAATTTGAGAGGTAGCTTAGAATTGAAGAGAATAAATTGATTTTCAGTTGCATGAGGTAAACTATGTTACAGGTACATCCAAGCTGAACAACAACAAAGTGACTTGACATAGTCTGAATGCTTCCACAAGTGCCCCCCAGCCATTTCCATTACAATACACAATTACTAGATACCTTCCTTTGGCTAAAGTCATAATTTTCCTCATGAATCCCACTAACTCACAGACCTTTAATCCGACAAATAAGAGGCAATAGTAGAAATTTGTTTGGCATATGCTACCCCAGAAGGATTCTCTTGAAACACAAACTCTTGGATGCTGTTTTACCTGCTGTCAAGAACACGGATAGACAGCAACCAGCTTGTATTGCTGCAGGAATGTCTTACACCTGATTTGTCTCACTAAAGACCCCTTAAAGAAGCACATTTCTCACGGGTCACCAGTTCACTGATTCCTTCTGCAGTGCAAACTGAGTGTCCTTCATGCACAGTCAGCCGTTCATGCCAAAATGGGGCAACACAAACCCACCAGAGTGAGCTGAGCTTCAGCAGCTCTCTGGACCCAATCAATGCACACCAACAGCCCCAAAGTCAAACGAGAAATGTTCCAAAGTCTGGTTTAAAATTCTGCGAGATTATTTCTTTTGTCAATATTTAGTATCTTTGTATTAGGATCCATTACTCCTGTAAACCTTTTGCTCTGTTTTGCATATCATGATTCTTTCTTTATAATCTAGCATTACAGTTTGATCTTTTATTACATTGCTGCTGTTCAAGATTCTATAGTTAAAGTTGTGTCAGCACTTTTACTACAAAACCCATTTATGAGGGGTTTATAACACAGCTATAAAGATGCACTATAGAATTGAAAGGTGGTGTACAAAGTCTCAGCATGGGGCACTGTCTTTTTTTTATCACTTTTTAATAAACAAATTAGACTTGCTATTTTAAGCCTTTATGAGTGTAAAGCAATTCCAGTTTATAGGTTATTGCCTATATAATGTGGCAATCAACTGTTATTAAAAAAAAGTAAAATGAAACAACTTATAAGTACTATGATTAAAACTGATTATGGAAAAAGTGGAACTTTGCAACAGTAAAGGCAGGCAAATATATGTTTTCTCTGGGAGTGAGCTGTACACTGAGAATGTGCTGAGCTTTACAAACCCACTTTTCCCAAGGCAATGGGGGAGTCCAGCTTGGGATGCAAAGTGTGAACCTGGAATGAATTGCCCTGGAATTTCTTGTGCCGTGTTTGTGTTGCAAGGACACTGGCTCCCAGTGAGAGAACACAGGGTAATGCATTCTTCTCTCCTCAAACATCATTGGAGCTGGCTTCCTGAAAAAGCTTTTCAAGTGCTTTCAAAGGGCAGGTTGCTCATGCTCCTCATGGATGTTGTGTGTTTTAATAAATTCATACTGATGAGGGTCAAAGAAGGCTCCAGGGCGCATGTTTTGGACTGTAGTTTACTCTCATTACTTGCCCTTCTACACAGAACTCCGTAGTGAGAACATTACCTATCTGTTGGTTCTGCTTAGTCACGTCCAGCACTGTGTTCTGAGGCTCTCTGCAATACCCCTCCACGGCTCAGAAGGTGCTGCTTGGGTGAGCAGCTTTCCTTGATCAGCTGCTTCAAGACACTGGGGTTTGATGAACAGTCTCAGCTTCTCACCAGTGACTCATCCCCCAGAATGAGGGCCCAGTAGCCAGCTCAGGACCTGAATAACATGGAATAATGAGTCCAGAGGGACTGCCAGAGAAAGCTGGTCATACTGCTTGCAGTACTTCAACTGGCTTGGATTCCATCTTCCTGGAATTCTGTGTTGCACCTTGGAGACATCCTTAGATACACACATTTCCCTAGACAGACTTGGTGGTAGACCAGGAGTGCCCCACTAAGTCACTACATGTGTGAGTTCATTCAGGGCCCTGGATTTGGCTGTGGTGTGATGAGGCTGGGAGACTGGTTTCAAAGTACGCTGACTATAAAGGGGATTCAAATAAAAAAAGAGCACTGGCTGTGTACGTGGATGGGTGTTATCTGCAAAAATTCAACAGTAAAACTTTAAAGCATCTCATGGTGCCTCTACACTGGGACCAGATGTAAATGCAAAGCTGCACCTGTGAATGTCCTGGATGAAACACAGTGGCCAGCTCAGATACCAAGAGGGAACTGCACCAGCCCTAACTTCAGCCCAGGCTGCTCATACCTTCCAAAGGCTTTGGGAGCATCTCAGCTGAAGTATGTGCTGCCAGAGCCTTGGCTATTAGCACTGTTACAAGTGAGGCAACAGATGTGCTACTGCCTGCAGTGCAGGGAGCCTTCAAGTCCAGGTTCCACTGGCTTTTATAGAATCATGGATCTGAAGTAATTTTAAAATATTAAAATCTTGCACTCAGTGAAATTGGGGCTGTCTTGGATTCTGATCATGCAGGCGCTACACAGATAACTTTACACATGGGACTTTGTCAGAGCTGCCTAAATTACAGTATGTTATTACAAACTCCAGTGAAGGCTGGCACAGAAATCAGGAATGATTTTTAAAAACAGACCACAAATTCCAAAGGAATAACTAAAGGCAACGAGGGGAAAAAAATAAAAATCAGGTTCTACAATGGCGCTAGCCACATATCAACAGAAGATCTGTTGTTGTCCCTCTCATAATTACTGTGTATTAAAAAGAATTCATATAATACAAATATGCCTTCAGAGGAGATGAAACGTCAATTGTCTGCACATAAATTACCTGTGATGTATTTAAATAACCTTTTAACAGATGAACTACTAAATATATTTCCCAATATACCTGGGAAGGAATCACTAAATTAGTAATCTTTTCCTAAATATTTAAAACACCACTACTTAGGCTAACAATGTATTTCTACCAATTAAAATGGTTCTGTAATAATTTAAAACAACCTTAAGTACCGAACGTAGAACTGCACAATCACCTCCCAGTGACCCTGGATTTTTCCTCTCTTTTGCAAGGAAGGTTGCTGGCAGCAAGGTTGTTACACGAACTGACAAAAGCAAGTGGAGACAGCGAGCTGTGCTTATTTAAGTCTCTATTCTTCCATGCCACTCGGCTTCAATCCTGTGCCTGGCAAAACATCATCAGTATTCTCTGCCTCTTTTAACGAAAGGAAGCAAATCAAGAACCAGACAGCCTAATGGGAACTGAACCTCATTTCTTGGCCTCTCGCTCAACCTGGGCAGCCAAACGGAAAGCAGCCACTTCTGCAGGCCCCGCGCTGCCCCTGCCAGCTGGGCCGGCGAGCACCTCCCCGCTCCCGCTCCGCGGCCGGCAGCACGCAGACTGCTTCCCCGGCTGTGCGCGCCGCCAGCCAGCTGGGACTCTGACTGCTTCCCCAGGTCTCCTGTCCATCTGCCAAACTGAATCTGCAGGGCTCCTTTTCCACTTGCCCCAGCCAGTTAGGAGGTGATCTATAGTGCTATTATCATAGCTAGCGAAACAGGCCAAAACTCTCCACACAAAAATGAAATTTTGGTAAGGTTCCACAAGAAAGGGGACCAAAAGAGGAATTTAATAAGGAAAGGGCATTCTCTGCACCCTTTCTGAGTTCCCAGTGAGTTGAGTCATATTTAGGGGCTGTATTTTCAACCCTTTTCCTGTTAACACTTCATCTGAGGCATATTCAACTAGAAATACCAGAGACAAGTTAGAGGGAAGAAACTGAAAAAGCAACAGCTACTGACTAGAGCTGGTTGAAACGTTTTCAACAAAACCTGAAACCCCACCTCGTTTCATATTTCACTGCAACTTGAAACTCAAACCAGATTTGTTGAAAGGTTCTCTGAGGATTGTGGTTCCAGTCACAACTGGCCAATCCATTTATAGTACACAACTTTATTAGACAAACTGAGGGCCAGTACAGCTGGGCTCTCACAACTCCGAAACCTAAGGGAGAAGGGCAGCCTGTCCTGCACACTGTCCTGTGTGGCCTTGCCAGACTCTGAGCCCAGGGAACAGCCCCACCTCCCTCACAGACATGCCATGGCAAGACAGGACATTTCCCCTCTTTTCCATTTCCTTATGGGATAACTGGACAGTTAAAGGACCCTCAGAGATTAGGAGCCAGGGGATGCACAGGTGCAGGGAAAGAAGCATCCTTCTTCCCCACCAGGAGACAACAGATTGCTCCTGCCATACACAGGCCACAGCAGCCTGGTCTTCAGCCCGTTTCTCCTGCAGTTTGTCCAAGATTAGGTTACTGTAATCACCTGAATTAGCTGCTGCATTGAGTGACTTGACAGATGCAAGCACATAAACAAATTCTGCCTCTGAACTCTTACAGACAGTTCTGTGTTGTCATTCATGCTCTGTGTCTGCACAGCTTCAGACAGTACAAATCAGACCATTTCTGGTCAGTGAGTCACTGGTCATAATTTTTACTGTTTTGTGTTGTCACTGCTCACACACATAGGTGCTAGTAAACAAAAAATCCCACACATCCAACCTCAAGTACACCCACAAGCCTCAACTGCCCCAAATGGCCACAAAGAGCAAATACACAATCCTGTCTGTACACAGATCATTTCACCAGCTTTAGTGGTGTGGATATTTAAAACTACCTTTTCCATTTCCCCTCTTTCTTCTCTCCCTCTGTGCTTTTCCAGGTCTAGTTTGAGTTTTGTTGTGAAGCACTGGATTCATTCATACATCAAAGGGAAATCGAAGGCATCAGAGCCCACATAGACAAAAAACAAAGGCACAGTTTACAAGGCAGAAACTTGCTGAGAGAAGCAGCTGAGTTTTGCAAGGCTCACCCGCTGACTGCCCGCCTGGAGGTACATCAAACACCATTACTTGTTCCATGCAGTCAAACATTTTTCTTTCAAAGACTCCTAATATAATGGATTATTTGTATTACTGTAGTAATGAAAAGTCCCAGCCCTGACCAGTGCCCTGTAAGGAGCTCCTGTCATACTCATTATATACTTAGACTAATAGATATTTGGCCATATTTTTGAGGTCCTATCTTCTATTTCTCATTTAATAAATGTTTTCCTTTTTGAGCAGAGTCAAAAGAGACTCTGGCACAGGAAGGCACAGGCAAGCTGGCTGTTTCACATACAGAATTGCACTTTCCAAGCCAAGTGTGGAAAGCCATGGCATGTTCAAAACCCATCTTCTCTCCATCTGGCAGAGCAAGAGCTCAGTATCCTTCTTATCTTGTCGTTTCACCAGACACCAGCCTTTGTCCTTTAGCGTAGAATTATTAATTATTGTTAGAATTTTGCTTTTGTTTGTTTTTGCAATGTTTTTGCTTGTATGCCAGGCTGCATACAACGTATCCAGTATTCTGGAAATACAGCTGAGTCTACCAGCCTTGCACTTCCCTTTGCTACACTAACCCTGACATAGCTGACAGAAAAAAGAGGGGATAACTATTTAAAATTGCACTCATCTCGTAGCTTCCATACAGTATGAATATTTTTTCTTCATTCTGGATAAACGTTCTAGAAATTAAGTGAAAAAACACACAAAACTCCTAACCTTGTTGCCACAACTACAGAGTGCCTTGTACTGCAGAAGTACAGTGGACTTCCAGTCCTTCAGCCCTTTGCAAAACTTGGAAGAGCCCCTTGTCAGTCAGAAACTTCGGTTAGTAAGGCCAGGTTAGTATCAATAATAACAAAAAGCCCAGCTCTGATCACAACTTGGAGGAAGCAGACTCAAAGAACTGTAAGGATTTTGTTGGTACTATCAGTGCCATAAATGGGAACAAAATGGAGGGCACATAGCTGCTAGTTCTGGATAGCCTTTAGAAATTTGTTGCTAGTGTTTATTACACCAGATATATAATAATGGCTTTCCTATTAGACTTGATTTTCTCCACTCTTGGAAACAAAAAACAGAGTCTTTAAACTCAAATAAATAGTTCCCTTTTAAAATGTGGATACATTAATTTGGTTTACAGGCTAATTGCTTTATTCTAAGAAAGGCATAATAAAGTCTAGTTCACAGAATATGATTCCTAAGGAATATGTTGGACGACAGCAAAAACCACACCTGTGCCTGGTGACTGTTCACACTGAGAAGGGCATTGCTTACCTATGCCCTCTTTGGGAGACCTGATTACTGTTTGCAGTGATGGGGAGGTTGTGTTGGCTTCACTGTGCTAGGTCAGTGAGCAAGAAGATTTGAGGCTTATTCAGAGTTTCCACTTTCATCAGAAGCAAGATGCAACAAATAGCTATCAGGAGCAAATACAAGGAATGATGAAGAGGAATAAATTTTATATATAGAAGAACTTGTAAGCTAACAAAATAGCTATTTCACAGTTTAATGATTCAAAAATAATCTGAAAGGTTTTAACAAAAATCTCCGTCTTTGATTTTAGCTATCACAGAACCCCTGCTGTCCCTGTGTGTGACTTCTCATGGTATCACAACAGACATTTCTTTAAGGAGATATTCAGAGAAGAAGAACTTTTCATATGTTCATTAAACTAAGCGCTTTACTTGAAAAGCTATAGAGTGAAAACAGTGATCATGTGAGGATAAAGTACCCCGAGCTAGAACAGCTGGTGTAAGGAGAAGAGCAAGGGGGCAACACAGAATTTTGAACAATTTTGCTTTGTGAATTAGGTCCTGTGGCTGAGAGGGAGAACCCAGCAGAGCTTCACTGACTCTCACTGAGAGACTGCTGCTGGACACAAAGGAGAGCAGCGGGCAGCTGGAGCAGTGGCACCCCGGGCTAGCTGGATGTGCAGCTCCACTTCAGAGACAGACACACAGAAAGCAAAAAGAGGAAACTGTTTTTTGTTTCATCAGGAAAAAGTAATTGATATCATGGAATTGTTAAAGGAAAGCTGAAAAAATCAAATCCCATCAGATCAATATTTCTGTGGATGTCTAAAAACACAGGCGTTCCAGCTTCCAAAAGCTTTAGGCCTACTTCACTCTATTCCGTGTTACAATGCCAAGAGCCTGACAATTAAGAACCATCTTTTCACTCCTTACCAATAGAACTGGCCAGAGAGCCATGGGAAGAGCAGGAACAGAAGTGGGGGTCTATTGAACCTTTGCCCCTCTATGGCAGAGGACTGTGTTCATTAAACTAATGAAAACTAGCCCATGATCCCTCTCCTATCCAAAACATGGACTCAAACTCATTCTCTCTTTTCAAATATACACCCAAATCTTGCTCCATATGCATATCTAAAACTACATAGGTAATCTCAGGTAGGTATTATAGTTTACTAATCAGAGATGGATATTCAAAATTCTCATTGCATCAGGAGTTCTACTTCCTGCAATAATTTCTTCTATGATCTTTTACAAACTTGTACACTAAAGCCCATGCTTTCTGTAGCACTTGAAATAAACCCAGTGCAAATCTGTTTTTCTTAAGAACAAATTACTGCTTTCTATTATGGAAAGAAAATAAAAAGATACCAAATTGTTTGAATCTCCTCAGTGAATACAGCATAAACTGAGCAAATATGAAATTATACATTGACTCTCCTCACAAATTCTATGACTTGGCTAAAAAATCTGGCCATAAATGTCTCAGTTATCCTATATATATATATATGTGTGTGTGTGTGTGTGTGTGTGTGTGTGTATGTATGTATAATCCATGTTTAACAAAGTTGCATTTATAACACTTACCATGGCTAATAAACATTTTAATTATTGATTTCAGCTGAAAAATTCCTGAGGCTGAGCATAAATAAAAGAAATAAGTATCTGCCTGATGGTTAATGTTTTCATTCAAGTGTAGAGGTAAAGCTATAGATCCAAGAGATGGAAAAAGCAATTTGCTATTCTCACTCATATTTAGACCCTGTTAGTGGATTTGTGGAAAAAAATGTCATTTACTTCAAAAAAACTGGCCATGAATTAATGTTTATAGATTTTATTGCTTTTTCCAGCTCTCTCTAGTTTTATTCTTTATTCTTTTTAATATTCTTAAAAAACCCCTAGAATTATAATTTTCTCCCTACAGATCCTGTCTTTTTCTATTAAACAAACACCAATCCCTTGCTTTTTCCCTTTTTTGTTCCCCCCTCCCCTTTTGTTTCGAACGGATGTAAAATTATCTCAGGTACTTTTGTGTTTAGCATCAACAACTCCATTTCACATGGGTCTGATAGAGAGTCCATAATAATCATCATCATACTGCTGTGTATTGCAAAGGATTTAATTTTTTTCCTTGCATAAGGCTTCCTTTCCTATTGATTTTGGGCTAGACTTGAAAAGCACAGCCTGCTGTCCATCACGGGCAGCCCTACAGGGAGCCCCAGCCTGCTCTCTGGGAAGTATCAGGGAGGAGGCAGAGCTGCTGATCTGCTCACAGGACTATACCAGCCCAGATGACCCTTCCCTGCGTGCAGGCCTGTTGGGCTGCTAAGAGCATCAGCAGAGAGCAGACAAACGTGTACTGATGGCTCTGAAAGCCTGACTAAAGGTACTGTCACCAACAGATAGGGGCACACAAAACTTCCAGTTCTGCTCCTGGAGGGTCTGCAGCATCCTGCATTCATATAACACAGTTCACTTTATTCAGTCATCCTGTTTGGGTTTTGCACTTGGCCAAGAGCTTGCTCTGGAACTCTGTAAGAACAGCAAGACGTGGGCCCAGCCAGAAGGGTATGACCCTTCTCAAATGCACCAGCATCAGCCCTGGGACAGCTGTGTGGGGCATATCTATTCAGATTAGGAATCAACAGAAAACCTGATGTGGGATGCCCCCAGATACCCATATTCTAACAGTTTAGGTTGTATTGAAACATCTTTTCTTATATGAGAATCAGATCAGGGCAACTGAGTCTTCCTATGAAACAAATGTATCATGTTCCTTGGCTTTTGTTATTTTTATGATACTAAGCCAGGTATGATGATCTCTATGAATAGAGAGTGCACAGGTTGCTGAAAGCCTAGTTGGACAAAAATTTCAGGATTAGCACCCACCCTGTAAAAGTTTTCTTCCTCTTTTAATTGTATTTTCACTAGAAATAAAATTCTATTTAATTGAATCTTTTAGTCAGAGAGGACAAGTTTAGTTCATGACTGTCGAGGTCACAAATGTGCTGGTGTAACAGGATGGAATAACTGGAGAATCAGACCTCAGAATGTTTCTCTTCCAGTTCTTTTTCTGCACCATTATTTTGAACTTATTTTGTGACAAGACAAAGACAACAATGCCCCTGGATTCACACTGATAAAACTCCACTGACCTCAGCAGTTAATGCTTGTTTAGTTGTTATTAAGTGCCCCGAGGGTGATATAAAGTCCACACCTAAAATTTGAAACACATTCCAAGATCAACAATAGCAGTCACCAGATAATCTTCTCTACTGAAGGTTGCTCTAAACTTTAAATGCTTCTCTTCACCTCATGTTATACACATTACAAATGACTGTTCAGTTGCTCTTATAAGCTTAAATCCATATACTCCAACTTCGTACCCAGAAGGCAATTTACAGATTATAAAAGACAGATACCTCTTTTACAGTATACCTGTTCATTTTACCATTCAGTCTGAGAGAAGAAGAAACAACTGGGACTTAGAAGATCCTGATACCAAGGATATACTGGTAATCAGTGAGAGGAAAAGGTGGCTCTTTAAAAACATCCTTTTAAAAACTATTGAAGGCAAGCTGGCAGGAACACCAGATATAGTGGCCACTCGGGTGGCTTGAGAGAGACACAGTCCCATTGCCCGGGTAGCACAAACCAGCACATCTCCTGCTCTTACCCACCAGGTGAGCAAACCAGGAGTTTCAGCAAGCGCTGAGCTGCTGCGCACGCAGCCGTAGCAAACCCCCGAGTTCCCGCAGCACTCGCTGCCCGCACTGTTTGTTTATGCGCCCCTCCCACGGGGCTGGGCCGCGCTCTGGAGCAGAGGCGGCTCCTGCTGCGAATCCCCCGCACGCACCCGGTCTGCTGGGCTGCCTCTGCGCCGGCCCCCAGCCGGGAATACGAGGGTGAAGCACAGCATCCTATCATAAGCAACCACACAAAGTCATGACTTTTAAAAGTAAAGGTACACTGAGAACTTCTGGACATGTGTGACAGATAATTACTTACCTATGTCCCTTGCCTAAAAGAAATATGTTCATGTGTTTTCTCTAGTGAAATATTTATCATTCCATAATCTCACTTCATACATGCTCATAGTAATTAGGTCAGACTATGAGCATGAGACCATAAGGAACTAGACAATCTTTTGTTGTTTTTGAAGCAAATCACAAACTATTCTTAATTCTGTTAGAATTATTCTTCCCTTTAAATAGTTGAAGACATTTATTATTGAACTTCCTGCTTTGACAGAATTTTATTAAAAGAAATTGATTTTACTGGCTCAGACTATTATATTCTGCTGAAGGATAAAGCATCATACCTAATATTTGTTCCTGATTTTTGTTAAGAATATTTTTAAAAATTCAATAAGCCATTGACTGAAATATCCAGTGTCACAAGTGCTATTGCTTTAAAAGACTATAATCTTTTTTTGTAATCAGATTTCAATATACTAGAAACTCTATACAAAATAAAGAAAAAAACAACTTACTTTAAAAATATTCTTTCACAAAAATTACATTATAACAACTAAACACAACAATATATTAGATTACATTTTGAGCAGAATGTTTACCTTTCACTGAGTTTCTCTGCCAGCTGTGTCAGCATTGGCTGTATAAAAAGTATTAAAAGGAGCTGTTTATTTTTTTTAATTGCCACAATCATGCCAAAAAACACAATGTGTGGGCTGGAGACAGAGTGCGGGGAGCAATATTATTCATGTTAAAAACAGTTGCCTGATTTGCTTTCTTTGAAAATTAGGATACTATAAATAGGAGCCCAGTGGGATTTGTCAATTGCAAGTTATGTTTTAAAAGCTGCTAGGATGAAACTTTTGATAGACTTGCAAAAGATAGAACAATTATTGCTTGTCATTTACCTTTGGCCTGCATTAGACCTGTATTTTTGGTGAGTTATGTATTTAATATGGATGTACCTCCTGTTTCTATGCATATGTCAAAATACAAGATTTTTAAAAGCAAATTTCTATAAAGATTTATTTACTTTCTATATGTCTTTCTATAAACCATGTATCTTAACTCACTGTTCTGTTAATCATCATTAAAAATGTTGTACTGCCAAACTCGTATTAATTCTTTGTTGCTTGCTTTGCAAAAATCCTTCCCCACAAATCACCTCTGAACAACTCAGAAATTATGATACAATAATTCATCATGAAAAAGTTGTGTCAAGCCTCTGTCCCACAACAGTACCACAGCTGTCCTTCCCTTCATTTAGTCACACTTCAGCACCTTGGTGCCTCTCCTTTTTTGCTTACTTTACAGATAACCAAAGGCAAGCTTCCATTAAAAAAACCCAGTCCATCAAACAAACAGTACCAAAAACCCAAGGAACCAACAAAGCCCCGGAACATAAAACCCCAATATGAATAACAAAACAAGAAGAAACAATTGCAGAGATTTTATCAAGCACTTCTTTTTCTATGAGAAATTTTCATGACATTGACTGTTTGAAAGTTGCCATTTTGACCTGCATTTGGAATGGGAAGCAATGGGAGCTATTGGGATGTGCTGACTTTTTAACAGCAAATACAGGGAAAGAAATAAAAGACAAGCTGCTAGTTTGACTCTGAGCAGAGGGCCAACAAAGCAATGACAGGGATTGTAAGACCTACTTAAACTCCTATCTTTGCCCACTTAATTCTGTTGAGTAAAAAGAAACAATTTTTTCCAAACATTCAGTGTTTCTCTTTAAGAGAAAGAATTTTTACACAAGCATTTTTGTACTGCACTGCTTATGTAAACAATACATCTTTGAAAGTGATGTGGGATTTTGGTGTGCATCTTAAAGCATGAAGCAAATGGCCTGATGGCCATTTTCCTGAAGGCACAACCTTTCATCAGGAATGTGGACCCTGTTCAGAGGAGTTTCAGCTGAATTACTTGACAGTGCTCAGAAGCTGACAAGAAGGCTCGATGCCTGTCTGCAGGTCTTTTTGCAACTCCTCTGTTCTCTGACTGTGTGTGACCTTTGAGTTTACTTAACTCCACAGCCTCCAACTTGGTTCAGCCTGACATCTCGACTGTAGCACTCAAATTTCAGAAGAGAACCGCAGAAAATGGGAAAAGAGGAAAGAGGGGTGGGAAAGAGGGATGTAGTAACAAAGAGAGGAACATTTTGTTCAACACTGTTCCAACCAACTTTTAACTAGTGCCATATTTTCCTTTGGAAGCTAAGTACTTCTTGATGTTTATCACACTGCCATCCTTATCTAAAGACATTTTTGTCCTTATCCAAAGCTTTTCTTAGTAGAATTGTACTTGAGTAAGACACAAAGAGCTCAATCTTACTTAAAAAAAATATTTAGCATTTAGAGGTGATAATTATCTTCTGTCCACCATAAAAATTCAATCAAAGTATGAAAGCCTGGGTTTATCCTATACAAACCATGGAGAAACAATTAAGAGTGTGACAAAAAGCCATCGTATTTCTCAGGAGCGTTGACCCTGTTCCAAGGATAAAATGATAACTAGTGTCCTGAGTCCAGCTCAGTGACCTTCTGGAGCTGGTTCTTTCAATTATGTCAAATTAGCTGCGTCACATGAGCTGGCTTTGTGAGTGAGGCTGGATCAATGCAGTGCATTTCACTGAAGATGACAACGATCTAATCAATCTCAGTCACTCAATGGACAGCAATGAGGTTGTGAAGTAAGCACAAAAAAAAGAATGCTGGGATCTGTCATTGTCAGGGTTACCTAGAGGCTCCCCATTTGTGCTTTTCCTTTAAATGCTAATTTTAAACGATGAAAAAATAACACTAAGTAGCAATTTTCTAGAAGGGGTTTTGTCACATCTATTCAGACTTACATTCTGCTTGCCAAATTGCAACCTGATGTTCAATAATGCTGTTTTTGACACTTCTGTGTAATAAAAGTGAAGATCCTTCTTTGCTCAAGGATGTCTATGACACTTTTGACACTTCTCTCCCAGAATTGCAGGCAGCCCAGATGTTCTTTGCATTAAGAAGAGCATTGCCACAGCTGCTATGGAATGTCAGAAGATATTGGGCTCTAGGCAAAAGCAGCAAAGGGCATCCTTCCTATCTTTAAGTGAGGAGTAATTTTTGAAGAGTAAAACCTTTTGATTGAAAATTAAAGCCTCAGAGGGACTTCGTAGGCAAGAGACACATTGCATTTTCTCTGCTCATGTTTCAAGGTAACTCAGAACCATTACAGAGCAGCTGTTTCCACTTCTGTTCAGAAAAATATTCCTTACCTATCAATGCCAGCATGGCATTACTGTACCTGCTGGACATCTGGATGTTATGATAGAGGCAAAAATGAAAATAACAGTAAGAGGTCCTGGTGACAGACTCAAGCCTTGATTTCTGGGAACTCACAAGGGTTTAAGACCCAGTCACTCCTGGATTGTTTAGGCTTCTCAAGACTTGAATGCAGGGATTTACATTCACAAGTGTCTCCTTCCACCCAATCACAGGTGAAGCAGCCTTGGCTTCATGAAGTCTCTGTACCCCAGGATTCTCTGCAGCTGGACTAAAGTAAGTGTTTGAAGACCACATCATGTTCCTGGGAAGAAAGTGTCCCTGGGTAAAACTGACCATATTTTCAGCATCATCCTCCTTATGTCTGTCCTTGTATTGTCCCCAAAACAGCTGCTAGTTGGACTGAGTAATAAACTGGACTGTGTTTCTCCTTTATTTTAAAAATACATAGGTTCTGCTCTTTAACATAGGCCACACAAGCAGTGGTTCTGTGCACAACAAAGTGACCTAGGACACAGGGTTCCATGGGCAGCTCCCTCAGAAGAAACTCTTTAAATTTACACTACAGCCCCAGGGCTCATGCAGGGCACCGCTCCTGTCTGTGGGTGGGCTGATGAGTCACGGTGTTTTCCTTCATCCTGCTGCTCCTCAGCCCCATCTCCTGGAGTCACCCACTGCACTGGAAGAGACACCCTCCCACACCACGTACTGCCCTTACAGGTTAGCACAGAGTCTAATTAGGAAGTTTCCTCTGACAGAGAAAAAATAATAAAGTGTGATGAAAATAAAATTTCTATTTTGGAAATTTCAGTGCAGGGATCTATTTTTGAATACTTGCAACATTTTCTCTGCTGGAAGGATTTTTTTTTGTTGTTGTTGTTGTTGTTGTTTGTTACAGAAATCTGTGTGATTAATATAAATTTTAAAAGGCTTAAAACAGCTCAGAGAGCTGTCATTTATACTCTTTTATAGACACTCTGAAAGTTTAAGGTAGTCTCATCATCTTCCTTAAAATAACATGAAATGGAATTGTATTTTTTTTTGGAAGAGTCATTGTAAAGTCTTTTCTGTCATATCTTACTGGGATTACTCCTTGCCTGACTTTCCTCTGTGCTGCATGGTGAGCTGGCAGGTGCATGGTGCTGTCAGGTTTTGGTGCTGGTTATAGTCACAGCAGGAACAGCAGCAGCCAAAGCTAGTAGCTGGGAAAACTAATTTTTTTGGGCGCTGCCAGATTCGAGTTCCTGTAAAACTCTAATGTAGCATCCAAAGAGCAGTTCCTGTAAGACTTGTGGCATCCATACTGTGATTTTTGTGATGTGCTGCCAAGCCAATTGTATCAAGGAGCCATCAGCCTACCCAAAGAAAGGCAGTGAGCACCAGCATGTGCTGTTGTACCCCACCACCAGGTCCTACACGATACCTGAGATCCCACCTGGCACTCCAGCCCTCCTGATCAGACAGGGGCTAAGGAAGACAGGACCACTGCCTAACACCTTATTCCAAATCCAGACCAGCAGTGGCCTGCAGCTGACCCTGGTGAGCTGCAGGGCCTGGACAGATTGAATTTTTGGTCCATGCTTCAAGTTTTTGTCCGTGTTTGGGGTAGAGTGCTACAGACCCACCAGGGATGATGCTACTTTAGCAACAGTTTCCATGTTGTCTGCTCCTTTCCCAGACATATTCCCTGGTGTGGGTGTCACTTTCACAGTCAAATGCCACTGGACACAGAGTTATGGCAGTGATTACCATGGAAAATAAGAAACACAAGGACAAATCATTTTAACTGAAGCGTCAGCAGTGGAAAATGGCAGTCATCCTTAAATGTCATAGTGCCTCCCAGTTGGGCCTGGGCTCTGTGAAATGGGGAAAGGACTCCAGAATTGCACAGATCCATTATCTGCAATGCTTCAGGAGGACAAGCTCATTAGGAACTGTAGCTTCATTAGGTAGCAAGAGCTGCCCTCTTGTCAGGCTATGATCTATTTCTTATCTTGGATTGTGCCACAGATTTTCTCTCCCACATCCCAACCACAATTGACTACCACACCTCACTGCTTTTGGTGATGGAGCGTAGATCTTGCTTTAAGAATTATAAGCTAGAGTTTCAGTAATACCACAGGAAAATCTGCTAAACATTACTCAGTATAACCCATGTGCAGCTTTACCCTTACTTCTCCTCTCTAGTATGGGAAGGGATCACTTGCCAAATGGCTGCAAATATCAGCAGCTCCCATTACAGGGCTAATCTGTGCTCAGGGATTACACACACCTGAGTGCACAGTAACAACAAAATCACTGAATCACACCTCTGCAATATATATTTACCTTTTAAGAGATGCAATATATATTTACCATTTAAAAGATGCCCACATTTACAATGTAAATCAAATAGTAAAATGAAACCACAAACACCAATTAAAAATACTGTTTTAAAAAGTCACTGTTTTGGACACGCTGGAGGCTACAGGGAAAAAGGCAGGACACTACTTTTTTCTATGGAAATCCTTTTTCCTTTTAAAATTTGTTTTTCAAAGTCTACATGAATTAACATTTAATCTCTCATTATACTGTTATATAGTATTTACAAGGAATTGAAAGAGTCAGAAAACAACAGCATCTTAGAAATTCCTATGTTATTTCTTAGGCTTCCGAAAGAAGTGCTCAGATATAATTGCTTAAAGCAAACTTCAAAAGATTCAATACACCAGCAGCTGCAGCAAATACATGGCTTTTTCTATTTAATTATCTGTTTCTCCTAATAGGTTTTACAAGACATATATGAATAGAGATCAGAGGGAGAGACAGATTTTATATTTTTACCTACACTATTCTGAAAATGGGATAATAATTACAGAAATGGCTGAAGCTTGCATGGTGGTTTGTACAAGAGAAGAACTCTCCCAGTGTTTCTCTTCTCCGAGTTCAATGATTAACTCCACTTAAAACCCAATCATTGTGTGTCTGTTGACAAAAATCTCTGCAATATAAAAGATTTAATAGCAATACTTGGCATAAAATATTTTGGCAAAATGAATAGAATATCACATCAAACACAGTTGAAAGGCAAACCTCCCAGCCAACAGAACAGTTCTATCAAACTCCAGATTCCAGTGTCCTTTTATTGTGGCAAAAGCAAAGTTACTTCTATCTTATAGAATTTCTTTAGTCAAGGTGAAAGTGCTTTAGATACTGATATTTGTCTTCTTTGCAGAGACATTGCACATATTCTAATATGGCAAGACTCTGCTTCTTTGCTCAAAACTGTAAAATATATTGCTGTCCTGTTTCACAAAATTTAAAGCTGTTCTGATGAATACACAACTTTTCATTTGGAGTTAAAAAAAAACCAACCCTTTCACGCCTCATTTATTTAGAAGCTCTTTGCCTTATCACTGCTCTAGCTATTTAAAGCACTGTTTTTCTGTTTATTGAAGCCAAATTTCTTCTTTCTCCTTTACATTTTTAAAGAAGAAAAATTAAAAAGCAACCTTTCCACTGACTTTATTCTCATAACACATACCAAATAGATCTGAAAACATTAGATTTGCCAAATTTCTCCTGCATGTTGAACTGGAATCTAAATATTGCTTCTTTATTCATGTAAGTAGAGGCTTATTTAGTCAAGAGACAATTTTTTGGAGGATTTTTGTAATGAGTATAGTGAGAGTAAAATCTGAACTAGTTTTTTGGGGTGATTTTTTTGGTTGGGATTTTTTTTGAACATCAATTTTAAGGCAATTTTTGGGCATATAATTGAAGATGAAGTTAATTATCGGTTTACAAGGACTCCTTTGATGTGTGGCTCTCACTGCAGAGGCTGTAATGTGTGCCCAGCATCACTCTAGGTGGGAGAGGGGAGAGAATGACCATCCTTCCCTGGCCTCCTGCAGTGGCCAGAGCTCTGGGCCTTTCCTCCATGCATGTCCACCAACATGGCCAGAGGGAACCTGCAGAAATGGGGAATTCCCTCACTCAGAGGGAGCTCTTGGCCCCTCTTTGTTACAAGAAGTGGAAGTCCAGTAAGAAATGCATCCCATAAACTGGAAATATGATCTCAGCAAAAATCCCCGTTTTCACTCATTTTGAAATTTTCAAAACCTGCAGCTTTTGTGCTGGGCTGTTGCATGATGCAGCAGGTATTTGTAAAGTTTGAAGGAAAATCCCTCTGGAATTTCTTTATGTTGTGAGAATGGCTGATGCAGGGAGCCTCACATTTGCCTGGTTATTTCCCCATGCCAGAGCCCCAGCCCTGCTGTGCCTGAGCCCTCCTGCAGTGAGGGCAGAGTCCCGAAGCGCCGTGATCAAACGCGGGGACTGACTGACCAGGTGCACAGTCCCCACTGAAGTAAAGGGACACAGAACTGAGTCAGAGGCAATAGAAATTTTTAGGACTCCATGGATCCTACAGAGAGCCCTGCATGAAGTCAAAGGCCTGTCTTTTTGGAGTTAATTTTAAAAAGTCCACTTTTTTAAGCTGAGCTAACACCACAGAGGTAACAAACTCCACCAGTAAACACATCTGTGCTACCAGAGCACCAAAAGCATGGCACACCTCCCCTCAAATGTCACCTTGCCAGCGAGCTGGAACTACATCTGTTCACTGCTCCCCTCCTTCCACACTCATTTCAATCCTGTGCTCTGTCACTCCACTGACTACAGGCAAAAGCATCAGGTAATTCCTAACCAATCTCCTCTGTGCACACACAAGCCCATCATCTCTTCCAGCCACGGGGTATCACACACGTTGTCTCTTTTGTTCATTCCACCACAATTCACGCAGTTCTACAGTTTAAAATTATTCCTAATTAGTACACACTAATATGAAAATAAAACTCAAAATAAAGTTATGAGCATGCAATTAAACTTAGAAAACAGACCAGGGGGTAAACGCTTAATCCTTTATAGACACAGTGGTGTAAATGTGAAGCTGACTTCTGACACGGGTGGAATAACTCCAAATTTATACTGGCAGAAAGAAGACAATCTAGCCAGCAGTTCCTAAAATAAATAATTGAAATAATAGCTCTTGAAAAACGTATTTGTAACATAGATAAAAATATCAACATGTTGCAAGATCTCCAGACAAACCAGGCAGGATTATACTGCAGTTAGAAGTGATATTCTAATGAAAATATAAACATGAGTATAGTTTAAGTGAGAAATAAGTCTCTTAAATATCAAACATTTTTTTCTCTGCATGAAATACCACTGTGTTTTCAGTACTTGCACTGGTCTATGCTATGTGACATCTATTTTTTGTACAGATGTGAAAAACTGGGATGATCGAATTGGTTCTGAAATTGTTTCCTACCAGAGGTATCCTATTCCACTAAAAAGGATTCCATTTCTACTTGAATTCTCTTAACTAACTCTTGTTTAATTTTATTGTTTATATTAAGTTGCAGACTTGCACTAATATGAGCTGTTATTTTCACAAGAGCTGTAATATTCTGCCTTTTAGTTATCATAAAATCCTGCATTCTGCACATGTCCTCAGTTAATGTGAATTATTTGTTAGCTGTTAGGTGGATTTATGCTTTTCATCTCAGCCTGAACTCCCCTCATGAGCATTCAGATAAATTATTTTGAAGGCATTCAGGAGCTAAACATCCAATTGTATTATGTTAATATTACACAATATCTCTATACATGCATCAAATGACTGTGCTATAGTTTACTCAATATTTTGCTTTATTATATAAATGTGAGTCTTATGCCAATGCACAAGTTCCTTTTTCTCCACAGTGTTTAAGATTTTTCTGAAGTCCCGTTGATGCCATAATTGAGGTGGAGCATGTGCCTAAGTGCTGCCTGAGATGGGTCCCTGTTCCCCAGAGTGCTGTTTGTCTCTGGTAGCTGAGGGAAGATTGCCTTGCTCATTGCTCATTAATATAAATACACCTCATCCTCTCTTCGCATGAGCTGTGAGCCACAAAATCAGGTTCATGATTCTGTTATTTACAGTCATGCACATTTTAGGAATATTGCACACACCTATTTGTGGAATTACACCTAAAAATATAGTAGTTCACGTTTCAAATATTTGGGGGGAAACAGAGAGTTCTAATTTTGAAGTGAGTATCAGTGCACACAACAGGGGTAAATTAAGATTAAGCACTGAACTTCAACTCTGTTTCCTGTCTTTGAGCTTCATTGTGCCACCTTAATATTGGGTTAACACAGTATGTACACAGAATATTTGTTACAAGATTTGTGAATAAGTGATTCTCATCTCCTTTGTAAGGAAAATTGACTCCATTACAGGAGAGGAGAGACATCAAGCTAACATTACATGAAGTCATAATCCTCTATTGAGACACTGCACAATGACATTGTTAACATTAGTATGCAATATTTATTATAAATAAAAGAGGCTATTGAGGCTTTCAACCCATAATCAGCTCTGTGTGGATGACTTCACTATAGGAACACAGTGGAGTTATAATGAGGATAAAAAGATTTATTTATACCTAAACATGTTCTCATTCGTAATTCTGCACTAGCATGTAACAGACACAATTGAAGGACCAGTAGGGTTTTTGGGGGGGAATTTTTTGTGTGTTTCTTTGGGGTTTTTTGTTTGTTTGTTTTAAATTACTACTTATTGTTTGCACTTTGACTATGAACATTTAGTAAGAAAGAAAATAAAAAAACTAATTAATGAGTTGACTGCACTGTGTACTATTAATTCTCATGAATGAAGAAGGATTCCATTTTTATGGAATACAGTATCATCCCATCACTCCATAACATAGAAATCCAATTAGCTCAGACCTTGGTAAAAAGGGGGAGTTGTTTCTGAAGAGATCCTACCCGCACATGTAACATATAGTCACAAAGCACCAGTGTCATGGAAGATTCTTATTGACCTGCCTTTATGCTATACTCTTTTCCAAACACCCTACTTCATATTTTTTTTAAAAGGAAAGGAATAACCCTTACTTCATGGGAGGCACCCAAATAGTTGCCTACAGACCCTTCCAAGATCTCTCATGGAGTTTGGGCTGTCATCTCACAGTCTATTTGGAGGAAATGGAACTCAGCTTAATGCCAAATCCTCTGCACCACCTCACTTTGTCTTACTACCATAAATCTCTCCCTCCTCCCTGGGGCCTGGGTTTACTTTCAGACTACAGTTTCACATTTACCTTTGCCAGGTGAAACCTAGGAAAAATAAGGCAATGGTTCTAATATATGTGCACACTTCATGTTCGAAAACCATTGGTTTTGTTCAAACCCAAATCTTCTTTTCTGGCTGCTCTGATTTGTTGCCTTTAATTACATTTTGATGTTCTCAAACAGTTCTGTTGGTAAAATCTCTATTAGAAGAATCTTTAAGATATGTGGGGATATTTCACTACTAATGGACTTACAAGAAGTGTCAGTATGTTTATATATAATTTGGTGAACATTTTCTGCCACACCATAACCCCTACTTAACAGAATCACCAGGAATAAATGTTAAAGTAATGCTTTATTTTTATCTTGGGAGAATGAAGTTCATCAGGTATTCATTTCTCATCTTGGGAAATACACTGACACGGTTCATCTCTTTCTAAAACTGTGTTTAAGTTGATTATATGTAAGCTAACTGATAAGAAAATCTTATTCATATTGAAAAACAAATAATTTAATTTAGAACCACTGAGCTCAGGAGGGAAAGTTCTTTACAACAATTACTGAGAGATCTGAAGAATTCTACTCCACCCTCACATGTAGATAAAAAAGCATTTACTTTTTCTGTTAATTTCAGCTGTTCATTTTCAGCAATAATATATCAAACTTCTCTTTCTTGAAAAAGATCAACTCCTTGAGAAATGCTCTTTCCTTAGGATTCTGTGGTCTTAGTCTTCCCCTTTTATTCAGTCTTTTTTTTTTTTTTTGCATAAAATTTTACTTATTCTACTGAAAGTGGGATTTAAAAAAAATATAAAAGCTTGAATTTTGAAAACCAAGACATTATTCCTAGCCAGATCTGGTTAAAGGAAGTAGCTGCAGAAACTTAACACAGCTGACATAAGTTTCTTTCATTTCATATGCCCTTTCTGTCACCATACCTATAAACTCACAGGCTCCATTTAAACAGATACAATGCTGAGAGCAAGTTCCTGTTATGATATAATGGAACCAAAAATACAGAGACTGTATGAGTTTCATATAGTAAATATGATCCTGTTTAGATCTTACTACCCTAGGGTTTTTTCCCTCAATTGTGACAAAGTCCCTGAAGTGAAAAGAAAGATGAGTTTCAAAATTTAGATGAAATTCTTCCCATTAAAAAAAAATAAACATTTGCGTATATGTAATACTACACAAGTGCACAGTGTAGATTTTCAGACTATCCATTTGGTATACAGATTATGAGCATATTAAGTGAAATATTTTAGAAGTATTTCCAAATTTATAATTTCAATTATTTTGTGCTAATGATGCACAACACAACCAGCCTAGGAAGGTCCCTACTACCTCTGCTATCAGTCCAGCTCTTGAGTCTTTAATCTCCAAGGGCCCAGGCCAGGTCCTACTAAATGCAGTGGAAACATTCACCCTGACTTCACCAGAAACCAGATCCACAAAGACCTTAAATTCAGCTATTGAACTAATATTACTTTCTTCTAATTCATGCATTTTTCAGGCATAAAAATAACTCAGTTTTGTTTCTTTAATGGGTTTTTCACAGTAATCTGGGTGGCTGATGCATCTGCAATCTGACAGAAAAGATATCTCTTTTTGCAGAAAGTGTATATAAGTTTCCCCATCTATCGCAGAAAAAGTCTTCCAAAGCTATTCAGAACTCAGTACACGTTCTTTCCTCTTCACAACTCATTTTCCTTTTTTTTTTTTGTGACAACCTAGGCAATAATTCACAGCTCACTGGGTCTCCTAAATAACCCCCTTTATATTTACATGGTAGGCATTCCCCCCATTACCCTGCGGGATTCAGCCGTATTGGCAGGCAGTCATTGGGAATTAAGACCATGGAGGTTTAACATCCCCTTCTGCAGTGTCTTTGAAAACACCCTGTATGGTTACAATCTCAGCAAATATACAGAAAATCTTGACAATTTAACAATATCATAAAATGTGTCATTTTGTAATTTCTACGTGGTTCCTTCTTTGGGTCCCATCCAGACTCACACATGAAGCCTTTCAAGCTCAGAAGCATTTCACCCAATGCAGGATTGTTATGTTTCTTTCTTTTGCTAGAAAAATGAGCAAATCACACCTGCTATTGATGAATGAAGAAAAGTCCTTTTAGGAAACACAGATGAATTAATATAAAGGTAGTAAAATGCATTATGAGAAAGATTCTGAATCTAACACTCAAAGAAGAGAGATTTTCACTAGAAGGTAATTTTTTTCATCAGAAAGACATGATCTGAGTACAAAAGAAGAGCCAGATTTCCAGGGTTTATGGTCTAGCTCTGACTGAGAAGCTCCCTGCAACTGACTTCCCCACTGCCTATGGAAAATCACTAGAGACAGGGCTCTACAGATTTGCCACTGACATCTCCCAGCTGGTCACTCACTCCTTCCCTTCCCTAACACACGGACCACAGCAATAACAACACCTCCTCAAATCCTTCAGTCAGTGCCAACTACTGTTATGGAGGCTTGGAGGAATATGAAAGGAGAAACTAGAGAAGTTGATTCACATTAGCATTGCTGCTGCTTGGTTCTGGGAACTCCACTAGTTCTGAAGAAATCTCCAGACAAACCTGGAGTAGCACATTGCCAATCACACCCCCAGCAGTTTGCACTCCATGAGCCTTGAACTGACACAAACGTTCAAAACTGGATTTATTGACTGCACCAATAAATATTTCAAATTAACATATCAAGAGGCTTACACCAGAAAAAATCTCAAGGAAAGTGATTTCATTTTGAAGGAAAAAAAAAAGAATACAACCACTCTTTTGTTTACAATTAGACTATTCTCTTTTTAGTATTATCTGAAAGTTTAATTGGGGTATCTGTTTCTTTGATGAGAAGCAGAGCCTTCGTGATACAATGCCTTGTATGTGTCACATACAAAGTTATTAGATATGTCCAGATTTAAGGAGCGGATTCTGGGTAATTCTTAAAATTAGAGCCATTCACACTGATCCAGAAGCCATGACAGAATATGAAAAGTATGCAGTGACAGTTAAATCTGCAATGTCTTTGCTCTTGTTAGTGAAATGAGTAAATCTTAAAAAATTAGTACATCTTAAATCTTTAAGACCAATAGGCATTCCAGTATATGTTTCCCATGCTTACAAAGTCCAAAAACCATGCTCCAAACAATTTACCACTACAGCTGTAATGAAAGAAAAGGGTCCAAACCCTGCCCCAGATTGTTTGGAATTTCCTTTCATCAAAGTGAGTAGTTCTTACATTTTTTCTTACGGAATCCTGTAGCTTCTAAAGACTTCTCTTTCACTTTTGAAATATCTGTAGAATTCACTATCCCTTTATCATTTTAAATGCATTGGTAATGCTTTTTAAAAAGCTGATTATTTGTTTAAAACTCAAGTAATAAAAGTAACACTATTGAAAGAAGACGTGGGTGCAGAGTGGTATTTTTGGATACTAATTGGTCATTTGTACCAGCCACTCATGAAACACATGCTAAAAACACTCAAAAGTGTTCAGAAATGCCTCTCTAAGTCATAAATCTTCTACAGGTAAAATTATGTGAGAGAAAGAATAGAAAAATCACATTCAACATCTGGAGTCAGATGAGTTTACTGAAGTAAAATTGCAAAATTAAATTTAGATGAACTTAATTAAAAAAGGGATCCAATTTAATATGGACATTCATCAACTTCTCATTGAAAATCTTTCTTGCCTCAAGAAAATATAATAAAGTATGAACACAAAACCCATATAAAGGCTGAAATGAAGTGTGAAGGGATGGTCAAATAAAGAAAGGCAGGGTGAAGGAACACTTTTTTTTTCTCATTTAAGAGACGTCCATATACACACTTTCCTTTAATTGCACAGAATATTGAACTATTTGGAAACTCCATGACAGTTCAACAAGCGAGCTGGTCATCTGTACGCCCTGAAGGTCATTCCTCCTTCTGAGGCATATGCTATGTATTTACTGATAACATGAATATGGAAGTTCCTCTTTCTCTCTCCCTGTATGGTTTTCTAGTCCAGCAAATTTTTGTCCTAGATCCTAGAGGACTTTATCTAACCCCGTTACAGTTCTTAGCGCTTAAATGCTCATTACCGAGTGGCTCTTGCTGAAGTGAGAGGGAGTTTTGTCTCAGGGCTGGGCCTCAGATGACTTATAATGGATTTTCATTTGCCTCAGCTAAGAGACAACAAATGCAGCTCTCTTATTTTCCTTTGCTAGGTCATTACTGTCTTGCTTTTTTTTTCAGGGGAAAAAGATCTAGTAGTTTAGTCCAGTCACTTCTGGCTTTCATGAATTCTGTCTGTCAGAACAGCATTGACTTTCAACTCTCAAAGTCACAGTGCTTATAGATTTTAGTAATGTCAAATAACAATTTCAAAAGTTAAAAATAGTGTTGTTAGGATCATATTGTTTCCTTACAAAACTGCCTTGATAATTTGTTGTTCTGCACACTGGTTATGTGATCAAGTAACATGATATGAATGCTGTATTCTTTTATTTCTAATAAAGAACATTGCTAGAACAGTATGCTCTGAGGAAGATACTGTCCTTTATTAGAATCACATTCCCACATTATAAAAGTCACCCAGCAATAATGAAATGTAATCTGTCTTGAGGATTCATGATAACACAGCATTATGCTCATTTTTTTGTATGAATAGAGCATGACTGAATAGGAGTGCTATTGTTGTTCAATTCATCTTTAAACTGAAGCAGTGATTTTATTGAAGTATTTGGTTAATGATAATGCTAGAGGAGTGTTTCCATGTCAGAAAAGTTCTTGCTTTTGCAGTATAATCTAATTCAAAAAATATATACTTCAAATAGCCTGTAAGGACTTGGAAGTGATGGTACTTGACATCTGTATTACAGTGATCTAAAAGCAGCATGAGCACGACTGGCCAAGGTGAGTCCAAGGGCTGGCCAGCCCCTGCCTCCAGCACTGGCCCTTAGTCACTGGTGTGTGCAGGAGTGTCACATGGAGTGGGGTGACTTCCCATGCCTCCTACCTCCCCAGGGCCCTAAACTCTCCACAAGGTATATGGCATAACAGGGAGAATAATTTTGACTAACAGTATTATCACAAATAATAGAATCTAAAATAAGGCCTTTCTTCCTGAAAAAGCTGAGCACTTAGGCACCAACACGAGTTCCAGTTAAAGAACTATTCCACTCTACCCAGCTACAGTAGAAGGTCTGTTCCAAATGACTCAAAAGTACAGCAGGATTCAGCTACCCTCTCTTCCCTTTCTTTTACAAAAGCCTGCAAACCATCTCTGCAGCAGGACTTCTGTGCTTCAAGATGCAGATAGATGATGTCTCCCTACAAATTTCTCCACAGCAGTATTTGAAAATCTGACTCAAGGTTTGATGAATCAGACTAATTAAAACAGAGAGCATTTAAAGAGAAAAATAATTTGTAATTTTACAACTTATTGCTTTGTTTTCGGCAAGAAGAAGCCACTGGATTTCCTTTTTGTGCCTTTTACTTTCTCTTTGGAGTCTGCCCAATGGTTACATTCTCCAAAATGTACAATGTCAAACCTTCTGAGAGCAGTTACATTAGTAGAGAGGACAATAAAAAAGCCCTTTTGATTTTAGTCTGACGAAAATTGCTCAAAACTTGTGTCCTGAGCTCCCGAGCTCAATCTCTCACAGATCAATATATGTTCTTATTATCTCTCTATTGTTGTATTGGTCAAAGGGAAGTGCTTCATTTTTCACACAGATTCAATTTTAGTGCAACATAACAGACACCAGTAATATTCTAACATGGTTTACTATGGCATCTTTAGAACTTACCACTGAGACCGAATGTGAAGATCCTTAAATTGCTGGCATCAGTGTTCCAGTAAACTCTGGCACAATTTCAGATGGGTTATCCTGCCAAAAGTCAGAGTAAAATATTCATCAGACAGATGATTATTTATAATCACACTTAGCCAGTACCCGTGAAAGTCTTACTTTATAAATGCCTACTGCAGGTTTAATGATAAGACCACTACAATAGCTCTGAATGCAACACACCTGCACATTGACTTTTCAAGTGCCTAATACTGATTCTCATAGGGTACTTTCTGTAGAAAAACTATTCTTTCATGAAAGCAATCCAACATATTTTACCAGAAAAAAAACCCAGTGTATTGCAGTATTAGTTTTAATAAACTTCAATAGAAGGACGCCTCCTGGAAAAAAGCAAACAAACAAAAATGCACAAAATTGGCCAACCCTAAATTAATGAAGTGTACAACTCATGTGCAGTTCATTTTCCTTTCAGATCAAAGGGGTTTTGAAGTTCAAATAAATTTGCCTCCTAATAGTTTTAGCACGGGACTATCTCTCTTAACATCTGAAAAATAACATTCAGAGTTGGCATTTAACAGCTTATTTGTATTGCAGCACTTCAGGAACAAGAAAACTTGTAATTTCTACCATATGTGGAAGATTTCTTTCCTTAAAGTATTTCTGTTTCTCGACAAAAAAAATAGACGGAAAAATCTCCAGCAAAAGGATTATTTAAAAAAATACATGTATAACATAATTATTTTTGCATAAATTTGCATATGTTACTGTAAATATAGATATGTACATGTATACATTTGTTTCATTAATGTTTGTATGGTTATGTTATACACGGTTTAAATTAATTCTGTTTAGGAGAACATGAAAAGTATCTTGAAGTGAGACCAAAGAAGAAATGGGACTGATGACAAGAAATAGGCAGGTGGAGCAATATTCTTGGGTCAGACCAGTTTTATGATCTTGTAGCACTCAAATCCAAGTTGTCCCTACAATGATGGAGCGAATTCACAACAATAAAAAAACTGTAAGGAGCCATCATCAAGCCTTAGATGAATACAGAGGGTCTCCACATCCCTCCTTCCCTCCTTGACTCAAGCTCCCAACGAAAATATTGCCATTTTCACTATGTAACAACAAATTCCTTAGAGTGAGATTTTCAAAGACATATAGGGAACTGGGTGTCTAATTCCCCCAGGCAGTTTTGAAAAGTGCATAATAAATATACTATATAGCTCCTTATACATCAAACAATCTCCCAGTGCACTTCACATTAATCTTTAATCTAGACACTTTAATCTTCAGATCTTCATACAATAATCTTCAATGAAAGGTTCTTTCAGGGAGTTTACAGTATATTTAACACAATTTAAAAGCTACAAGTGCATTGCCCTAGCTTTTAATATCCAGAAAATGTTTTATAAATTAGATTGACCACAACCTGGCCAAGGTTTCTGTATTTTTAGTATCTTTGGAGGGAGTTTACAACAAAAGGGTGCTGGAGGGAATGACTTAGCTGTTTAAGCACCCCAGAACCATAGCTTCTGATCCCAGAGTTTATTCAGCATTTCACTTTTTCCAAGGTAAGGACTTGCATCTCTTCATACATATGAAAAGAGCACATGTTATAGTGCATACTACTCTGTTTCGGCAGCTCTCTGTATTCACATCTGGACATGGACATAGTTTCCATATCTGTATTTTTGCCAAAAATATTAACTGTTAGGATAGTGTGCCAGGCCCCTTCTGCAGGGATATAGCCATGAACTTAACTGCTCCTGGCCTTTACTATTCCCCTCACTGCTCTTTACCACAGCACCTCTGAGTTCTACTCATGGAGCAGGACTCCACAGCATTAGCCCTCACTAAATGCACAGTGGAAACACTCCTCAGAATTTGTACAGTGGATTGAGGACAAAAGGCAATAGGTCAATATGAAGTAAGAGGGGGGAAAAAAAAGAAGACAATTGCCATTATAACAAGCAGGACTTTCTGTAGGGAACCTGGTAAAGGCACATTTTGAGGAGAAATTTGAAGAACCAGCTTTGCAAAAGCATCTAAAGTGTTCCAGAGAAAGCACAAAGGTGCTGCCTTGAAAACAAGAGTTGAGGAGGAAATCGACACAGTGGAGAAAGGACAAATGAGCTGCTGAAAAAAGGGAGAGTCATCTGAGAATAATGGTCAGTAAACAATACGGCCAAAAAAGAGAAGAAACTAAGAAAATTACTTTTCTAACATCATTATTTGAGTTGGGTAAGGTAATCTTTGGCTTCCCTCTAACCTCCGCAAGTGGAGATGTGAGAAGGCAAATTCACCAAGGAGCCCATGGAGGAGAGAGTAGTGCTATGGAAGCCAAAAGAGGAGAGCACTGCAGTATGGTTATTGAAGTTAAAACAGCTGATTGATTCACAGGGTCAAAGCTGGAGTACCCACTCTGATTAGCCTGGAGAAAGTTACTGCAGACTGGTTTGAGCAGTTCCCATTGACTACAAAGAGTGGGAATTAGCTGGAAACGACTGTACCATGCTCCATGCATTCAGGGATGAGAGCCTCTTAGAAGAACAGGTTGGGTAAACACTGGGATATTTTGAATAAATGAAAGGCTAAGGCAAGCTTGCAAATTTGTAACAAAAGAGAAAGAAGAGAGTGACAGATTGAAGGAAAAAAGGGATCAGACGGGGAAAAGCATAAAGAGGGTGAGCAGAGGACAGCAGTTAGAAAACTTTATAATTTGTGACAGGCTAGAGCACTGTTTCAGAAACAGAGCAGCCAGTGAAGGGAGCAGTTATGAAGATCATTTGTTTATCAGTTCTCACTGGGAAAAAATTGTCAAGATCCTTCTCAGAAAAAGAAATTGTGGTGCAACTGATAGAACTGAGAAAAAAGTGTCTCTGCCATGGAGGGAGTCAGCTTGGTCACAGAGTTTCTCTGCTGGAAATATCTATAGGAAATATGTATAGAAACAGTGGTCTTGGTGGCTTTGAGAGATTCAGAGAGAAGGTAGAGCCTGAACTCAATCAATTCAAGAACATCACTTGCTTTTGTGCAAGGAGACCAAGGGAGGAGAGACAATAAGTTGCTGGTCATGTTCCACCTTTGCTAGACCAAGCAGTAAGTGGGTCTTTATTTAAAACTCTCATGTGTCTGTCACAGGTGAATAGAACTTGACAAGTGGATGAATTTAAGACACCATGAAGTTCCAGCACTTCAAAAATGACTGCACATCCACAAAAGGTCTCTGAATACCTGGTTTATATTCAGACGTGACACCTGAACTGGCTGAAAGATATGGGCATATTTGCTCCACTATGCTTTTTATCTCAGAAAAATATCATGATTTGTACTTTGAAGAAAAACATATGAAATATTTCATATTCATGGGTCATATTTCAGTGTGAGGACATGAAGAGTTGGTGATTTGTGTTCAAATTTCCCTTCTTTTCATGGTCAAGCCCATTCTAAGTCTAGGAAGATCCATATCACATTTCTGGCAATGCAGATGGTTTTCAGCACAGAGTTTTGAGCAGAGGCAGCAGCGAGCCCCTCAAAATATTGTCAAACAAATGGCTGACATAATGTCTGAGAAAGCTGTGATTTCTATAAGGCAAATTTATAGTCCTGGGAAACAAAGAGAACTTGGGGATAACAGTGGTACTAACGGTCCAGAAAGCATAGTGAAAGTAAACTACTGTAAGACATTGAGAATAGACTTTTTTTTTTTTCTAAATGAAGGTATTTTCATATTAAGGATTCAGATGAAATTTTACACTGTGTTGGCAAAGTCAGGAGTTGAGACTAAAGGAGTGACAATGAGAAAAATGGTAAAAAAATTTAAGTGAGAAAGCTTTAAGAAAGACATCCTCAAGTGACATCCAAATGCATGTTTAGAGGGAAACAATCAGCTGAGAGGATGTAATTGATGATTCCCTAAAAATGAAATTTATATTGCGAATCACAAGGATCTGTGGTGGTAGTCATGACTCCAGCTTGCTGAGTAGTGTGTCACAGATGGTATCCAGTAAAACAAAGAGAAAGACCTTAGCAAGAGGAACATTATTCCCAAGCAAACACTGACACTTTCAAAACTTTAGAGATAAGAAAGAAACTAATGCTTGAACTGCTAATGCCCTAAAAATTCTGTAGGAACCCAATGCTTAATTTTACACCTTAACTTGACTGAATAGATTATCATAAAATACTCATTAATTTACACATCATTAGTCTGTGCAAACTATTTTCATGACACAACAGAAGAAATCCAGTAGCACCAAATATAACAATTTAGAATGAGATTTCTCACCATTTTTCCTCTCCTTCATGAATCTACTCTTTATCTATTTTCATGTAAATACATTGAATTTAACAGAATTTTCCAAAATACTACTACTAATAATATTTCTTTAGATGTATATGCATACATCAAAAAGCTGCATCTATCCATCTTGAATTGATGTTAATGCTTCACAAAGAAGAAATGCAGTTCAGTTTAGCACCATCTGCTAGTACATCTAACAGTGGGATGAAAGCCTGGAAAACCACTACTGGTGTTGTTTCCTTAAAATAATGTAAATCCAATATCGAATTGGTTACGTAACTCAGCTGTCACAAGGTTTCATACAGTATAGAAAAGCTGCATTTTAATGTTTTATGAGGGAAAGAGAGGAGGTGTGAGGAGATGTGAGTTCTGTTTAACACTGAACTGATTTTAATGCTGTGAAATATGTGGAAGCAAGGTTAATTGAAAACCTGAAGTAATATAAAAATAGGTTCAGACTTTAACAGAAATATATATGGTATATAAAGCTCCATTGAGCCCAGGTGGATAAGTGAACATTTTTAATACACATTAGTTGGGGAAACGAAGAAGTAGAAGCAGATAATAAGTATTACTAAACTAATATTCCAAGGGTCTGGAAGAGAGATAGAAAACCACTACCATGGAAACATTTTATAGATTAGTTTTCCTTCCCACCCAAAGAGTACTGAGTCCCCCATCTCCCTTTAGTTATTGGCTGTGGTTATCACTGCCCCAAGGAAAAGGGAGTGGCTTTCAGAGACAGACTTTAAGAATATCTGGACTCCCCCATAATGACACAACATGGCTGAGGCACAGGGTTTCACACAAGAGCTCTTTTCTGCCTCAGCACTCCTACACCCTGCAGGAGAGAAGCCCAGGACCACAGAATAGAGGAATATGCAGGTCTGCCTCTGTCCTGCAAGGAAAGTTCTTTCTCCTTGGGCATGCTTTTATTAGGCTGGAGTTATTCATCATCCCCAAGAAAGTGTAGGAATCCCAGTCTGAATATGCATTATACCACGATGTGCCCCACAAAATTCTTAAAAACGATTTAATTATAAGTGCATCTATCTCTCTGTCTCCATAAAGACATAGATAAACGTTTATTCATTGCCACATAAATTGATTCCTGCATTTGGTTCATCTGCTACTGACACATGTGGTAAATGCCCATGTTCTCTGTTACACTGTCTCAGTCAGCATCAAGCAGCTGATACCACAGGTCAGGCACACCTGAACCTATTGGAAGCTGTACTCCCTTCCAGTCAAACATTAGTAGTTTTTTCCAAAATGTAGCTGTCCCCAGTTCTATAAAAATCTGCCCTTTCTACCATAATGCAGCTTGTTTCACTGTTATTGCTACCTAGCCTCTGTTCCAAAAGGATGCAAACTTCACAGCTTCTCACTACCAAATGCATCAGTTTAATGTGACTCCCAGGCCAATCAGTCAGAATGATGGAAATACACTAAAATATCAAGGCAGAGAAACCTCTTTACCAAGGAAAACTCCTGAAAAGGTACTTTTTATCAAAAAGCACAACCTTCCCCAAAATAATGGCACATGACAGATTAATGAATGACTATTACTTGCTTATTTTGTAAAAGTGTTATGCTACAATTTATCATTTAAAATAATAGCTAAATTAAAAACTTTTCTTTTATTACATCTGATTTAAGATGTCTTTATCTTATGGCAATATCATGCTTTCCTATGTTTGAGACTAACAGACAGTAACACCACTCCCGTATTTGAAGACCATGCCTTAAGCACAATAATATATTAAAGTCTGAATGCTCACGAGGATGTATGTGAAAAGCAATGCTTGTATTTCATTAGCTGCACCCCAACCAACTTAATTGCATGTGTAGAACATACTCATTTAAAAGCAACTGCATGTGTGACATAGCTTTGGAAACTCTGGCTTAAATTAACAATATTTTTTTGTACTTTCATTTTTCTTGCTGCTGATTTACAAAGGACTATCAAACCCCTTTGATTTCATAGTTTAATAGCAGCATGTTTTGCTGTTAACAGGATCTGAAATATGTACTCAGGCAAGGATTCAGCACCTTCCAAACCCCATTTTGTGAACTAGAATACTTCTAAACTGAAAACATTTCTCCCTCTTTAGAAGGCAGTCAGCTCACATAACCGCATGTTGATAATCACATTGAATTAGAACTCAGAACTTACCAGGTTTAACAGTTAGAGAAGAAACACCCACCATCAAAGCAGCAAATTTAAACTTATTTTTATCTAGTGATTTGCTACAAAAGGACATACTACCAGCTACACCACTTGGTGTGGCAGACCTGCCTGTAGCTCATATTTGATGCAGTTTTTTGCTTTTTAAAGATATTAGCCCAAAACACTGAAGTCAATGGGGAAGGGTATTTACTCCAAGAAGGATATGCCCACATCTCCATGTACCTTCCACAGAAACGCTCAGTCCCACAGCCTCAGCATAGCAGTTCTTTGCTATAGACCCAATTTTTTCTCCAAATCTATCGTTCCAAACCTGGCTCTAGACATAAAGACTTGTGTTTTGGGCACAAAGACACATTGGTGTAAGTATTTAACACATCACTTTCATTCTTAATGAAATTAAAACTGTACAGTTTGAAATAGTATGTCAACAAACACTTATTTTTCATCTTACATCTGCATATATAGTTACTTCAAAGGCATATTTAGGTACTTTGTCCATTTCAGTAGATTTCCTTTGAAAATGCATTTGAATGAATGTTACCCTGTTCTACAGAGATTTGGCTAAACATTTTTGTTACAGCAATTTTGTTTAGCATGGTAATGCAATCACTATCCCAGGAGGCTCATCCTTCAAAAGATGCCTGCCTGCAGCTCTACCTGCAAAGTTATATTATGGCAGTCTTCACAGATAACAAAGTACAGAAACTGTAATGCATAAAGCAGCACAATTGTCTGTCAGAGGCTGTCTAAAAAAAAAAAAAAAACCCAAAAAACCCAAGCAAAAATCCCCCACTCCCCGTTTCAAAAGAAATATTCATGCTATGACAGTGCTTCATTTCAGAAACTAGTGGGCATAAGCTGTATTGCTCATTCACTTAAAACAAACAGTGAGGAGATTCCATGAACAATTTCTATTTCCTGGACAAAGCAAAGAGCATTTCTGCTTTTCAGAGGAAAGGTGAAACAGGAGTGATCAAGCTGTGAACTGAATAAATATAAAGACTATGAAGTGATTTACTATTGTTACTGCAGCCAGCTAGCAACAAAGTCAATCTCTTTTGCTGAGGCAGTGATTAGTGAGTGCAGTTGACCTGTGATACCCACTGTGTTTAATCCAATGGTTTGCACATTACATTAAAGGCTGAACTCGCACTACAATATTTATTCCTTTTGAAACCTTTCAATTTTTTTCAAAGGTATTATTTTTACAGAGTGCTTAAGTAATGGACTACGTATAATTAAATAATAACTGAAAATAATTACTGGCAAAATCATAATATGGGTCACATTTGCATGTGTTTACATACATATGGCACTGATAAAGAACTGTGAGTCTAAACTGGTCTTGCTAAAGTGGACTTGTAAACAGGTTTTATTCTTTTTTTCCATATCCTTGAAATAATCTGGAAAGTAGGCACCTATTCTTTTTAATAGCCAGGCATTTATTTCCATTTTGCAGCTATCACATGAAGCTCTTTTTATTTTCTTTTTACAGTCCAGCTCTTCTATTTAAAGATAACTGACAGGTTTTAGAGGAAGTGGGAATCTAAAGGCTTCACGTTTACTATCACATCCGTTCAGTTCTGGGGCTGATTATCATCATTATGTTACACCTCATAGTGTCCCATATGTGACAGGTGCCTTCTGAGCACCATTAAAGGTATCATCTCTTAAATTGACTGTGTCAGGAACAGATAAAAAAACCAACAGATAGATGCTGGAAAGGCAGGAGGAAAAGAGATACATGCCATCATCAGATTAGCAGTGGATATTTCCCCCAGTAAGAAAACTTTAATGGTAGTGATACTGTATTTTTACATGTACAGTTTCTAGAATCGTTTTCCCCATGTACAAATATGAAGACGTATTTACACTGCCAAATAAAACCACAACAGGTTTTGAGTAAGAATCAAGTGTCTTTAATAATCCCTTTATGAAAATAAACAATTGGAGGAGTCTGGAATATCTCACAATTTCCTGCTCACAGGACACCTTGGCTCTCCACCATTTCTGGAGATGAATGAAGGCACTGCAGTGTCAAGAGATTCAAACTCTTTCAGGAGAAGCTCATTCTGATAACAAGGGCCCAAAACTTCAGCATACACAGTTAACCTGTCATCCTAATCATCTCAGTATGAAGACGTTACACTGAAATCATTAATAAAGTTTTCAGTCTCTTAAATCTTTATTCACAGCAGGCAGTCAAATATAATTTTTAGTTCAATAATTTCAAACATGTTTGTACATTGTTGTGGCTTCAAGACTGCTGAAAGCTATTTACTTATGTAAATCTTGAGATTTGCTACACAAAGAAACAGATGCATGTCACATTTGCAAGGCAGTGAAAACGAAGTGTTGGACTGGGAAACAAAGCTTGGGGGGGAAGAAAAGGTGTGCCCTATTTCACCCAGCCCTCATCCCTGAAGGGCTGAAGGATGAACTGAAAAGGAAATCTTGGCAGCTACTGCAAATCATAAAGTGAGAGCACCAGTATGGTTTTGGACAAACCTCACCACTATATTTGTCATCAGAGTACTTTCTTCACAGGGGCACTCTCACATATATTAAAGAATTAGATTTTTTTCCCCCTTTAAGATGAGGAATCAATATATTGTTAAGAAACCCTAACTTAATCAAGAATCACAAAAGAGAACAAGAGAAATGTTTTGAGGACTGGAGAGAAGGTTTTTAGGCCTCTACTATTCCAAGAGCTTTATCTGTTACCTGTATGCAAAGGAAGATTGGTGACCATAACTGAGAAAATACTTGTTACAAAGAGGTCCTTTAATACCAAGAAGAAAGGGATAATAAGATCTAGTTGCTAGAAGCTGAAACAAAGCAAATTAGAGATACAAATACAACTCCCTTTTTCTTAAATTAACCATTAGAAACTCTAAGGAGGAGTGGTGCATTCACGAGTAAATTGGATTGGGTACGGCTTAGCAACTTGTTTTAGTTAAAGAAACCTATTAAAACTCATGTTGCTGTAACCAAGTGGAAGGCTATGATTTATGATATACAAGGAGATCTGATCTAGCCTTTAATGAAATTGGTACAAGCTGTAGGCTATGGATGCCATGGCTCTGAGGATTTTGCCTTTACTACGTGACAAGTGCAGGTGAACCTGTTAATGCTGGAAGTGGTATTGCCTGGTACATTTTCCAAATACATTTAATAAAAACATCTGTGCAGGAAATGCTTCCCAAAGGACATACTCAGAACTTGTTTCAGGGGGCATCAGCTCTTACTCAGGCTTTGACCATTAATATATGTGATTCCATTATCCTTTCTCATTTAGTACTAGAAGCTCTCTTTGCTAATGCAAATAATACACGGCAGATGGGACAACCCTATCAGGTCCTTTTGGGAGGAGAGCAGCTCTCTCCTGATTAGTTTAAGTATCCTTTGAGAGACATTAGTAATCTAATTCAACCATTTTAAACAGAGGAACAGGAAAAGGCTTGCATTACCAAAATAAAAGGTACTTCTAGCATCTACTAACTTCTAACATCACATATCTTACTAATCCATTTCTTTTTTGGAAATTAACATTATTTTAAAAGAGTAACATATTCAAATGTAGGTGATATTATTTTCTGCCCATTAATTTCCCTAAAATATGTAAAGACATACTTAATAAATCAGCTTATATGACTCAAAGTTCTATACTGAAAATTTTAATCAAGTTTCTCTAACAAGAAAACAAATTAAGACATTTGAGATGCTTGCCGGAATGGCACACAAGTATTTCTGCAAGATTTCTCTCTAATCCTTACAATTTTTCCATGCAAATCAACAGGAAGCACAGGCAGACTAGGCATTCACCCTTACATGGATCAAAATTAATATTTAATATCTACAACACAGAAGCTCTAATACTGATGTGAAACTGGGGCCTAATTGAGGAAGATCTGCTGATCTAACTAGCCCTCCTATCCCTAGGGAGCTGTTAGAAGCCTGTAAGTGACAACATTGTAATAATCTTCAAAATATTTATTAATTAGCTATGGGGATATGTTATTGAGTCATCAGGCAGTTGTATTTCATGTAAATAGCAACACTATTTTCTAATGCAATAGCTACGTCCTTAGGTTGCTGTTTTCATTCCTCCATTTCTAACCATGTCACTTGCCCAGAAAACTGTGTGGTCTGAAAAAAATCAAAGAAGTTTGGCATCATCTGTGAAGTTGTTATTCCTTCTGGGTTAAGTTCAGCTCTGTGAAGAAAGGTCTCAAATTCCACTTGGTGTTGCACAAGGGTGAATTTCATCCTTGTGATTAAAGTCACCTCTGAGTTTCTGCAACGAGGTATTGCACTGGAGGGTGACAAATGCACTCAGTTGGACCAAGAAGGGAAGAGGGCTGGAGGAAACCATTATCACATCTCACAAGCCTCCCTCAGCACCAATTCACAAAGATATGTTGTTAGTGCACCTAAGCGTGGCTCGTCAGATGCAAAAGCTTTTGCTTTTATCTCTGGGGCTGCCTGACTCCATCTCAAACCACCAGACGAAGGCGAGCTCAGCCTTTAACGCTCGTCCGACGGCGCTGCTCCCACACGCTCCGCGCTTCGAGCCCTCACAGAGCAGCCCCAGAGCCAAACGCAGCAACTCCCCCAGGCCTGCAGCCAGGGACAGGTCCTGCTGTGTGCACACCTCACTGCTCCAGCCCGGGGACAGCCCCTCCGCGCTCCCTCGCCCCAGGGCTGCTCTGCAGCACAGGGGCGTCTCAGCTGCACTCCTTTTCCTCTTGTGTTTGAATGAAGTCATAAACCCCAAACACTCTTTGTGCTGCGAGCAGAAACCATGGACGTATCTTGATGCAACATCAAAACGTTTTAGAGCCCTACATCAAGGTAGCTGTGGTGAGTGACCCAGCTGGCCACCAGTCACCCAATGCCACTCCCTCACTCCACCCCTCAACAGAGCAGGGGGGAAATAAGACTGAAAGGCTCACGGTGTGAGGTAAAGCCAGGGAGATCCCTCACCAATTGCCATCAAAGGCACAACAGACTTGACAGGGGGAAAATTACTTTATTGCTAATTAGAAGGGTTTGATGGTGCGAAACAAAGACTGAAATACTTTCTCACACCTGTTTTTCTCCGTTGGTGCTGCTAGGGCTGTTCCTCACACTTTTTCCCTCACACCCGCCATGTGTGGGGCTCTGTTTGCTCTTCCACACATTCCTCAGAGGCTCCAGCAGCTTCTGTGAGGGGCTCGGCCGTACCCCATGGTGGGAACTGGCTGGGGCAGCCCCACGCTCCCCTCACAGGGTCCCTGCACCCCACCCCAGCCCCTCACCCCCTGCAAGGGGAAAATTACAATTTCTGCAGTGACCCAAGCCACAGGAGACCTGTGCCTCAGCTAACACAGATGCTGCTACACAAGAACCACCAGCTCAGACCATTGTGCCCTTTTCCCTGCTCGAAGAAAATCTTTACCATGACAAGCCCTCAAGCTACATCCATGCAGTCAATACTACTAGCAAAAATTACAAGTTATTATATATAAACTAGGTCCTAATTCCGGAGTAAGTATTCACACACATATTCCAGTGTTGTTATTTTGAAATGTATGAAGGTATAAAGGTTAATTTGAAAGGAGCACCTCTCCACCAAACCTAACAACAGCTTTAGAGGCTTCGCCATCTCTTAAGCCCTTGCCATGTTGGAGGCACTGAGGTGAACAAGCTCCTCATGAGTGACGCTGCTGCCTCTTGTTCTGCACACTGTGGTTCTGTCAGCAGATACAGAAACTGCACCCATTTGAAAAGAAAAAATTGTAGAACTACATTCTAGCACTCTCCATTTTTTTTTTTGTCAGTGATAGCTGTCAAGAACAGCTCACCTGTGAGGACAACAGGAAGCTTGCTGCTCTTGGTGTACTGGCTGTCCTCAAAGCAGCTGGCAGTCATGAGGCAGTGCGCGGTTCGGCTGAAGCATCAGCGGTTCCTGGGTCAGTAAATGACCTTGTTGGTGTGGGACTTGTGGCACCTGAGGCTAAGCCAGAAGAGGAGCCTGAAATCTGGTTTTTGAGGAGGAAATACATCTGCCAACATGTGATTTCTGCAGGATAACATGAGGAATATGATTATGGTGATAAATAAACTTTGTAAGAGTCTATGCTATTTCTAGAATTTGTGCCAGCACTGGTTACTGCTTCAGGGCAGGAGCCACAGCGACAGTTCCTAGCACTGCAGCATGCATTCCCAGGAATGATTTGGGATGGAGACATGGGAGTACAAGCAGAGTGTGAGGAAAGGAATCATGCCTTGGAAGAGGAACAGAAGGGTCTCTCTCTGAAAGTCACCTGTTCTTGTCTAATGGAGATTTCTGAGCTGTACTGATGCACAGAATGCGAGACCAGATGTATCTTTTTATAAGATAATAGGCCTGTGCTTGTACCTTTGGCTCCTGAGAAACCAGTGGTAGAGGTGTAATAGTTCATCTGATGTCTCTGAGGTAGCAGATAAATGTGCTAGTCAGGGATACATGAGGGCTTCTCCCAAGAACCAGAGATACATACAGCATCTGCTTTGAATTTGTACAGATGTTTTGAAAGGACAAGGCTCGTGGCCTTGATAATACTATCACAGATCTAACAAGATTTACAAAGGAAAAAAGGAATGCATTATATTAAATATATGAAATTAATGGTGATTAAGAGAGAGAATTTCCATGGTAGAGCAGTGAACCTTTTGGAGTCCTGACACAGGCAGTAAAAAGCCTGGACAAGCAGAGAGGTGAGAGCTGCTGACACACAGGAGGCATCCTTGGTCTTCCACATTTGCTGTATAATTCCCCTCAGGGAAATTGCTGGCAACTACTCAAGAGAAAAAACCATCCAAAATATGCACTAGTAGAGATACAAGAATATAAGAACTGCTTGAAGCAGCAACATGGTGCTAAACTGATGTCTCATAAGTCTTTATTTTCTATGTTTGCTAATACATTAACTTCATAATAAATATCCAAATCCTACGCAGTCTTTGGCAATGAAAGCATTGACCTTTTATGATAATTTTGTGTTGTTTCTAATAATATTTACAAGATAATTTGAAAATCTTTCAGTCATCAGTACAAATTAACAAAACTCTTGTGTGGGCATAAGGGTTTAAAATTTGTAATTAGCTCTTACCTATCTTCAGCTCGAAATTAATTCTGACATTAAGGTAAATAAAACCTCAAAAAATTCATCATCTACTCTGTATTAGCAGAAAAATCAGTTTTCTAGAAATAAATGTTGACTGCAAAAAGTTTTGAGTATTTCCTCTTCCTACAAACTTCAAAACCAATCTTTTATCACAAAATCCTAAGTATAATCAGAAAATAATTATATTCTAGCTGAGTTGTAAATTAAATCAGAATTGCTAAACACGAATTCCTATCTCAGACTGGATCATTACTGTACTAAAGAAAATTAAGATGCACAGGCCCCCTCCTGAGCTGAGTATTGTCATGCAGGACCCTATGTGTTCTGCCAGTTACAAAAGGAAATATGGACATTTTGTAGGATGCAACAACTTTGTAACCTTCTCAATAAAAGCCTCCACATGCAACAGCTTTTTCAAACTATCAGGAAAATGGGTGGACGCACATTGACCTGTGAATGATTTACAAATGTCTCATATTTTCTGCACCACCACTCCATCTCCTCTCCTCACCCCACAAAACCCCAACCAGCTGCAAAGCCCCACCTGCTTCTGGAGTCAATATGTCATTAATTTTTTGTGGCGTAAAAATTACAATTTGCTTTTTCCATCTCCCAGGGACAGGAGTGTTGTTATTGTTTGGGTATACCTGCTGCTCAATTGTTTATTTCTTCAGGTGTTTCCCAAATTCTTCTGTTTATTGAGCAGCCTTTACACTCTCTCTTGCTGTTCAGAGGGCTATGCATTCCTCATGACACCATTCCCTCTCAATTCATCTTTCCTTCCCAGATACAAGCTCCCAAAGAGAAGGAAAAAAACTAACTAAACCAAACCCTCCTGCCCTACCCATCCCAGACTTCTTCCCAGTGTCTCTGTAAATAAAATTTCCCAGACTCCTGGCCTATATTTTCCTTCTATTTTGTAGGTTAAGCATGAAATCATTGAGCTCAATGGGATGGAGAGTATCTTCTTTGCCACTCTGCAAGAAGAACTAGAATCCAGTCAGAGATTCCTTTTTGTTTCCAAACCTTTTAGTGCAAATGCCTCAAAAAATTTAATTTGGAGTTTTAAAAAGCAAAACCCTGCAAAAATATATTTGTATATATATTGATTTGTCAACAATAATCATCACTTTGAATCATTTCATGTGTTTGAACTCAAAAATTAGTTTTAGTTGAACAATTTGAAGTCCTTTCCTGTGATCTGCTGTAGAAACCACCAGAATACTGGAGAGAGAGAGACAGCATATCTAAATAGAAAAGCCATGCATGTTTATACACAGTGGTAAACAAGAGTTACTTGGAACACAGCAGTATTTCTGTGGTTTCCTCATTTTCTCATTGCTGGGTGCACAGCACAACAGAGCTGGATGATCCGAGCTGCTGACAGCAGTAAAAAGCCCGATTACTACTGCTCTAGATATGTCAATACTTACCATTTGAAAGATGGGCAGATCTGCTTGTCTGAATGAAACAGGGCAGAGGAAAAGGAGACTATTGCAAATCTGGCGCTGCAGAGGCTCAGGAATGAAGCAGGACGTGGCATAACCAGAACAGCTGCAGAGGAATGTCACATACTGAGCACAACTAGCCAGCACAAGAGGAGCAACTTGACCTAATCTTTCCATAAAGTTTGGGGTGGGGGGGAAGACTCAGTGATCAGCAGTGCAAGCTGGTCTCTACATTAAAGCTAACCTGGACCAGTGAAAAAGAGGGGAGGGAAGAAGCATGATCAGAGTGTAGCAATGTGCATGAGGGAAGGCAGAGCAATGTAAAAAATTCATGGCTAGAACAACCACAGGAAATGATGTGTTGCTGGCAGATGTTTGTTTTAAAGTTTTCCACAACTCTGACTGTGCACAAGAGCAGCAGCGCTCTCAGTATGCTCAGAACCACAGCCAGAGGAGAGCAGGAACAGCCCTGAGGAACAGCCACTAAGAGAAAAGCTTCTGAAGAACACCCCTCAAAAGCCAGCTGCTTACTGTCCTTGCAGTGCCAGCTGGGCACGGCCCCTCGGCTGCCATCCCCAGGGCCCTGTGCCAGCCTCACCTGCTGCCTCCCTTCTTGGCTTTTGCCCATTGTCTTTTAGGGACCAAAACAGATTTTCAACTTCCTTTCCCCCTCTCCAAGATTAATAAATTGCAATGTTTTAAGTCAGAGGCATTTGTAAGACCTTGTATACCACAGGTCATTAGTTGCTTCAGTACTGAGCTTAAAATCTTGTGTGTGACCTTCCAAAAAGGCACCTAGTCCTGAGCACAGCTTGTCAAGAACTGGAAAACCTCTGCACTCTGTTAGCTTTGCTCAAGGTTAGTCAGCACCACTGTTCACCTTCTGTTTGATTTCTCATTTGAATTTATAATGTTTCAGTTTCCAACAGATGATTCTTGCTATGATTTTACTTCCTGGATGAGATAACTACACGGAATAAAGAGTCTTTCTTGTGGAGAGGAAACACTACAAGCATCTTATGTTACTTTTCAGCACCTTTCTTGATTTGTCACAGCACATAAATTTGAGCTTCTGAACTAGACAGAGCATTCAAATAGCAGAACCATGGACGTTGTATAAATTGTTTAGACCTAAATGATGGTTAATATTTTCACTGGTTACTAAATGACTTCAAACTATTTGCTGTCTTAATGTAATGAGTACATTGTCCTGCATCCTTCCCATGACAGAAAATAAATAGTAAAAGTACACTGCATTCTTAATACCTTATTGGTGATCTTGTCACTCCTGTTGACTAAGAGGCAAAACTACAGCTAGGACGTAACCTTTTCCTAATTGACCCGTTTTTATGGCCATGTCAACTATATCTTTTCTCCTGATAACTGTACCTTTCCATTTCAATTTTCTCTTTCATGAATTCTTTATATGGATTACTATAATTTTTTCCATTACTACAAGGTTTGTTATTAATTTCTTATCAGTTCCAGCTGTCAGTTCAGACCCAAGTTAGAGCAGCCTTTAAGCCAAATCTTTGCTCATTCTTGAAAGAACACTCAGAACTTTCTGGACACTAAATGCATTCTTCCTGAGCAAACCCAGATTTAAACTTCTGTTTTTGTCCTGTGTCATCCCACCACCCCCACATCCTCTAAAATTTCACATTGACAAATTCTTAGCAAAACAGACTTTTGGAAAGACATTTTCCTATGACCAAGGCTGCCTCCTTTAGTGATGTGATATCGCAAACTGCCAAGATTTGCGATTAATATTTCTAATATAAAATAGCAGTTTGACATTTTGGATACGCAGCAATATGTCTCAATTAAAGGATCATAAATATAGATGCATTACATGAATGAGTACATTAGCTTCTGGAATTTTCCTTCCATTTTTTTCGCTGAATAGCACATACAAAGGGTAAAGTTAAAAAATTACCTTCCTCTGTAAAAGCAGTACAAAAATCTGTATCTGACACTTGCATATAAAGCCACAAGTCCATGGAGCTTTTGAAAAGTATTTCTGTGCACAAGCACACACATTATTGTACACATGCTCCTCTACAAATGGGCTTTAAGGCTGAAAGGCTTTCAGACAAGGGATATAAATATAATAAAGTATAATCTTTAATTCTTTGCACACATTATAGCAGTATGTTCTATTACTCCATGCCTAAATTTTAGAACCATTGCATTTGTTCAAACTTTAAGTGACAGTGGCCAACACTATATTGAATTCAGCTTTTGTGCTTCACATTGAACACATGCTATGTTCTAATTCAGTGTTTTGAAATAAATCATTTACTTTCTAACTTTTCTTCCTTCTATCATCAGAGTAATTTAACACATGTCGTTTCCTGCAATGCTATCCAATTCACACATCAGCAGGTGGTATACAATTTTTCCTTATTTTCCCCCTTTTTTCTACTGTATAGCTTTTTGTGTGTTTAGATAGGACCCATCTTATTTAAAAAGCCGAGTGGCACTGTAGAACAATGACAGTTTGTACATGTATCTCAGAGTTTTTAATTACTCTTGTCACTGTACTATTTAGTAACTGTTTCACTTAGAGATTATGACTTTAAGCTAGTGATAGATTTAGCATATGGCCCATATTAATAAATTAAAAGAGCAATTACCAATATCAATCAAGCTGGATTGATATGGACCAATTCATGTGCATTTGCTTAACGCAAATAACAAGAAAAATCCCCATAATTCATCACTTGCATGATCCCATATGCCAGACACAAGTATGTACTTCTGAACATTCTTCCACTGCCCTTCACAGAGACCTTTTATAGCTGTTCCTGGCTACTTTGCCTGCTGCAAATCACTACTTCTGTCAATACAGTGAGGATTTTTCTCAGATTATTTTTTTCCATCTCTTCTGAACTAATCTTCTCTACATTTTTAAACAACAGGAAATACAATGGAAAAAAAAAATGCATGTAGACACAATGATAGAAGGTTTTGGAGTAGAGCCAACAATTAAGAGAAGACACCCACGAAATACCAAGATCAGTACATGAACTACTTCTTTCAACCCCCAACAAAATACTAAAAACCAGAAAGGCCCTAAAAGAAGTCAAGCAAACCAGAGCCATGTTGTCAGCCATCACTGAAGTTGGAAGAAAATCTGTGGTGAGTCAATCTTGTATTTCTGTATTCTTCAAACACATAAGTTTATCGTCCTTTAGAAAACTACACATAAAGCAGAATAATAGCTCTGCACAGCTTAAATGAAGAGTTTGGTTTTTCAGATGAACATTTTTGTTTCCTACAGTAGCAATTATAGGAGACACTAGGAGTTGGCTAGAAAGCTCAGTACAATCTATAAACACTTATTCATAGAACCACTGGGTGGACACTGTATTGGAGCCAAGTCTTACATTCAACATTCCCGTTGTGAAACAAGTCTGACATTTCTGTCTGTCTCCCTTCTTTTAAAGGACAAATCAATTTGTAACAGAGAGACAGCAGTTTGCAACCAACTGTGCTCAAGATCAAAATGAATTAATGATATTGAAATAAAGGTAACAGCACAGTAAGGAGCAAAATTTGGAAATAAAGAGTAATATAAAATGGAGATCTGAATTAGAAAGGTGCACAAAACATGGATTAGCCAACAAAGCTCCTCTACTTTTGCTAATTTCCTCCTACTAATTCTTTGTACTGTAGCAAATTGATCAGCTGTTAAACACATGGTCACCTCTTTTAAAAAAGATTGCTATCTTTCCAGTTTGGCTTGAAGCTACTGTTATCTAGTCTTTTAGAAAATGGTACTGGATATCCCTTTCAAACAACGTCACTTCCTTATCTCTGCTGCACTTTGTTGTTATCCTGCTTAGATGTATCTCACATTTCTTGTGGGCAGACATTATCTAGGGATCTGGCATCACTTCTGACACAACAGGATAACTGCATCTCTCACCTCCTCAGACTGAAAAAAAAAAGTTTGCTCGCAACATAAACACGTTCATCTGAGGGCTTTATCAGCTTACATTTCTACATTAGCAACTTAAGAGTTATGTTCAAGAATTAAACAAAAATATCCGTAATAAGTATTGGCAACATTAGTAACAATAAATATTTGTAACAAGGAGAGACACCAGCTGAGTTTCAGCAGCAATACTCATGTGCCCCTTCTAAAGGGAGCGTTGCCCTGCAGCTGGGCTGAGCAGGCACAGCACAAGGTCTGCACAGCTCCGAGCTGTGGACGTGCCATCAGCTCTCAGTGTCCCCCAGGCAGCCAGCAGGCCTGACAGCCTGCACACTTCCAGGGGCAAAAGCAAGCTCGGAGCAACTAATGCAGCCTGCAGGGTGTTCCACTCGTGCTGGGATTGTCCCAGTACGGATCAGTCCAGAGAACCGAAAACACATCTCTGGCAATGGTGCAAAATGTCTTTGCACTGCTTATGGGGCAGATGGGACTTCTCAAGCCAGCTTTTTTAGCCTCTCATGATAGCTGAGGTGCCTTTCATAATATTGGATATATTATTTTTTTAAGCTGGTGCTCACATCAATCACGCTTGATGGAGAAAACCCATCTGAAAAATGCCTTCTTTCCTGACTTGGGACAGAGCCTAGAGACAAGCTGAAACATCATGTTAGGGTAATACATAGGAATGAACTTTTTTCCCCCTCCAGCTGTTCTCTGAAAGGCACTTTTTTTTTGTACAAAACACTTAAACACTCATAGAATTAGATGCTGGAGTCCTGATGTTCTGAAAAATTTCTGTCTTCTAAGCTACAAGGCTACCCTTTTGGTACCACTGTCTCCTCCTCTTCCCTAAATGATACCTATAGCCTAATACTGCTCTCTTCAGAGATGTCCTAAGTTAACCAAAATGTTTAGATTGCAATCAGCATTCAGAAATTGTTGTTATTGAGTAACTCCCTGTAGAGCCAAAGCCTCAAGAAACAGACAGACACAAATACCACAGAATGCTTCTAAAATTAGCAGATCTAAGTTGGCTAGAAACAGAGGAATCACTAAAATTCTTTCTTAGCAGCAACTTAATTACTCTCAAAATTTTTCCCTCAGGTCCATGTTAGATGAAAATCTGTAACTGTAAAGAGGCTGCAGGAAAGATTGGATCTTCTTTTTAGGCACTTCCAGAATACCTGTTAATGATACTTCAACTGAACTAGAAACAGCAGCCTACGTAATTAAGGATGGCCACAGATATAACAGCAGAGTGCCTCTACAGGAGACAAAAGAGAAGGCTGAAGCAGTATATTCATAAATTGATTCTGACCTGACTGTGGAAGACACATATACCATGATGTGATGCCTATTGCAGCCAGGCTGGAAACATTGCACTGCTATGACTACTAAAAGTTTTGATTAAGAGATTAGAAAGAGCACTACAAAGGACTGATAGATCAACCTGATATTTCTCCAATACTTAGCAAACTTGTGGTATCAGTACTGCAACATGTATTTTTTGCAGCAGGTTCTTTCTAGTATTCTGTATCCCCCTGAATTGTGCAATTTCTTTGATGTAAAACACATCATTTTTAACTTTAAAACCCATAAAATCAGAGTTATATAAAAAACAAAGACATAGAGTGGATGCTCTGGAAATTTTACAGCATCCTATGTCTGGCTGAGCTTACTCAATTGCCAAGGAAAAAAGTCCTTTTAAGTACAAGATTAGCACTCAGCCCTTGAACAGTAACGTCTGTTCTCTTTAGAATTTAATTGCAAATAACAGCAGAGGATAAAAATAAATAATTTGAACACAATTACATGATGATGAAGCCTTTCTTGACAAATACTTAAAACAGAAATGGTGGAGGTGTTAATGATAATTTAGATGGTTGTCTGGAAGAAGCTTCTCTAGAGTCCATGCTTTTACTACTGCTTAGTCACATACATTTTCCCTATTAATATTACTTCTGTTAGCAAGTAAAACAGTTCTTTGGGATATTCACTTAACTAGATTAATACAGAAACTGGAAAAAATGAATGCAGGAACACAAGCTGGGCATTAAGAGGCTCCTTGGTTATTTGACTGAGCAGTTCCAGTTTATAGGTCTCTAAATCATGTGACAGATACTTTCCTGGAAAATGTTCATTCGACTCCAGCGCACTTCAGCATGGTGGTGAGATTTTGTCCCAGCACAGAACCAAGCAATGTGTAATATATCCTCACCACAAGAATATTTTCTCTCTGTAGGAACATGAAACAGTGACCCTGTTCCAGAAGGCTAGATATTCTTTAAAACAGGGGCTGCAGAACAGGTCACTTTGGGTGGATTACCTGACTTTCGAGTAATTTTTTAAGATAAGTTCATATGCCCTTTTCCTCTTTGTTGCATGCTACATGTTTCCATGTTTCTCTTCTTGGAGTTCTCATGAACTCCAAAGGATGAAACTTCTACTTCTCCTTACATGCAACATTATGATACAGTTTGTGCCCTGGTCACTTTCCCAGGAAAAGGGAGAGTTGAACCTGCATCATCTGAAATGCATCTTTGCCCAGGCTTCCTTTCAGCTACTGCATAAGGATCTAGCTGAAATAAGAAGTCCACAATGCACACGCACAGTTTGCTTAAAAATGACGACAAGTTTTGAGCATTTCAGCTAGGGCAATCTGGTTTTCTGCAGATTTGTGTCTTCAGCTTTTACCTGCATGGTAAAGTGCAACTGCTGATTGATCTCTCCCATAAATCAGGGCACAAATCTTACGAAACAGAGACCTGTTTCTTGAGTAGCAATTCCTCCATAGCTTTTCACTTTGTGTCACAGAGTATCTCCTTTACCCATCCAAAGAACTAGCTTATCCCAAAGCACTCCACTTCTTTTGCTTCTTGTCCCTGCAACTGGCCCATTGGTTCATAGGTCATGAGGGCAGAAGGAGAGCCAGAGAAATGCAGAGATGCTTTCACAAGGCTGCTGAAAGAACTGTGGGTACACAACACAAGCCAAGGCTGTGCTGTCTGCATTGAGGGCAAAGAGCAGCCTGCCCACAGCACTGCATTCCTGTATTACAGGAACCCAAAATCCTATAACTGGACACTTCATATGCTTCCAATATACCTGTGAACAATTCATTTGGTGTCTTTGTCTCCTGCCTATATTTACAACTCATTTACCTTCCATAGGATTATGAGTAAGGGTTGTATTTTACTACTACTGTATCTTACACAGTTTTCTGGGTAATGTGGATACTTCTGTGAGCTGCTGTAATATAAACAAACACAGTTCTAAGCATGGCTTTATTAAGTAGCTAATAGCTAATGGGGAATGAATAATTTTTTCATGCACTGTAAATTACCAACCTGCATGACAATCCCTGTGTACAGTAAATCCCCTTCACACACAGCAGCTCATCAGGTACAAGAGCATTCAGCTGGGAGAAGGCTGTGCCCTCACCTGTTCCACAGAGCCCTCCCTGGCAGACAAGTCCTTGGTATTAGAACAGGTAAGACTATAATGATATTCAATGTAGAAAAGAAACACTATAGAATTAATAAGGAAAACCCAGCATTTTTGTTTCATCACTGTATGACAACCCTTCTGGTGTGATGTGTATCTCACACATATCCAGGTTGATGTGTACAATAAATATTTAAGACTTCTACTGCCTCTAACAAGAAAAAACTTAAAAATGGTAACTGCCCATCTTAAAAAACCCCAAAGATTTAGAATGTTTAAGACATAAGTAAAAAAAAAAAGGTTCTAATATGCTTACTTTATGCTTGCATTAAAATGCAGCGTGATCTCTGTAATCATCAGCAAGATGCAGTCTGAACCTCATTTCAAGATAATTGCCATCTTTTAGTATTAAAGAAAAATCTACCTCTCCAACTGTAATTGAAAAGAATTTAAAATCACAACAGCAGTTTTTGATTTGCTCTTTAAGTAGTGCGGGTGAACCATCATGGAAAATTAAAACATAAAGCAAGGAAATTTGCTAAGAAGGTATTACACCTATAACAAATTATTCAGTCTTTCCTTAGCAAATCTTTAATATATTGGAAAGGTATCAAATAATTTGAAAGAAATCGTATAAAAGTCCTTATAATTTCAAAAGATCCTATCTGTTCTAGGAATAATGGTTGCTTGGCTTATGTCTCACTGCTTCACTTGGTACTGCTGTAGCATCACTCTGCAAAGAGGAACACAGGTTCTGCTGACATTCTCTGCCATCTTCCTATTACACTGAATTATGCCCAAGCAGTTGTTGGCTGGCAGCAAACACACTAGGGCAGGAAAGCTGGATATTGAGCTTCCCAAGATTCCTGTTCCTGGAACTAACAGGTCTCATTTTGTTAAACGGAAGTGGTAATGAGCCAAAAGCTTGTCATTGGCCATAAGACAAAGGACTGCTTTAACTTATTTAATTGAAATGTTTGATACATATTAGTGCTGTCAACACAAAACTGGGAAACACGTTCCTCCTCCCCTGAAGCCAGTGAAACATTAACATGGGGAAGTGACAGATCCCAGCTTCAGAGGCCGCTTACAGAAAGTGAAGGCACTGAAGAACACTGTACAAATGCCTGCTGAGCTTCTAATCTCCTTTCACTGCAAGGAGACAACCATTAAGGCAGCCAGCACTGCACAGGCACAAATGCTGAGAGGACCTGATTCCAGAGGAATCTGCTTTAAAAACAGAAGTAATAATTGATCATAGCCTCTGGAGCTCCAGCAAACTCAAAGCAAATGCTTATCTAATACTGCATTTTTGCCATGCCTTAACATGAAAAACGCGGACTTCTACAAGAAGAGGAGCTGCCTTGTGTTATCAGAGTGAGTTACAGCATTTCATTCTCTTTGCTACATGAGCAGTAGAAGTGGCTTGAAAATCAACAGCAGAAATAGTACAACCAGTGGCCTGTCTGCAAGCAGAGCAAAGATCAGGAATTTAAATACATGTACCAGTTAAACCTGGTGAATGTCATCCCAAAAGGCAAGAAAAACGTACCAAGGAGCTAATGCCTGCATTGCTCTCAAGCCAACACCTCTTCAGCCTGGGCTGTGGAGCTCAGCTTTGTAGAGATATAAATACAAAAGGTGCTTGAAGGTTTGGGGGTTTCATTGGTTTGTTTGAGGTTGTTTTTTTAATATTTTTTTTCTTAAACTGAATTGCCCCTTTTTTACAAAAAATGAATTATTTAAATCATGGCATACTTAATAGATTTGTTATATCATATTCTTAGGCTATATTATCTTGACTATATCTCATTTGCAAGTTTATTTTTCTTGATCAGATACAAGGCAATGCAACTCTGAGGTACAAAATATCTTTTTAATTATGAAATATATTATCTAGATATGTTTTTGTATAACTAATATACCTAGGTAATGCTTTTTATCTTGGGATTAAGAAATTATTTTTTAAATTACTTTCTTGGTACTTTGCCCCATTGCCACATAATTAATATTTAAGTAATATCCCAAACAGTAGCTATTATTTTATGCAATCAACAACTGTCATGACAAGTTACTCTTGTATTGACATGACGTTAATGAAAATACAGCAAACCTCAGATTTTTGCTATATCTTTATGATACTGAAAGACAGAAATGAGAGTAAAAACATTTGTTCAGCCCCAGGATATGCTTCCTTTGGGTTTTTAACTGAGACACAAAAAATTACTAAAGATTTGAACAAATGATCCCTGAAAGTCAGGCTTTTTGTTAAAAAAAAAAAANACTACTCAGTTCATATAAGTCATAGACTTTAAAAAATACATTCTCCACGTATTATTTCATAACACCATTTATCTTTTTAATTTTCTGCTCTTAAGTATATCATCATCAGGTAAGGGTGTGGAGTGTTCCCTTTCTGTGAATTTGAACTGAGGGCATGACTTGGAGGAGCTACCAAGCTCCCTATTTATTTCAGGCTTTGAAACAGCAGTGTTTTTTCATTGCTACTCATGGCTGTCAAAACTGCCAAAGTATTAATGATATGATGTGGCTCTTTAATTCTCTCCATTTTTCTTCCGTTTTCTCCTTGCCTTCCATCTGTAAGAGGCTAGTGTTTGATGGATACAAAAAACATAAAGAAAAGGTTAATTTCTTGCTAGGAATGTTTTTCTCTTTATCTTTTGTAATTTTATTTTTTGTACTTCAGAGTGAAATATTCCTACTGTGCAGCCAGATGTTCTATAATCCTATTTTTATAAAGCCCAAAGGACTCAAATCCTAGGTAAAGTCTCTTCCATGATGACTTGAATGATGGGTAAATTCAAGTTTTAAAGTCAGATAAGAGTTTAAGGCAAAACTGAAGTGTGCTTTTGCTAAAACAAAACCACTCCATCTAATACCACACATATATAAATATACTAATATTCCTCTACTAGGAAACGATGGCATATGTTTGTTACCACACTGCTGTGAAGAAGAAATGACATCTGTTAAATGTTCTGCTGCAACACAAAAAGGCAAAATATTTAAAAGTTTAAAGTTTGTATGTAGGTAATTTCCAATAAACAAGAACCAAACCAAGAGCAACCTAATTCTATGAAGGGCCAGAAAAGTGCAGCTCTACCATAATCAGTGGGGATTTACTGGCCTAAGAATTTCAGGACCTCCTCGTCCTGAATCTGACTTGTGGGGCAGAATTAGCCATGTAAGGTAGGAAGAACAGGTCCAAACTCACACATCAGAAGTTTGCACCCTAATTAAGAGTAGAGATGGACCCGTGCCTTTGTCCAGACACAGAGGGCTGTAACCAAAGTCTTTCCCAGGAGCAAGGTGCCACCTGCCCCAGAGGCAGCTCCACCCAGTGCACGTCTGCTCTGCAGGTCACACAGTGAATGCAAGGCACATCAGATGCACTTGCAAAGCCATTGGGTTTGCTGGCCCTGATGCCTGCACGTAACAGCTGCCCAAAACTCCATCAATAAAGCTAGCAGGAGGCCAGCCACAACATATGCTGCCCTTTCTAGTGTCGAAAAAGTTGTTCTTTCACTCTGTAAACAGCTGATTCCACTATTTACTCTTGAATGATGGGGTTAAATTTCCCACAAGGAAAATCAATACAAAGACCCATAAGGCAGAAGTACTATTGCAGTTAAAACACTAAAGAGCTGCTATATGGCAGTAGGGTTTCTAATGACCAGAGAGATGTGTTTTTAGCAGAAATCTCTTCCTACCACAGTACAGACTGAAAGGAAAACTAGGTATCACAAGTCAGCGAGGAGAGTGGATAATTAGATGCTTTAAAACAAGAAAGAAAAAGAGATGAACATAAGAGAAGTGGATCACAAAGATTCAGGCACTGGAACTGTGCTGGCTGTGTTCAGCTCCAGCTTTTACCACCTTCAGTTTTCACCCCTTCCTGAAATGGAATGTGGACATCAGCTATCCAAACATTGCCAACGAGCAACCACTCAGTCCCAGTGGGTGACAGTCCAACTGTTCATTCCTGAATTAGCTACAGTTCAAGAACTTTATGTTCAAGGGAATATACACCCCACTTTTGATCTAGTACTCTTGCCTCGTGTATCACGTTACACGAGGCCATCCCTGGAATGATGATGCTTCATCCTGTTCCAGAATACTTCTTCACAGATTTTGGGATAACTGGACTTTGAATTGTTAAATTCCATTTTCTGACTGCCAAGTCTGAGTACTTAGTTCTTTCCCAAAATAGCAATACCCTGGAAGCAACTGACTAAATGAGAACTTCTGCTTTCTTAAAAATAAAATCCTAAACTGCTCAAGAAAAAATCCAAGCATGGAATTATGAGCTCTTCTAGTTTTGATGCAAGAGCTTAAAAACAGAGTATACCCTAAAAGCTCAAATGCTGGAATGCAAAGAATTCATATCTTGAGGTAAAGAAAAGAAAAATTCTGATAATTTGGGGAATAATGTGTATTAGAACTGTATGAAAACAAGCCTTTTCCAACCTTCTCTTGTGGAAATACTGCAGAATACTAACCTTTAGTCATGGCTGTGTTATCCCCCACACTCTGGTGACGCTCCCTGCAAAAATGAAAAATGCTAACAACTACAAATATTCTTATCCCATTTTCTCTTTTATATCCATTTTGTTTATTTTACCTATAAATTGCTCTTAGTCTTCATCACCTGGTAAAACCTTTCAAATGCAGAGTGTCTTATGTGAGACTTTGTCACAGTGCTTGACACAGTAAGACTGGGAGCTGCATGGAGAACATAAGAGCTGCTCCTATAACCAGCCAGCCCTCATGAAAGCATTGGAAATTGCTCTTCTGCCTCTCCAATTATTCAAGATCAGTATTTCTGGGCAGAAAACAATGATATCTGCATCTTGGCTTAAAATTAAAAAAATTAAATCAGTTTCAGATTAAAACAACATGAGGTTTAAACTATCTAAATATCAATGGACTTTTAATGGGACAGAGAGAGAAGGTACAGCTATCTGAAGATACCTCTAAAATTATAAGTTTGTCTTTAAGACAATCATTTTTTTTCTGGGTTTGTTTTAAATTGTTCTTCCTCTGCCTTTTTGTGCACTTCTTTTCAGCCATCAAAGGGAAGTTTTCCTTTGCTGGTTGAAGGTCCACTCAGACCTATGAGACTAAGCTTAGGGGGGGAGAAAAGCCTCTGTCACAAGCATTGACCCATACTGGTGTGCTCTGAGGTTTAACAGACTACAAGCAGTTGAAGACTGTCACCTGCACTATCTGTGCCATTCTCCTCAACTATTTTGATTCATCTCAGTGGAAACTCCACTTGAACAGCAAAATTAGCACTTTTGTTTAGTAAGTTTGGAATTTTTTTTTAAATAATCAAAACAATTAAACAGAGGTGAGACATTTAAACACTCCATGTCACTGTACTGTACAGCATGACTTCGCTTCTAGGCAGGCTTAATCTTCAACTGGTGCCCCATGTCAAGTCAGCAGCTGGCACCTCTCATCAGAAACAACATTTTAATGAATCTTATTTCACATACTCAAGATTGCACTTCTCATGTTTTATAAACAAATTAACTTTTCCTTACAAAATAAAGATTGGTTGAGCCGCTGCCGACTTCAGAATAAATGGATGTCTAATCAGCTACAAGAGCCCGATTTCTCTATGCACTGTCTCAATTTCTTCTCTCAACATTATATGGGATATCCATTATCACCATTCCCACCAATCTAAAGCACACACTTCTGTAATTTCCACTTTCTTTCAGCCTAAAGATGCAAGAGCAACAACAAAGTGGCACATACAAATGGCATGCAAACGTATTCAGCAAGTGTGGGCAAATAGGTAAATTACATCTATCTATTACAATCTTTCTTCTGCTTGCACAGATCTATTTTTACATTTGTGGCCTGTTGAAAATCTGCATCGTGCTGCTCACTCACTTTCTGGGTTACATTTCCATCAGTGATTATCTAAAACACAGTCATCTCAAATGGGTAACCAAGCAACCAAATATGCCCCCATTATGAAAGCCAGGGAACTGCCTAAATCAGGGCAATTCATTCAAATCACTGTCTTTCTGGTAAGACTCACATAGTTAAAGGAAATGCTATACAAGTTCCAGTCATCCTTTAATTGTGAGAGCAATCAGTATGAAACTACACTATCTGAGTATCATTTATCTTGGCATGTAACTGGATGGCTTGCTATAAAAGGTCCAGCAAATCTGTTTATTGTGACTAAGTTGAATTTTCATCCAAACCAAATTTGTTCTGATAAAAGCTTTCTTTCTGCTCCTTTATTTCTTAAGCTGTAGAGAAACACGAAACCTCAAGTATTCAATTCACAGACACGACCGTGGGGATTTACACCTGTTGTTCTTTCATTATGGCCTTCCTGGGAGTCTGCGTGCTCCGAGGAGGAGACAACCACGGAACGAACCTGGAGTGCAGCCGGAGTCATGGAAGTGGAATCAGAGAAAGTACACTCTAACCATGGAAACCAGAGCTGTAGACACTGAAGTCTGGCGTGAGAACCAAATATCTACAAATCCTCTATTTTGTGTTGTTTCACCCGAGTCGTCCTAGCCTGGTCCCATGGACCACAGACCAACCAGCAGCTGGAAGGCACAAGGTCTCCACCTGCAGGGCATCCTCTGAGTACTTTCAGGCAAAAGGTGTTCAGGTGTTTCCACCTGACAGCTGCTCTGTCAGCAAATCAAAGCACAGGGAGAAGGGCTGGCAGAGCCACTTCCAAAGTGTGCTCTGGGCTGGAATGCCAATGTAGGGCATCCTGAGATACCAGACTGCTACACAAATACACCACCAGAACTTAGGGGTCAAAAATAATTTACCAGATATAAATGTCAGCATTTTTTCAAATAGTGCCCTGTGACATGAGCAATTTTTTAAGCTTATGACTTTTATTCCTCATTCTCAAATAATATTGCAATGTCTAGACATTTCAACAGAAGGCATACTTCAGGTCGTTGTTTTTTTTCAGTCTGTGCAACAAAAAGCTTTGGATCATTCCATACAGTGGCCTGCATTTACAGCCAAGTGAAGATCAGCCTAAGCTTTGACTTTCCATTGATTACTTCCATTCCCACAATTTCCCTGCTTGCAGAAATGGGATTAATTTTTGCAAGCACAATCATACAGTGAATTTGTTGGTCATGGACTGAGCTGTCTACGATCAACAGACCAGTGACTAAGTCATACTTCTTTAACTGATTAGAATAAGTATAAAAATAGATTTTTTTTCCAGGCTTGCTCGCACTGCATATTTTTCAGCCTAGATTCTAATTTCAATACGACAATTTCACAGAGTGAGATACTGTTCAATGTGGGAAAACAATCACTGACAAAAAAAATTATTTTCCTTTTGTTCCAGAAGAACTAGGGAAGGGAAAAGAGAGTGCAGCAAATCTTAAAATTAATAGGTATTGCAAAGGAGACTTAATTCTTTACTCATATTAATACTAGAAATCTCGAGATTTTGTTCTCTCCAAATGTCTACCTTATCACAAACTCACTCTTATCACATCTTACACATATTTGAGATTATTTCTGCATGAAAGAAGAGTACTCAGGTACTCTACATGGGAAAATCTAAACCTTTGCCATCTTTAATCAGTTCAAACTTCACTTTCATTCCTGCTCTTTCTTAGCTTAAATAGGTTTTAAGGGATGTGCAGAATGTTGATGATAAACTGGGAATGAATTCAGAACCTGCTTTCTGAGCCTTTTCATTCCAAGGGGATGGACAATTGGACACACACATTTTAGGCAGATTAAACTCTTAAATAAACCTACTTGGTTTCTTTTTCCTACACTGTTGCTGCCAGCCTTAGAGGTTTGTTCAATGTGGATTTTAAACCCTTTAGAAAAATCACACAAGTTCTTCTTTTAAGAAGAATGGCAGGCAGCCATTTCTAACTATAACTGCGATCTGCCTTTGTATCAGGTGACAACCATATGAGATATCTCCTGGGTAAATAACATTATCTTAATAGTCAACACTTAGGCACAAAATAACATATTTTGGGTAAATCCTTCTGTGTCCTTTTGGTAAAAGTTAAAAAAATGCAAGGGACATCTTTAGAAAACGTAATTTTTAGATGTGTGTTCTTTTGCATACTTTATGTTCAAGGTATAATTGCATATTAGATATGCTCTTTACATTAAAAAGATTGTGTAAGAGGAGATTAAAAAAATCACTTCAGAGAGACTGTATAAGAGGAGATAAAAAAATCACTTCAGAATCATTATTTACATACTGCTGGACTAAACCTATAATTTTTCTCAAATGTAACTTTCCTCCTCAGTCGGTTACAAAACTTCAGAAATACCTCAGACTTCCAGAACAAGTTCCTCTTGCAGAAATGAGCTCCCAGGCTCAGATAAAGTTAAAAAAAAAAAAAATCTCCTATCTGTCATTTGTCTGTATATCCATTTAGGTTCTAGCTTTGCTAATATTAATGACGTGCACTGCTGTCTGTTTTAGACAAAACAAACCCCACAGTTATTTACCTCCTTTAAGATTTTAGTGTCATGTGAAAGAAATGAGCAGTAGAGCAGATAATATTTTTTCCTAAGTGTGATGAACCAAAAGAGTGAATATTGGCAAATGCTCCACCACTTTTTAGTTCTGCTGTACAATCTCATTTCCTGCTTCACACCAATCACTGTACTGTCATTGTACTGAATACTGTTTGAAGCTTTCAATAATCTACTCAACAATTTGTGCAAAATTGTTTGTGCAAAACAAAGGTTATCACGCAATAGCCATCAATTTTTTTTTAAAAAAAAGCAATTCAAAATAATCAGGGTTGATTTTTTTGTTAAGGTCAGAAGTCACTGTATGCTGAGAGATGCTAACTTTCCCTGCAGGGAACTGCCAGAGAAATGGGACAAGACTTATTTAAAAATACAAGCACAGAAGACTGTGGAAGAACTCCAAGACAGTGAAAACTGTCTTAGAATCTGTAAACAAAGAATGGTTATCAGTGGGAAATACTTAAAGAATCCCATAGAAACAGACCAAATAATATTTTATTAATTGGCTCCTTTAAGGCACATTTTGTGGACTTTCAATTAGCCTTTGGAACACATGTTCTTGAGACCTGCTATTCATAATAGTCAGCTTAACCTTTCTCACTGTGCTAATGGCCTAAATTAAAAGAAGTAAATCTGAGTGCAATAGTTTAGAGATGAAATTAGTGTCACACATCACTTGCATGTGTTTGGTTTCACAGGTCTTAGTCATCAACCCAAGCATCCAATTTATTTGCTTTGCCCAGTTCCCAGACTTTGCAGAAGTTCATAGAACTGAGTAGACACTTTCTCCTTCACATCCTAGAGATACTGAAGGATTTTTTTTTTGTTTGAAAAAAGAAACACAAAACTGGTTTTCGTGATTATGTAGAAAAACAAAATGCAACTAAACCCCATTCCACACTGAACAGCCCAGGCACAGGCTGGGCACGTGGGGCTGCCTTTGGAACTGCTGCTGCAGCCCTGGGTCACTCGTCCTGTGGTGGCTGCAGGGCCCTGGCAGCCTCTGCTGCTGCTGTGTTCAGGATCAGACACACTGCACCCTTCCTGGCTCTCTTGCGAAATGCTCAGCTGTCATCCAGACATAGGGCTACTGAGAAAAACAAACATAACTTTGCTTTTTGACTAGATTTTGTATTGTAACACATCATTACACACAAATGTTTTCTAGTATCACATATCATTCACAGGAATGAGGGAGCTTGACTTCACTGGAGGAGATTCTCAAGACATGCGTGTTTTAAAAATATGGTGGCCTTCACTGAAGGCTTCCTGTACAAGAGCCAGCAGGTGAGGACACAGTAATACAGCATTAAGAATGCAGAAATACTGCATAGCTGAAAAGAAGTAATACATTTTAAAGATTATGTGGTTTCTAGAAGTTCAGGAAATTTACTTGCCTTTGGGGTTTGATAAAGGCAACGTGCCAAGTGCATGCAGCCCAAGCTAACAAGCACTGAAGTGAATGGGAAAACTTCAGTTGCCTTGAATGTTTTTTTCTGACTGCATCTTTAGTTATAGAATGGCCTGAGCTGCCTCCTTTGAATAGCTAAATTTTCTAAAAGTAAGATCCTAGGCAACATTGAGCCAAGATATAAAGAATAGCTCCTGTCCTGGCTGCCTGGGGACTTGGATTTGCAGAGGAGGATTCTGGCCTGAAAAACTATAGGAAAAACCTGCCACATTTTTCACTTTACTGATTTTCTATATAGTCTGAAACTCTCTGTAGATATGAAACTTTGCTGCATGTATTTTTGACTGCAATGTGTATGTATGTCCTTATCAATTACTGTTTTTATACTTTTCTTATACCCTGTTCTTCACAGGAGGACAAAAAAGGAACCGCTGTGTGCGCAGTCAAGTAAATTGCTTAGAAGAGCTGCTACCAACATCAACTTCTCAACTGTGGTGTTGTCACAGGAGCCTCTTTAAGAAAATCCCTGTCCCTCAAACTAAACATAGCAGTCCAAGCTAAGATTTTAATGATACTGTTTTAGGGCCACTTGCCTATTTCAGTAGAATAATGTTTATTTAAGAAACAACAGGGAGATGAACTGGAATGGGTTCCATTGTTTTCAAAACCAACTGCCAGGAAACAAGAACAGAAGCATTTATGATTTTTTTCCTACTGCTTCTGAGGAACAGAAGGTTTGTTTTGATAGCCAGCAAATTCATGGAGTTGTAACTTAATTTCTAGAGTTACTGCAGAAATACATTTTACCAAAAACTGAAATTTGATGAAATTCAAGTCCAGACATAATCATATCTATTGTAAACCACACAATTTTCCCATTGCTGCTGACCTAGAATGAATTTAAAGCCTCCTCTCTTTTGATGACAGGGCAGTGATGACTATATTTCTTTGTTAAAAAACCCCAGATTGATCCCACTTAAACTCAAAAAATTCTGCAAGTTTGGTGGGTTTGGGTTTCTTGTTTATGTTTTCCAAGGTTTTTTTGTTTGTTTGCTTTTAGTTTCACTAAGTACACTATGGGAATTTACTCTGCCCCTTTTCTTCTGCAGGTTCCTCAGGTGAAGCAGCCCCACAGAGCAGGGGCAGTGAGCAGGCACCTGCTGCCAGACCCTGCCAGCAAAGGAAACAAAACAAACCCAAACAAAACAGGTCCACAACGAGCAAGAGAGCAATCCCTGGTGTTCAAATGGTTTTTCAGAAGAATTATGTGGACACAAGACTGTGTCCACAGTGTCCTATATGCACCAAGTAAAACCTTCCACCAGTACTCGCCCCAAAATACTGTCAAATGCAAGAAGTGGTAAATTCTTCCAGGTTGCAGCCAAAAATTACAGGACAAGAACAATGATCCGAGTCTTTCTTATCAAGTACAGAAGCAATGTGAGAAATTTCCTGCTTTTTCCTCTGAGGGGCTCAAGATACCAGTGTTGTCACAAGTATTAGCAGCTTTCTTTGCTGCTAGGAGTCCTTGTTTTCCTAACTTTCCAATCTGATGATGCACAGAGGCACTTGGTGTTGCCCACTCCCTGCCCACATCCCCACAGTAAACCATACCTGCACAGGTATGGCCTGTCAGCCAGCATTATGAGGATATAAACAGCACCCAAGCATACTGTTTAAATAAAGACATATTTTTTAAATATATAAACATAACACCCAAAAGTAATAATATGCTACTACATAGATCACTCTAATGACAGCTACAGCAACATTTGACCATTTTAATAAAAATTAGATCTTATAAAAATTCTGTGTTCATAAAAACACTTGTCAGAAATATGCTGTGGTAAATTCCAAGGTTGGAAATTAAATTTTTCCTCCCCATTATGCTGTACCTTTGCTTTGACTGGGCCTAACCTGGGTTTGGTGTTAGAAAAAGGGAGGCATTGAACACTCCAACAGTTCATCAGGCTTTTCATCTTTTCTTTCTTAGCAAAAAACCACCCAACACATCATTTGTGTAAAGTCTCTCAAGCACGTCCCTATACCTTGTGTGTTAATGCCACATTTTAATGAAACATATAATTGTCTTAATAGACTATCTATTATCAAATAAGGTCCAGTAAATAAAATGCATTCTTAAACTCATTTGCAATGACACACTCACATGAATTGACTAAATAACCATGTTAAATACAAAATGAAAGTGTGATACAATACACAAACACTGAAAGAGAAAATGGAGTCTTTTCTCCAGCAAAGCTCTTCAACTCTCAGGACTGATTTTCAAGCAGAGCTTCTCTGTTAAAGCTCTTAAAAGAAGTCATTTTAGAGGAAAACTGCTCTCTCAGTTATTACAAATAACAATAGATAGGCACAGACTGCAGTGAATTTATAGCTGTGTCTCACTCTTGGGACTCTGCTTCTGTTCATAAACAACTCAGATACACTCTCATGGTTTGTGCTGTTAGCAGAGCCCCTAGAGGGACTTAAAACTTTGTATTCATGCAGCAACTATCCATTATGCTATATATTTTAGATGATGAAATTAACACCCAGGAGATACATTCATGAAACATTACATGGGGTTTTAGCTCTGTGACTCCCCTTGATTTGAATGGCATGTGTGGTTAAACCCTTTGCAAACCTTTGAGAATTCAGCCCAAGATACTTATCTCAGTGGCAATAACACAAATATTAAGGTCTAATGCTCCTCCCTGAAGCAGCATTGCTTAATCCTTGTTCTTGATGCTGCCATCTTAGTCCTTCTGAAGAAAGCTCCTTCCCTCCCTTATTCATCCAACTATTCAAATAAAAGCAATAGGACTACGTGCATAACATGCCACTGTTCAGCAGGAGAATAGTGCCAGCATTAGCACACACATTCATACAGCACCAGGATTGTCTTGAGGAAGATTATCAGCTGCAGTCCTTAACACAGCACGTGCCAATTCTACAGAAGATGTGTTTCCATTTAAATTATGCATCTCAGTTTGCAAAGGGCTATTATTTTCCAGCCCATGGAAATTATGGGATTGAAACCCGCATTCAACCATGGCATATTGTTCCATTTTATTCCATTTTTCTGGGAGCAGCCCTATGCCAAGAAAACAATGTCTATAAAGCAATCAGAGATATCAAGACCAGTGTTAGAATAACAATAAAGATCAAGGTGATGGATCTTTAATCTCATGACACTGTGGTACAACAAACGCAGTGGCAAGATGAATGTCACAAGACCAAAACAAAAAGAAATTGCCCTTTTAGATAAATACAAACCCAGTTTCAATTCTACTATTCCCAATGAAAAAGGCCAATGTTAGCTAGAAAAGGGCCCCCACCTATCACTAAAGTACAAAGCCATAAAGCTTGAAATAATTATAGGAATTATTGGAAATAATGTCATCATCCTCTTTTGTCAGTGCTTAGCTGTAGTAAGAAAACACTCTCTCCTTACTAGAAAGTTGATTACCTGTTTCCCTCTTTCTAACCACTTATTTTGTTAATGAACTGCAGTCTTTACTGCATTCTGACCCAGTACAAAGCACTGTGACACCTGTCAATCCTCAGAGCTGCTCAGACTTCTGCTGGCCAGGGCCAGTAAATCCCCTTTTGACTCCCCAGGGTTGGGGGTGAGAGGAGGGGAAAGAGAAAGAGAGAGAGAGAGATTGCCATTGACAGAAAAGATGTCTGCAAACAACATGTACTCCATTCTCAGCTTTAATTAACTTTAGAGTGAATCTGGCCCTCTGTGTGTTCTGTTATCCCCTGTTCTTGCACCACAGCCGTGCCCTTGGTGGCAATACTGGCCTGAACCCCCTCTTCTCACAGCTCATGTTGTCTAGAGAGAGGTGCATAAAAAGCAACCCTGCAAAAGGTTGCAGCAAAGACTAAAAGCAATTTCAGTAGGCAGCCACTCCTGAGTTCAGCAACATCACTTCTCAACTCTTCCTGCTATCTTCCATGCAAGAATTTTGGCCCACTGGACAAGACACTTCCCCTCTTGTCTCTCTTATCTCACAGCTATGAGAGGATGCAGAGTGAAAAGCCTACCCACCCAAGAACAAGGGTGTTCTGGCAATGTCCATTTAAAATCAGGTTGAATGGACTTTGGAAGAGTCAGTGGATACTCTTCAAAATTAAAAAAAAAAAAATCAAAAAACCCACCCCAAACCAACCACTAAACCAAACAAAAAACCCACCAAAAAACCACCCCAAATCCCAATCAACATTAAGAGTTTGGTTAAGATATCTCAGTCTACATACAGGAGAGTCAGAGATTTATAGAGGTCAACAGCAAAACCATTCCAATAATTAGAGAAACACAGCAAATCTTCACAAGCCAGTAACTAAACAGTGTTTCTTTCCTCTTCACAGACAGTGAAATGCACAGCATTCCTTATTAATTCAAATACATTTTCTTTGGTCAAAAATCAAAACAGCATTTACTGTTAAATTCTCTGAAGTAGTAAGATCACAGTGGCTGCTGACTTCCAAATTTAAGTATGATCGCACAGAAATTTAGTTCCAGTGCTTTTTCTGCCCACTAGCTAAGAAATTAGTGGCAATTGCATTTGAAAGTCTGTTTCCCTTAATGTTTTTTCAAAACACAGTGCCTGTCTGATGCTATACTGCTTATAGAGGCTTTTTATAATGGCAAATGGTCAGCTACACTTGCTTGTATCCCTAATGTTCAAAGTAATTTAATGCCAACTACAGTTCCTGAAAACCTTCAAAATTCCCTACAAATCCAAATTCAATTATACTGGTAGAGACTAATCAGAGACTACATGAATACTCTCTTGGTATCTGGGACACCATTTAATGCCACAAATGCAGCACTTTTGAGTCTTTTTCCTTCAGCAGGGATGCTAAACAAAGTAGAATAATCACAGCAGATAAATTTCCTCACTGTAACTGCCCTCCTCTACATTTACTTTGCCAGCTACAGACACCGAGTAAAAGGCAGACAAAGCACAGGCTGAAGGAGAAGAAATGCAAGGGCAATTTCGGATACCGAGGGGAATCAGGACTCGACAAAGGCCCAGGGTTCATGACTTGGCTTTCAGTGATGGGAAGTGGAAGTAAAGGAAATGAAGCCTATGTTGCAGCAGAAGGGCAACACCAAGATATCTGTGTAGTAAGCAAGCAAAGAGGAAAGGAATGGGAAAAACCCCCAAACTATTGGCATCTGCAAAGTAATGGCTGGGGGGAAAAACACACCCATTTAAGCCACAAGCACACGTTCATTTGTACCTTCAGCTGCAGTGGGCACTGCCTCCAGCTCCTGTCCCTCTTTCCCTGGTGGTTTGCAGCTCTCTGGATCTGCTGCACTCACCCATCCATCAAGCGCCTGCACTGCTGTTCTATGAAGGATAATGAACTTAGATCAGCCTAACAAAGAATATTACATTATCCAAACCAGTAAGGTAACTGGAGGCAGGAGACAACCATCAGGCACGATCTGGCATTTGTCACTGTCTACAATCATCAGTGACACAGGATTATAGAAGAGAATTATTGGAAGACATTAGGGTTTTACTCAAACATTGAGAATTATATTAAAGTCATATTTGCAGCAACACACTTACAGAAAATTAATGTTCTCTCTGTCACTGCAGGGAAAGGATAGGAGAAGCTGTAGGCACTTCAGACAGAATCATCTATCACTCAGTATCAGGACCTGGTTTGGAGGCTAATTCTGGGCTCCCTCACTTCCCAATAAAAAGCCAAGGGTCCTTATCCATTTAAGGACGAATCTATCACAAACCTGGCAGCAGCTCTTCTTTACCCAAGGAGTGAGAAACCATTCTGATTTTTCCACAAAAAACCCAAAGCACCCATTATTCTTCTCCTCCAAGGAAACAGAAGGGGATGATTAATCTATGGAAAGAGGAAGTCTTCCTGTGCAAGAGTAAGCAATGCAGTCATTACATATAAACTATTTTTAAAAAAATCTTGTTCACTCTAAGAATTTTACAAGATTTAATTGAATACTTTTTAAGCAGCCTGGACTTCTAGCAATTGCAACTTATTTGATATTGCAAATTTAAACCTGGAAAAGGCATTAGCTTTGTAAAAAGGGCAGAAAATGAAAGCCTCAGATGTTTATTCATCAAAAGATGCTCCTTGTTTCCTCTGATTTCATAGACAGGTAATACACCATTATTAATTTAATTCTGAAATCTAATACACTGCTGATTTTCCAAACTCTCATTAATTACACCTTGAATGAATAGCAGGTGGGGTTGTGGCCTGTGGATTTGCATTGTCTGGAGCTCTGCTACACTATGCTTGATAAATGAGCATTTTAAACCCTGGGGGTTCTCAGCACCACAGACACCAAGTCCCTCCTCAGTCAGGTACAGGTGTGCTGAACACAGCCATGTTCCTCAGCACTGACCCTCCTGGCTATCAAAGGCTCTACTTAGTAGAAGCTTTAAATGTCCAAATAAAACCTTCAGAAATTTGGTATTTTCCAAACTTTTGGGATTCAAAAAAGGCCTCACCACACAATTTCACAAGCCTCAAAGAGCCCAGCATTTTTACTTCTAAAATACACCACTTCAGCATGATGCTGAAAACACACTCCATTAAACTGCTGAAGAAATACCAATGTAGTATACATTACATATGCAGCTGGGTTGGGGCAGTCCCAAGGTCTGGGGGGAGAAGGGATTGAGGGCAGCCCTCAGGAAAAGGACATGGGGGTGGTGGTGGATGAGAAGCTCAACACGACCAGGCAATGGGCACCCACCAGAGAGCCAAATGTGTCCTGGACTGCACCCCAAGAAGTGTGGCCAGAAAGCTGGGTGACTTTAAACTGACAGAGGGCAGGTTTAGGTTAGATATTAGGAATTCCAATTTACTGTGAGGGTGGTAAGTGGGACAAGTTGCCCAGAGGAATTGTGACTGTCCCATCCCTGAAAATGTTGAAGACCAGATGGGTTTTGAGGAACCTGTTCTATTGAAAGGTATCTCCTCCCATGGCAGGGGGTTGAACTAGGCAATCTGTAAGGTCTCTTCCAACCCAAACCATTCTGTGATTATGACAAGTTCTTGGCTCTTTTATTCCCAAGAAATCCAGTCTTGTCAGCTCCAGCTGCCCAGCTCACAAAATCAAACCCTTGAGATTTGTTTTCTCTGAGAAGAAAGAAATTGTGGAAAAGGCTTTGTCTCTTAGTTACTGTGTCAGTGGCCTTTGCCTGCTGCAAATTGTGGTAATTACATTTCTGCCTTCCTCTGAGAGGTTTCAGCACCAACCTGAGTTTGCCACAAGGAGGGCCCTGTCCCTGCTCCTGGCACAGACATGATCTCCCTTCCACCCTGGGAATCCTTGCTCTGGGCTCCCTTCAGCTGCTTTCTTGATTGGAGACCCATGCCAACACTGAGCAGCACTTCAAACTATTTGAGCAGCACTGGCACAGAGACAAAATATGACTGATAAAATACTTCATTGTGGGTTTATGTCTGAGTGTAATTTGAGGGCAACACAAAAACATGTGGATGGGGTTTTAAAGGTAAAGAGGTAAAGGCAGTTGGCACAAAGCACTAAGAAATTTGTATAATCAGGATCTTACCTGTCTCTTTGAAAGAAGAAAAGCATGGCTACAATACTGAATAATTTAGATGCAATTTTCTAGCAGGGCTCCACACAGCTGTCCTTATTTAATATCACATCGAGCATAATCTCGGTCTTAAGAGATTAAAAATGTGCAATTATGCACAGGTCAACAAGTTCTCCGACAGTGTGAGTTTTTAGATTCTACAAGGACAAATGGCTGGTTTCATTTACTTGTTTGGTTTTTTGTTAATTATTATTATTATTAAGGTAAATTGGTGGTAGATAGAGAAGTTTTCTCTGTGTTATGCTCTATATTTAGAAGCAAATCCTGGGAACTGGATATTGGGAATACAGGAGTGTCTGTATAGCATTTGAAGCTGCCTCTTTTTCCATAGCTTGTATATTTGCATGTAATAAAGTAAGTTACAAAAATTCTGCATCATTGATTGCTGGTAGGGCATCAACCTGTGATGGTATCAGGATGCTGACAGACTTCCAGAAAAATGACAATATTGTTAACAGAAAAAAGCAGCAACATAAATCTATAACAGCTTTCTACAGGTAATGGGAAATTTCAGCTTTTGACTCAAAAAGATTTGTACAAGGTAAGAGTAAATTGAAGTGAAAAAATTAAATTGACTCTCTCCATTCCTATCTTATTTCTCTTATGCTTTCAAGCATAACCATCCTTGGTGTTCACGCTTCAGGTTCCCAAACCCACCAAAAGAATTTTCATAAAATGTTCTTATTGAGTTTTTTTTTTTAAGTGATTCCTACAGGCTCTAGTTCCATGTGTTGCTTAATCAGCACTCTTGGAAACACCTCCTGCCAGGTGATTGACAGGAAGTATTACTTATTGTTTCCAGGAAAGCTAATTCAGCAAAACCAGGGTTTCACTGAATTAGAATGAATACGATGAACAAAACCACTATAAAATACGATTTAGGCAATCACACTCCCTTCATATGCAATGCTAAGTGATAAAATCTTTAATACAGGTAGTTTGTCACAGAAAGAAAACAGGAAAAGTGTAAGCAAATAAAGAATCTCCACTTTCTCTTGGAGGCTCAGTTATTAATGAGTGCACACAGTCTCGAGCAGAAATAGTCTGTTCACTGGTGCCATTTTGTTCCTACCTTTAGTAGCCATATGCAGCTAAAGTTTTGCTGCTGAACTAAAAATCCCACATATTGTATTAATATAAACATTTAAATCTAACAACAAAAAAAAAAAGGCAAAATACAGAAACAAGGGGAAAGATTTTCTGGAAAACTTTACCGAAATGAAAGATGCAATTCCTCACAAGGATCTGGGCTGTGTGATTTCATGTTGACACTATTCTTTGTTGAATTTTGTTTGTTAAAGTTTATGTCCACCATTAGTGCTAGTAACACTGATACCCTCAGCAAGAGACCTCAAAACCCGCTGGGAAATGTGAGTTCCTTCATGAGTTCCCTGGATTGGGTTGATAATCTCTTCCACGTGGCTGTTGTTAAAATGTAAACAGGTAATATCTGCAGTCAGAGTAGTGTATTTTTTGTCACAATGAATTCTGTCACACATGTACATCTCATACACAGGAGAGAGCTACAGAGCCCCTGTGCTATGCTAAACAACACTTATATTTTGTGCACAATGCTACTGCCCAGCATTGCAGCCCCAGCAAATGCAAGGGAAACCCTACAGCAGGGAAACTCTCCTAACAGAAATTGCTTTCTGTTTACTTCCAGCCAGTGTCTGACTTCTCAGCCCTTCAGCTTCAGGGCATATTTCTAACAAATTTTTTACCCTACTTTTCATAAACATGGGTGTTCTCATTTTTAGAGGAAATGTTTAATCCTTTCTTGGATCCTGCTAAGCTTTTTGATACAATGATATGCTACAGCAGTGAATACCAATCCACCAATCCTTATCTTTGCAATATCATTTTTAGAATAGCTCATCAGAACTGAATACAAGATTTAAAACTGTGGTAGACAGTTGATTCCAAATACAGAACTACACTATTTTCAGATTTATTTTCCAAAACCCCATTCTCTAGGTTTATCCAATGTTATGAACTTTCCTGACCACCATGTTCTGCTTCAAAGATACATCTATTTAACCTTTCCACTAGGCTTTTTTTCCCCCTGAATGATTACAGGTAATTACATGCCTGTAATCTCTATGAGCAGTTGAAACTGCTTTAATGTGCAAAACTTTGCCTTGGTCAATATCACATTTCACCTTCTATTATGCTGACCACTAGCTGAGCTTTAAGCCATGAAATCTCCTTCAGTGTTCACATTCCCAAATAAAAGCATAATCCAAAAATTAATTACTTTTTGCCTATTTTTCCCACAATACAAGAAACTTTGACCCACCTAGGAAAATATTATGCATGCGCATCAAAGCAGGCTAAAGAGCAAGGAATTGGAAAATAATTGGGTTGCTAAACTTCTGAGGTCGTATTTGACTTGAACAACATTGCACACTAATCAGAAGACCTAGTTCTTTCCCAAAGCAATTTAGTGTTCACTAGTATGCATACAGACAGAAGTACTCCTTTTGCATTTTGCCTCTCAAAACATGAGATGTGAGTCCAAATGAAGTCCAGATCCATGAAATCTGTATGGTCATTTACATCACAATTACTTTGCAGACTTTTTTTTTATTAAAAGGCAGTAATATAATTAGAGAAGTACTAATAAAATCCTTGCCTGGCATGGGAATATCCAGCAGTAGAATTTAGTCAAACCTCAATTTTACCACATTGAGGTTTCTGAAGTGTCCCTACCCAGTTACTTAAGGTCATAGGAATAACGGGATCTGAACCAACACTGAAGCATAGGTGAACGATTCCAGTTGCTTGGTCAGCAGCTGAAGCAATTTTGTAGTTTCATAAATTCACTTGAAATGCCTGTTCAAAAAACCTGCCCTGCAAGAAAGTTTTAATATTTGATGTTATATTTTAAGAAAACATCAGTCAATAATTTATTTTTTTCTGAGTCATTCCCCGTGTTAGCAGTAACACATACTTAGAGCAGGGAATCTCACCTAATAGAACAGCTTGCCATATCCTGTCTCATCCCAAGAAAAAACTGAAACATTGTCTAGGACAAGACTGCATCATCATAACCTCAACATTTTGAAAGTAGAATATGTTATGGTAGATGACTCAATTACTTTCCTCTTCATTACAAGCACTTCTGCTGTAACAGTTTTACCCCACGAAGCCACCAGATTTTCTGTACAGAAGCACATTCCCATTACTATTTTAGAGGCAGATGCAAAAGCTACAAGAAGCAAAGCTCTTGGATGATTCTATAATCAATTTTAAATGTATATTAAACCCCACTATGTTGATACTTCATACTTTTAGTAGTGTATATAGAGACGTAGTAAGCCAAATGGGATTGGAATACATTCTCAATTTTCCTGTGAGACTTCTGAAGAGTGAAGAAAAACTTGCTTTTGAAGATTGTGTTTTTAGTACTGCATTGTAAGCAAGCACTGCACCTCAGAAATGTTATAGGGATTATAGATTGGGAGCTTAAAAAATTACTTAGAAAACATTTTCCACTGAAAGCATTCTATCTGTCATGGGAGTCTTTTGAAACAGGCTGCTAATTTAAACCCTCAGGCATATTGTCATGTTCCTGTGGGCTTTTCAGGATGGATTCAAGCTCATGACTGAGTCATGACTCTCATTACTGTGTCATCTTGCAATATCAGTTTACTGTGCATGTTGTCTGTGTGTCTATGGCCAACCTTCCAAAATAACAATGCAGAACGAAATTGAGATTAATCTTGGGTAGGACTGCAAAACTCCAAATGGACATAATCAAATTAATGCCATATCTTGCCCCACCACTCATTTTCAGCTGATCTAATAATTGTATCTGATAAATAAACAGACAGAAGAACCAAATGCTGCCATGGGGTCTTCATTAAAACAAAAACAAAACACTGTTGCTTCCCCTACCACCACCAGAGGATCAAATTTATGTCCCAAGCTTCAGCTATCAAAAGCAGAGGTAGAAAACCTTCAGTGTTTTTGCAGATTATCTTGTGTTCCTATTTTCTTTAAATTTTCCACTTTGAAAAAGAATCAGGTGTTGGTTCATATGAGTGTATCAATTTGCTATTGTACTTGATACTATTTTTAGCTTCCACTCAGTCTTTGCACATTTTTACCTTTTCATCTAGTGGAAACTGTTGCACAAACTGGTGGCAACTGTGATCTCAAATAGTCACAACACCTTAGAGCAAGTCACAGTAATAAAGTATTGCTTTACTACTTCAGCTGTTCAGAGAGAAAAAAGTACAATTTTGAAAGCATCTTCAGGCACAAACTCATGCAGAAACTCATTAGAACTTCTCTACTCATCATAAGAATTCTGATTAAGCTGGAAAACATAAAATGCTTCAGGCCAAACAAGCAAGTTTGTCATTGTATATAGATCTCTTATGTAATTCTTGTAAATCATCTTCCAGAAGATGGCTTTAAATGCTGAAGCGTAATTAGGATAATTACTGCTTTGCAAGTAGAAGGAAGTTGTATCCAAAAGGGACAAACCAGCCAGTTTGAAGAGATGGAGGAGGAATATGAAAGAAAACACATCATCCCAAATTCTGCTGTTGAAAAGATTCAGAATTAATTTCAGACTATTTAAAGAGTTTGCTTCATGTTGGAAATATTTCATTTTAGTGATAGTATTCCCTACGGGGCTAAGAGATCCTTTTAAAAATAAGCTTGGCTCCCTGAGAGTCCTGTTAGATATCTTAAAAATTGAAGCATTCAGTAGAGCAATGAAATCGGGTAAAAAGCTGCAATTCAGTGTGACCCTCTGAGAAGAGCAGGGTTGAAGAAAATGACTGGAAATGGGACATTATCATCACAAAATAGTTAATTTGCTTCTTATATTAAAAAGATTGATTTACAGTAAGTACCAGACGATGTGAAGCCATGATGCAGACACCCTGACATGATATACAGTGAGATTGCTGCCTCCCTCCCAGAAAGTGCAAACTTCAGAAAGTCTAAAAAACCCAAACACGACAACAATGAAACCCCAAAAAACCAAGGAACCCCCAACTCCCACCCCAAGCATTGTGCTAAAAAAGCAAATATGGAAATGAAAACACTTAGAAGCCCAAGACTCACTCAGCAACTTGCCTCCTTTCTCAGGTTTGATCCTAACAGATGCATCAGCTGGAAGCAGGGCCCCTACAGCTTTATAAATTATTCTGTGAATTTGAAGATTAGTACAAAGTAATAAACAGGGGGAAGGAGCATAGGGACTGCACCCCAGGGGAAAAGAAGTATTTTTGAACTCAGCTAGCCTGGGGGTTTTGACAAAGCTCAGATATATTCTGCAGCCCAATTTATGTACCAGTATATCACAATCTTTTGAGATTCTTTAATAGCTGCATCAGTGCTAATTTTATGCTAATCTCTCACTGTGCACATCCATGATCATTAAGACTTCTGGAGATTGGATATTACACACAGTAGCTGATAATTTGTTAAATAGAGAGTTAATGGAAAATATCTGATAAATTTAAACATTAACTTTGTATTTGTTTCCCGTGTAGCTGTACACAATAAGAAATTATCTGGCTGCATTAATATACTCTGTTTTTGCATGATTGCTTTTCTTAACTAATACACTGCAATATAAAAGCAGAGCTTTTTAAGAGAATACACAGTTATTCAGACGAGGAGTCCTGTTTCTTTCCAGTTCTATATTATAGGAACAAAACTGCTACATAATCTGAGACAATAAAATACTTTTGCCTCTTTGATTTACCTGAACCTTATTAAATCACAGTTTAACTTGTGTAATTACTCCAGATTAGTCGCATCTCCTGGAATTATTTTAAATCTGTTGCCCATAACAAAGCTTTCATGCTGACCAAACTGAAAAACCTGTTGTTTCTTGGCTTTGCCAATCAACTTTACTCTTATTGCCAAAGATAAATGACCCAAAGCAATCAAAACTGCATTAAATAAAATTATGGATGTGCATGATTTGTTCTTTAATTAAAGTAAATGCAGCCTTCAAAGATTACATACTCATGTGGTAGTTAGTTTTATAGAAGTAGCCTTTATGTTTCCACAACACTGGTATATGTCTGCCTTTCTTGGAAGTTAAAATAAAGCTCTGCTTCCACAGCAAGTTGTTTTTTTTTTTTTTGTTCTAAATTCAGTTCTGCTTAGAAATCTGTGCTCTGGAAGTAAATAAAATAATTACATTGAAAAATATTGTTTTGCGACTTCCGTAATTCCATTCACATGCTGGGGACCTGAGGGATTGCTCTGATTTAGTTTTTTCCCTCATGGTTCAAGGCACAGGGCTCTCTTTTCACTGTTCACTGCTCAACCAATTCTGCCCCTGAACCAATTCCAACAGTATTTATCAACATTATTTAGCTGAAAATCTTAATGTAGGATACATTGCAGTGAATCTCTCAGGACAAATATGAGAGCAGGAGCTAATACAAGTTTCCAGCTGCAGCTAAGTTTGTTTGTATGGTTACACATCACAGAGCTGCTCTGGAGTCTGCAGCCTGAACCACACACAGTCCCCACGTGGATCCCAGCCTGAGCCCCGACACGCTCCCACCACAGAGCACACAGGCAGGATGTCACCGAGTGTCCCCTGCAGGTCGCAGGCAGCTCTGACAGGGTTTTGCCACCTTGGGAGGGAGCTCCCGTTGTGCAGACTCCTCACTGGTCTCACCTCGCCCCTTGCAGGCTCACTTGTGCTGGTGAGAGCAGCTTTGATCGAGTACTGCCAGCAGCCTAACACACCTACAGGTGCATACAGGGTGCAGTGTCCCCCATCCCCTTCTGCTCCCAGAGACGTGCAGGATGACAAGCAGCAGCACCCCACAATGTTAAAAACCACCCTAAAAATTGTGTAGACTGAGACCTTAGAGAACTCAGAAGAAAAAAAAAAAGGTTTCTATCATTGTGTTTGAGATGTTTGCTCATGACTTGCGAACCTTGATTATGTGACTACAGCGTCTCCCATTTCTTACAATTTACTAGACCTCTCATTACTACCTAGGGGGAAAAAAGGAAAATATGTATTAGTATTTTCAGTTTCCTCACCTTTTCTCATAGTTCATCCTCTTCATAATTTACCATGTTCATGTGTGCTAATAGCAAAAGGAAGGTGCTAAAAAAACCCCTGTAAGGATAATTGTCTGTTTCAGGTTTATAGGTTACACATCATGGCAGCTTGTGTAGGTATTTACTCATCTTTTAAACAAAACACTATTTCCTCTCAAAAGTCTTGCATTTTGATAATAGAATTCCACAGCAATATACTATTCTGTTCTGAAGGAACAGAATCATTAAAATATTGCATACAGCTGTGGATTTCATATGTTGCTGTAAACTATAAAGACACGTAAATGGTTTGTTACTTAAATATTTTTCTCAGATTATTTTCTATTCACAGTCTCAAGTTCCAGTTAATTACACTTCAGTATTACGTGGCCATGCAGCTACTGAGCTTTCTGTGTTATAAAACCAGCCCTACCTGGTTTCATGTGTCCTGTCCCTTGGAAATGCTCTGATATAACCAGGTAACAGGGTGATCTCCCCCTGCCCGTACTCCCCAACCCCCTTCCCCCATCCACTCATTGCTGATGTCGAAATGAAGCCAAACCAGGGAAATCAAATTAGTCTCTTCCACTCTCATCACCATCAGATTTTGCAGACCCACAGAGCCCTCAGTTATCTGAGCTGCTGCTTCATCACCAGTGGTGCAACTGGACCCCCATTGTCTTCAATGTCAATAAAGGCATGAACTGAGATGAAAGAGCTTTACAGGTGACTGTGAGAGGCAGAGCAGCTGCCAGCAAGCACTCAGAGAGAGCCCAGTTAGTTCTGAGTCTGTCGTACGTGCCCAGGATCACCGGGCATAACGACAGCTGTACATAACAGCCTCCCTCTGCCCAACGCAGTGAACAGAGGAGTGAAAAATACATCTGTGGGAGGGAGCCTTGTTGAACAGGAATCTGTTTGCACACACTCCCTCCTCAGCTCCTTTTTACTCTACATTGGCATTACTGTAGTGACCAACACAGTAAACACAATTTTGAGGCTTTTGCATTTAGAGTACCATGAGAGCCAGCCAACAATATTGCCCTGAGTTCATTTCATCCTTTAAAACTCCAGAGGCCAGAAGTGACTGGCGTGCTTGCAAGGACATTGCTTTTCTACACAGGTTTAAGTAAATGTGTCAGTTTTTCTGAACACGGTAGTCCCAGGTCCAAAACATTTTTTGTTGGTTGTGTCCTTGTTGCTCAGTTGGACCCAGCCAGCTGACAAATGGGTGAGGAGAAAGAGCCCAGCTGTGAGCCTCTTGACTATGTATCTATGTTGGAACTAAAGTTCCCCTCTTTCCCTGCATAAGTGACCTACGTGGAGAGAAAAACAAGTTTTGATTCCTTTGAAAAAAAAAAAACCCAAACAAACATTTTTCTTTAATCTCCCTTAGATCAGGCAATTTCCACATGATGGTTTCTTCACTGCCTGAATTTCTAGATGGATTTCTGCTGGGCATTCTCTAAGCTCTCTCACTTTTAATAGGTCATCCATAATTTTTCCTATGACGGCTGCATACATATAGAGGCATTATGGTACTAAGGTATACTACAGCTCCATCTTCAAATGTTTTGGTAGAATTTAGTACTTTATCACTCTCCCAAGCTGCTCAGTGGCACACTAAGGTTTTTTTCTGCCTCCCTTTCATGACATCTGTTCCTTCCTCACAGGTAGCCTTTCTGAATTATAGGCTATTTGAAGTGTTCACTCAGTCCTAAAATCCCTTTCTTCTTTTAGTCAGTCTTCAGAATTACTTCCTTCAGGAGCTGGAGGTGATTATTCAGTGAGCCTGCCTTTATATTTGCCCCTTTAAGCATCTAGAACAAAATAGCCAAGTGTACAGAAAATCAAGTTACAAAGTTTTGAACTAGTCCCGTGATAAATCTCTCCCAGGGTGAGAGATGCTCACACAGAGCTGGAAAACATTTACCCTTAAAAATGCAAGAATCCAAAACAACTAATGCATGTCTAAGATAGGTCACATACTACATTTTATTTTAATGAATAGAAAAATAAAAGTCTTAGATAAAGATAACGAGATCTGCACAAGGATTCTGTAAAGCTTTTTTTAAGATCCAAGAATCTTTTCTTGATAATATACACACAAATGGGAACACTTACTCAAATAAGCAGTTATTTATAGGCACAAATATTTAAAGGTTCAGGCCATAATGAATAGAACATCACAGAATCAACACAATTTTATTTAAATGTTGTAGCAATGTAAGCCTCTGTTAGCTTCAATTTTATCTATTTTCATCTTGCAGGCAGCTGTTCAATTTGCCCAAGTATCGTGTTTTAGAATTTCTAATACATAAGCAACAAACTGCTTTTAAGCACAGACCAAATCAACTGTCACAAAAATCTCCTCAAGTCACCAGTATTTGTCTCAAGTGTTCAGTGTATTTTGCTCTCTTTTGTAAACCAATTGAAGACTGTATTTCAATTTGAAGATGAATAGATTTCCTTTGAAAAGTTCAACATAATAATATACTTATTATGAGTAAAGCAATTTAGAGCAATAACAGAAACTTTTCAAAAGAGAACACAAAAAAAAATAATAAAATTAACAGCAAAGTAAATTAGCCTGCCCTTAGTGCATTTGGGAAAAGACTAGGAACAACCCAGTGAAAGTCAGTAACTCCACACATCATCGTTATGATCACAAAGAATTAGCTTAGTTCCAGCTGAACAATGACCTCTCCACTTAAAGCACTTTTCCAGAAGTTTCACTATTTAACATCAAAGAAGTTACAAGGTTGCACTTAAAGAAAGCATTCACTTAGCAAGCCAGATCTGAAGTGCAGTTCACTACTGCAGTCTACAGCCTTCAGCCAACACAGGCAGCATGGGCTCTGGCACTAAAATCTGAGTCTTTCATAAAAGAGAGGCAAAAACCCACCACAAAACAACAAAAAACCCAGATGAAATATTTCTTTTCAGTCAGAAGCTAAAGATGGCAAATGAAGCAGAACATGTAACTTATGTGAGATTTAAGATAAGACTCCAATAAAAGGAAAGAAATTGAAATTTTCTGTAGAATCTCACTGGTATACAAAATTAAACTATGCTCAAATAGTCAAAGTTTAAAAGAAAAAAGAAGTCAAGCTCTAGAATAAAATTTATTGAGGATGGAAAATACTTCAACATTCAAAATTAAATAAGGAATCCAAAACTCTACAAAAAAAGATGATTTTACATAGTTAGCAATACTGACAGGTACCCACCAAGCACCTTGTATCAGGTAATTCCTCTTAAGCCCACTGCCTTTGTTCCTCTGAAAACACTGGTCTGTATTTGTAAGGTCTATATATATTTGCCTTATTTTCCAATGTTACCATCAAGAACAGCAGGTCAGCATACAAATCTTTTTATTGACTTAATACTACACCTACTGGAGAGGGTAGCATAATATTTTGAATACTATATATAGAAAATCGCTTTGCCAACCACTGCAAATGAACAAAAGCTGTTTAAATCTTAATTTCTTCATTAAAGTAATGGGTGGAAATGACTAATTAGTCCTAAAAAAACCAGTTCAGGAAAAAACTTCCCTGGTTGTACAGTACTTTCAGATATTAGAGCGACTGATGTGGTCATTACTCTAGAACACCAATACCTGGAACCGACAGCCAGACAATATTCTGTTTAATGTATTACATTAGGACAAATAGACAACAGTCTTAAGGAGAAAAATAAAGCATAATCCAAATAAATTCATAATATGCCAAGTTACTGCAAGTGACAAGAAAGCAGAAGATATGTTCAGGCATGGAAAAGGAGGAGAGGCAGCAGGAAGGTGTGGTTGCTGCTCAGACAGGTCCTGCACACTTCCAGTGCTGCTGCCTCCCAGACAGGTTAGAAACCAGCACAACAGAGTTTAACCAAACTGCTGTGCCACGCTCAGCTGCAGAGCAAAACTACTGCCAGCAAATGGAGCTCAACAGAACTAAGGAACTGCTGAAACAAATGAAATGAATCATTTCACCCCGCCCAAGAAAATAAAAAAAGCAAAGTGACAAGTTCCCTGTGCAGAACCCATAGTTTATAGTCTTGCCAAGTGCTCTGAGCAGAGAAAAAGAATCTACAATGACTTGAAATGGGACAAAGATGGAAAAAGTGAAATTTCATGAGACTCCCTTGATGGTGAATGAAAATCATTCTGAGATAACACAGTAAAAAAAAGCCGAGACGATTAATATTTTTGACCCGTCAATGCAGCCATTCATATTTAAAATCCCTGTAGAGTGACATTTCAAAAAACTATTATTTAGATTTCCATTATTTTAGTTTGCGAAGCTCAACAGCAATAATTCAGTCAGCACAGCTCCCTTCTCATTAACACTCCTCAGTAAAGCACAGTCCCCATGTCACAGGATAAAAGAGAAACTGTGCCACCTCTCAGGGCCTTAATTACCCCAGCTAACCCAGACAGCAGAGCTCCTTCACTAGACCTACATTGAATTAGGTCACAGACTGGATGCCAGGACACTTCCCCCTGCAATCCATGATAGCTAAATATGATCAAAAGTTTCCAAAGATGTTAAATGTAATCACTGTTTTTGGGTCTAATCTGCTTAAAATATAAACTGGAAAACTGCCAAAGGCTGTTTGAAAGGAAAAAAAAAAAAAAAAACCCAACCAAGCACAGTTTATTTCATTTTTACCTTACTGCACAGCTGCCAAGTAAATTTAATAAGTCTTTGTTTTATGAAGAATCCTAAAACCAGTCCAAAACCAATTTTATATAGCCAAAAGGCACTAAATAAATATACTTTCACTATAATACACAACTCCTTTTTTGGTCCCATAAAAGCAGCTCCAATTTTACATTTCATTTTTTTTGGTGTGTGTTAACACGTAACTTGTCCCCAAATTGGAAGGACTCTGACAAAATACACACGACTTTCTTAATATCCAAAACATTTCCCAGTTGCCCCTCTTTCATACTTATCTGTGTAACTACTTTCAGCTTATGCACGATGCTGACTTCTGTTCCAAATATTCCCTTTCCTATTTTTCTTCAGGTCTATTTCTGTGAACTTCTGGTTTTCTCCAGGCTCTACTCCTAACCACAGCTCTCTCTTAATTCCCTACAGAAGAAATGCCTGGTTTTCCAACCTACAGGCACAGCTCATCCACAACATTTGCTTTCTCTACTATTATGTCCTGCTGTGGGCATTCCTGGCAGGAGAGAACTGAACAACTTGACATCTTTTACTATAAATGTTTTTATCCTTCAGCTCTGACATCTTCCTAGTTAAAATACTTATTCTCTGCCCTGGTAGAATTGTATGCTTGTAATCCTAGACTCCTTTATGCTAGTTCTTTTTGTTTTGAACCATTTTCTCTTTTTTTTTTT
>VZSE01008037.1:337419-358286 GCA_013398275.1 Promerops cafer
GGTCTCCTTACTAATGTAAAAAATTTTTGATAAAAATTTAAAAAAAAAAAAAAAAAAAAAGTTGCAAATCAAAATATCACAGAAGCAGCGCTCAAGTAAATATTTATATATTTGAGTGACTCCTCCAACGTTAAACAGGGACGCTTAAAAGCATGCAAGACTAGCTGGAACCACAGTAGGACAAAAGCTACAATGTTTCAGTAGTTTATTTCTCCTTCCCTGTTGCCCGTCATAAATCAGCAAGGCGGTATGTTTCCCATAATTTGTAAATTATTAACTTTGATTTGCTGAATGTTGAGCATGATGCAACTGAAACATGATCAGTAAAGGAAGTTCTGCAAGCAAAGCATCACCACAAGAATCCATGCTTTTTTCTGATGAGGAAAATACAGTGTTGCCAGTCTGCATGACTTTTTATAGGCAACCACATATGCACTGTGATATCCTGCCTGTAACACATCTTCCTTTGCTACACCGAAGACTTGCTATTAAAGAGTTGCATATTTTCATTTTGATTGCCTGGAGTAAGAATAGAAATGTGTAAGGAATTAATGGGTTTATTCAGTCACAGGCATATGTTCGGACCTTTTCAAAGCCTTGTTCTGCTTGTGCAGTCATGCTTTTAAATTACCTTTCATTATTAATATAGCTCCTATTAGTAGCTCTGCTTAGCAAAATACCTCTTTTAATTTGCACCTAATTTGAGAAATTGACAAATGTTTTGATGATATTAAGCAGTTCATTTTGTCTCTCGAACGTAGGAATTCTCTTCCACAAGAGTAGACTAAAGATCGTGCCTGTGATGACTGACAGTGGGAGCACGAGGACAACTGCCAGATAAGGGACACGCAAAAGATAAAGCTACCTCTTGATAAAAGAAAAAAATTTCCATTCTGATAATTTAAGATCTGAGCAATTGTATTTTAATTTTAATTAATGAACCAATGTACGAGTTACACGATTCCATGAGACTACACTCAATGCAATGCACTGACACAGCCAAAGACAAATAATAAAGAGGAAAAAAAAACTCTACAAACACAAGAAAATGTATCAAAGAACTCTAACAATTGTTAGAACACTAAGACTGGGTCACCATCAGCTTCAAATTCAGTACTTCATTCACGAAGGGGCTTTTTTCCCTAGAAAGTGTTTTTTCTCCCTTTCTAGCACCCTAGAGATTCCATGTGAAAAATGACCCAATTGAAGTCAGTTTTGTCATTCTCCTTAAAGGTAAGTTCTCACTCTGATTTTTGAATTGTGTTCTATTTCTATAGCATACAATTATTTAGCAAACACAGTCAAAGTGATTTATGACATGTGAAGCCTTTTTTCAATGAAGATAAAGTTTCCTGAAATTCATATCTGGTGAACATTTCCTTAGAATAGGATGCATTTAATGATAGATTTCTGACAATGTCTGAATGTTTCCCAGTTACTGTAAGAACATGGAGGAGAAGCAAACATTGAGATTAGCCAGTGCCTCTCCTTTCTTCTTAAGTGAATGGGCAAATTCCTTAAAATGGCAGCACTGTGCTTCTGGCATGCTCCTTTCTTCCCCCCTCCCTGGGTTTTCTGTGGCTTCGTAAGGTTGTGTTAGATACAGGCAATCTTTTCTGAGACAAAGAGCTGATTTCTCACAGTCACAGAGATAATAATTAGGTTTACCAGGGATAGATTCTGCTACCTTATTCCACATACACGAGAAGCCAGTAAGTAGATGAGACCTCAAAATGATTTATCACCTGAAAGAGAGCTGATGGTGGAGCACTGCTGTACGTGAGGCTGGGAAGAAAGAAGCAATGTGTACATGGAGCTCTTCCAGTATGAGCAGTTTTTCACTTGTCAAAAATCAATTTCATGTGCCGCCCTGCTTTCTGCTCATCTGGCTTTGTTAGCTCCTTTCAGAGTTAACACCAAGCCTCAAAACTACAGCTCACAATGGATGTGTCTGTGGGATTGTATCTGCCTATATCAATAACAACTTTGATCTGCCATCTTCACACATTACCTTAATGTTTACTGTATAATTCCTTCCTGAAGGAGGACCTGAAGTGTGCAATAGTCTGGATGCCATGCAGTGCTCTGCACAGATAACCACTGACCTTAAAACACACCTGTATACACCTCCCTGTATTCAGCTCCCTTCCCCCGGGAACGTGCTTCCTTACTTTTACTGAATGTAATCTCTAAGCAGCAGTTAGACCTGCACACTTGCTTTCAGCAACAGAGCAAGTGTTGAAAGGCACTTACTGACTGCATGCAAAGTGTACGGCTACAATTTCCATATTTTAGTCTAGGATCTAAAGTCTTTTTATTAATTCTTTGGCAGACCAATAAGTACTATGGAAGCCTGAGAAAAATTCAACACCTGCACAGGCAAAAATTACTACCTTTCTAGCCAGTCCATGGTATTACCCACTGACCATTGAATTTTCCCCCTCATTTAGCAGTGTATGTGTTACAGAGGCCCTGTGGACCACATTTCTGCAGTGAGTCAAGCAGTTATGAGAAAGGTCAGTTCTGTGCATTAAGTTAGAAGAATAGAATATTTATTCCCCTACTTCAAATATGGCTTTTTCCCACCCCTTAATATCCATTCCTGCCACATGGAAGAAGTACGAGTTTCTTCTGTGCTTACAATATGACCCCACCCCTCTTCTCCACAAGATGGGTACTATGTGTACATGCAGGTACATAATAAAACAGTTCAGACAGACTTGCTCACAGATTCACACTCAAAGGCTGAAAGAGCTTTTTTGTCTTCTACTTCAATAAATATTGCAATGACAAACTCTGAAGAAGGCCTCTAGCATATGGATTCACCATTATGATTCAGATTTTTCTTGTTTGTATACATATTTACACGCATAATAAAATGGAACTGTTGAATAGCAGTACGTCTGTCAAAATACGAAGATCCAACAGTTAATAATAATTTTATATTTACAGCAGGAATAATGCATAGTCTCTTGCATCTTAAAATCATTTACAGACATGGCAGAATCATGTAATGAGAAGAGTTATTTCATGTACATTTATAGCTCTTGAGAAGTAAGCCAAGTTATTCATTCTACAGTTATACGTCAGAATACTACACGATGGATTGTGTAGGATGCCTGTATCTATATTTATAAAGATCATCAGGGGTTTCTTTCTCCTCTTACATTTCCTCTTTTAAATGTTTCAAAACCTCTCACCACTCAAGCACTTAGTGATGCATAAGCTCCTCCTAAGTTCCTTCAGCACCTGCAGTATCATCAGGTGTGGGGGAAATGAATTAGAGCTTGCTGAAGAACAGCAAAGAGCTGGCACTGCAAGCTGCAGCTAATTACACTCAATAAATTTCAGGCCTTGTTTTTTTCTCCCTGAGAGATATATCCGATTCGGAAAGCAAAGAACAATTTTAATAGCCCTCAAACAGTTTAAAGGATTAATTTGACATGCATCAGTATATATGCTACAGTGGCCTCTAGTTTGGTAATTATTTTGAATTCACTTTACACACAACAGTTACAAAAAAAGGCATTTACTGAAATATAGGGTATAAGGTTCCTATAAAATTGACTGCTTAGCCTTCCATTGGGTTTCTGCAGACAAAGATTTGGCAGGCTTTAATCAGGTCTCTGGTACAGTCTATAATAAAACTCTGCCACTTATCTTGTTTCTCTCATCCTGAAAGACAAAGTATTTTAAGTTTTGTAAGCATTAATTCTGCTACTTGTGCAGCTCAGAGAGGATTTGAAAGGTTTAAACTTCACTGAAGAAGCAGGACGAACTGAATTTTCTTGTTCTGGAAAGAGTGAAGAAAAAACAAAACAACACTTGAAAAATCCACCAGTGAATTGAGCTAGTGAGAGAAAACATACAGTTCTTAACCTAACTAGTTTTCTGGTTTACTATCCAGGCCCTCAGTAAATGTGCCATGAGGTCTTTCCCTTCCTAAGTATCCCAGTGTGGTTACCAAGGCACAAAGGGATGAAGGCAGAGTGACATAATGAATTGCCCTGTCTCTGTAGAAGACAGGGTAAATTGTAAAACAAACTGGTATAGCAAATTAATAAGCTCAAGCACAAGGCAGGGCACTTCAGAGGGAACAATGTGGACTGCTCCTTGGCTGCAGCTGGACAAAACAAGCCAGCTTTAACAACTGCCTGTTATCAGGGAGCCTATTCAGCCCTCCCCTTGCATGACCTCTGCAGCTAAGCCAGTTCAGAGATATGAACAAGGAAAAAGAAAATATTTGGAACATGCCGGTTTTCCACACTTTAAAGTCCTTGATGGAGCTCACAATGGGTTTATGAGCAGGAGGAAGCAGAGAATCCAGGCCAGGAAAATTCCTCAACAGCTCCTAGGCAGCACACCAGCTGGAGCTGCCAAACTGCACTGAGGTGGACTTGGAATTGACACCCCCAGGGTCTAGCAGCCAGGAATCAAGAATTAGCTCCCTCCCTCTGCACTGGAGGTGTTTTTGGGTCCTGGCTGAAGTCAGAAGGAAGATGGAGCAAGGAAGATGTGAAAAGCAGCAGAGGTTGCTGCAGATGGGTTTCAACCCATGTTTTAAAGGAGGTTCAGTGCCATTTGCTAGAACTATCCCCTGCACAGTCCTGCTTACACATTAGCTTCAATCTGAACTGCAAACACAGGGAAAAAGTATTAGCACATAGAGAAGCAGAATAAACATTGAAAATACAATAATGCAATTACACGAGTCAACACCAGACAACATTGAGGAGGTCTAGGGATGGGCAATGAAATGATTAGAGGCAAGGAAGAAGGCTTTAAAGGCTAGGAATATTGAGTTTCCATAGGGGATGAACATACAAGGCCTGGTATACTAAAGCTATGGACTAAGAATTAGATAAATAAATAAATAATATGACAGCATTGTCTGTTTAGCTGAACATCATAAATTTACAGATGGTATATAAATACCTAAACTTCAGTTTCCTTTGCTGGAAAGGATAAGGAATAAATTTTGTTCTATTTTGGATTAGCCCTTCATGATGAGATGTTGCAAATTTTCAGACACTTCTGTTTGCCATTAGATTTAATGTGAAAATGCCTATCTTTCCTTCTTCACCCTTATGATCGTCACAGTACTGCTGGCTGCTTTGCTTTTATTTTTTAAAGACCCTTATTAAATGCTGCAGTGTTAGAGTACAAAAGCAGGAAGAGAAATGACTGTGGCTTCACAGGATCACATGCAGCTTGTAAGAGACACTATCAAGCCAGTTCCACAAGGGGATCCCCTTCCCAAGCCTCCTTTGCGACCGCAAGACAGAGACAAGAGAAAAATAAGACTTTTAGCATTAAAATCCCAAATGTCAGAAAAAAACCCACTACATAAAGTAAACCAAAGACTTTTTCTGTATTTCATGTTCACGTGCAAATAGCCAATTAAAAGAAATATTCCAAATAGCTCTAGGAAACAGATCATACCCCACAATAAAGACAACAAGAAAAATTTCCAGTGCCCCTAACAGAAAAGGCCCTTCTCAAGTCCATATCTGGCAAGATATTACTTCACAAAAAACCAAAATGAATACATTCTTGCCTGCTTTTTAATTGTGCAATCTCATGACACAAGATTCTCTTTTCATGTTGATTTTGCAGTCATTGCTTCCAGCCCTCGAAAGTGCTCTATGTCACTGTACTCCAGTTGATCACCAGAGAGCAACCAAAACATGGTGGGATGTGGATGAATTTTTTTGTTTTCCTTCTCAAAATAAAATCAAGTTAAAAGCAATTTCTGCACAGAAACAGTCATAACTAATGGTTACAATGGTTTTCCCCATCTGTCCACATTCCAGGGCAAGATTAGCTTTTATCCAGTAAAGATGAAAAACACTGAACCTGTGTAGATTTCCTTTAAGACAAAGTATAATTACAAAGTCATTAAAGTCAAGGGAAAGGAGTAATTCACTAATACTTTTTTAAAGGTAACATCTTGTATGCCCTGAAAAAATAAGCTTTCTCACTAAAATTTTAATAAGCCTTTGGGTTTTCTCTGAAACATTTAAGAATAGCTGGTAAGAAAACAATTAGAAATGAACAGATGTTAAAACCTATGAATATATACACTTCCATATTTTAAAATAAAAACATCTTGTACTAACTGTGATTGTATATAAGACCAACAAAAACAAAAAAACCCAAGAAACAAGTCAGCTTCTATTTTTGTTTGCTCCTCCTGTACTTTGCAATAATGCACTGTTAGGTAGATGTTCCATACCAGAAAGTGTCAAGCGCTATTAAAAAGAAAAAATTGACTTGCACTGCATTATGGTTTTCACCACTCAAGCTGTTTTTAAATCACAAATTATTTCAAGCTTTGCTTTGAATAAATTATGGATAGCACATATTGGAAAAGTTACTAGGACTACTGAGTGCCGTTGTGTGTGTGCTTTGCAGCTTTGATAGTTCTGGTAGCTGGCACCACGGCACACTGGTCTGGATACAAAGGAAGCAAACATTCATAGGGAAACAGAGTACAGCAGCAGGGAGGCCAAACTTGAGTTAAAATCCCCTATAAACCACAGAGCATCTCCTTGAGGATTTCACTTATTTATTTAAATTTCCATTTTATAACAGCAATGCGATGCCCCCAGAGATGAACTAATGAAGGATTATTGTAGCAGTGAGGTAGTTACACTACCACACTCTTCAGCTCATTCCCAACTACACCTTTGACACCATGACAGGAGTATATTTAAAAGGGATTAATGCCTGTTGTGCCTTATTGTTTAACCATTGGCTACAGAGAACATTAACAATAATATAATACTGAAACATTTCTTTTGGATCCCAGAGCTCGATGGGTAACAACTGCTTCCAGAACATGTCATTTAGAACTTATTGAATTTAAGTATCTACATTACCCAGCTACCAAACACCTCAAAATAAGAGATGCTGCCTTAACTTCCAAATTAAGAGCACATCCAGGGATGTCTGTGAGGAGGCGGGGTCCTCACTGCACCTCTGCTGCAGCCAGAACTTGAGTCTCAGTTCTCCCCGTCCCTGCACCCCTGCCTGTGACAAGGGGAGGGCACAGCAGGGGCAGGCACTGGCCCAGGTGTGCCAGGGCACCTGCACAAAGGCCACTGCTCGTGGCACAGCTTCACCACAAGCACACGCCTGGTCAAAGGCTCTGCCTGATCACAGCCCCACAAACTGCAGCCTCCTCTCCACAATGGCACCAGCTGGATGGAAACAGTCATTTTCTGTTCAAACTGCTGGAAACCTGCCTGATCAAGTGATGTGAGCTTGACACTAGTAAGCTTACAAGTGGCAACCTCTGTAGTTCAAAACACAACAAGCTTAATAGGAGGGATTATCTAGAGCTTTGTTAACTGATCATTTGAAAAACAAGGCCCCTGCCTCACTTGTTGTACAACTGCAAATTTGCATAGAGGTTGTACTACAAGCAAGTTTTAAAGGAATTTAAATCGATAGAAAACAATATTTAGATAAATCTCAATTTTATAACTAACTTTCACTTCCAAATAACCCCAGGTTAACCACATACAAATATGCCTACACAATTGTGTAAACAGTTTTTACCTGATCTACTTCATTTTACAGCAGAGCATTCAGGAGCGATGCAGGTACCTAAATGAAGACGTTTAGTGCTGTTTTAGATGCCTCAGGGCATCCTACTCTGGCTCTCAACCGCTGCTGAAAAAGGCATTAAGTCATCTGTCACAGCTGCTAGCCCTGACAGATGTCTCAGGTACCCGAAGCATTTAAAATGGCATTAGGTATCTATGTTTAGGCTTCCAAATCTTTTCCTTGATGTCTAGAGAACGTGCAAACGAGAGGGAGAATTGCTGTCCTGGAGTCTGTAATTTATCTCAAACACAAGCAGTACAGAAGCAGCAGGAGTGTGAAATCTTTACATTGTCTCACTAATGTATGTTTCCACTCTGCTCCCCCAGATCAATCTGTGCCAAAAGTGTACAGTATGTTGTGCATTATTATAAGCAAAAGCTATTGCAGTGAGGAAAGCTAGAACAGATTTTGGAGGCTAATAGCATTTCCAAAAATCAAACTGGATTTGCATGAGAGAGAAGGATGAAATGCCCTTCTTCAACCACAATTCAAGTGGAATCAGTTTCTTGCTCATTTCTCTCGCAATTTATTTGTGGCACAGCACAGGGAAAAAACAAAGATGATTTTTTTTTCTCCATGCATTTTTTACATATTGATGCTCTCTGCAATATAGTACTATGTTGACAGCTCTATCTGGACAATCCATAAAGAAGAATCAAAAATAAGATAATGACAAAGAGTCTGAACATCTGCTGTCCCGAATGTACTTTCATCTCATCCAGGTGAATTGAAAAAATGAGCTCAGAATACTACAGCAAACCTTTTTTCCATATCTAGAGTCTTCAGGCATACAAAAGGGTTTCTTGTAGCATATTACAAATTCTTCCTGGGCTTCTACTTTGAAATTTACTTATATGGAGTTTAATATTCAGACTTGAATAGTCTTCTAAAGGTTGTCCCAAACAAAGCCACAAAATGTGCCTATTTTACAACACCTCTTGCCTCTAATTTTTTTGAGCTGTAGGTCAAGGGATTTCTATGTAATTTCTTAAGCTAGTTTTAAATCATTATTTAAAACAAACAAAAAAAACCCCCACAAACAAACTTGCAAAAAACTAAAACCCAAAGTAAACAACCCCCTCCCAAAATAAACCCCAAACAAAAGCAAAAAAAGGCATTCTGAATTTCTCCAATTTACCAAAATTTTTATGGCTTTATTTCAAAGTCTTAAAACTGTGCTTTTTTTTGTGTGTTTATTTTTACTATATTTTACCCTAAATGTTCTTAGTAGCAATACCTTTTGCCAAAATTAAAGCTAGCATGGTTTCATACCAATCATAGAAAGCACCCAAATGAACACTGTAGGAAAGAAAATATTTTTAAATCACAACAGAAACAATTACTTACCTCAGACACTTTCTTGGTCACGTGAATTTTCTTCAAGGCAGTACAATAAATTGTACTCCAAACTGGTTGTGAACAATTGACATTAACTTACCAAGTTTGGCAAGCAGTTAATTAAGCCCTGTAATGAAATGCTTAAAAATAACTCATTCAGTCTTGGAATCCTCACAAGTAATTGCACAGCTCCATATCCTTTTCCTGGTTTTACAGTTATTTCTAGGTATAAAAATATTTGGTATACCCCTTTAACTTGGCATATACATTTACTGCTACAAATACCAACAAAGCAAGGAGTTTATTTCCAAGATAAGCTAATTTAGACATTAGCAACTTGAGGAGAACAGAATGTGTCTGTTGTGGAAGGATAAATCCTAAGCGACTGAGAAATGTGCAGTGGTTAGGAGTTATTTTGGAGCTAACCCTCAGCCTTAACTACAAAGATGTTGCACAAGAGATAACCCTGAGCACCCCACGGGTCTGGGGCAGGCAGGTGACCCAAGGGAGGAAGCCAAGGAGCTGCCCAGAGTCACAGCTCAGCTCTCCTGAAAGCTGCTACCATGACTTTCCACACCATGGACAGAAGTCAGAGCCTGTTCACTTGCAAAGGTACTGCATTTCCAAAGCAGGAAGGGAAAAATCAATACTGTGTACAGCAAAGGCAAAAATCCCACAGAACAAAACAAAACAAGGCATTTGTTTTCATTACCAAAAGTTGAAGGAGTGTAAGGTCATCAGCTGGCTAGTAAGGGAAATCCACTCACCATCTTGCCATGATACACCACTTTACAAAGCAGATAAGGAAATTGCATGTCCATGCCAAGTTTGATGTCACAAAATCACTATGTTGAAAGAATATCCAGAAAACCAAAAAAACCCTGGCTTCCTATAACAGTAGACTTGAAAATGGCACTAAGACATTTCCCTAGTTTTCCACGTAATCACATGTTCCACTGTTGAGGATGGAGGGAAAATGAACTTTTCCCTTTAGACCACCTGTCTGAACTTAACTAAGCTGATTATTGCTATTGTGCTTATATTGCAGCAGCACCTAGATGAAGGATGTATATAATCCTTTAAGGCTCATAATCTGTCTAATAGTCATTTCACGGCTTGTTTGAAACAAGCTGACATTAGCACAACAAATGAAATCTCCTAACACTCTGTACAAATAACAGCAAAGACTGAAGAAACCTTCAGGCTAATTTAGGATTTTTTTTCCTTGCACCTGTTCCTCTCCCCAGGAGTACATGTCCAAGATGCACATACTCAGAATGCACCTTGTGAATCACAAAAATATCCCCATAACTAGAGGAAAATGTAGAAGATGCTCAGTCTGACGTTCACTAATGCTGCTCTCACAAACAGCTTCTTATCAGTTCAAGTGAAAATTTTACAAATATTTTGTTTGTTCAGGGCAATACTAATATTCATGCAGCCTATGATCAAGGTGGACCACTGACTTTCTTCAGCCTGTTTTAGCCATATACAACTCCCTCGTCTAAACTGAAAAACTCAAACATGTAGAACAATAAATTAAGCTGTATTTCCTTTCATTAAACATATAATATTACTATTATAGCTTTGCTTTTCTTCCCTTCTCCATCTCCCACAAAGTTTCAGAAATCTTCAGCAAAATGAGTTTTTCCTACCCAGTTGCACAAATTTGGGTTTTTACAACACAATTACCATCATAAAGAAAAAAAAAATAAAGGAGCCCAACTTTTTCTAAGCTGAAAACTGAGGGGTTTTTGTAGGGGTGTTTTTTGTTTTTTTCAGGTGTTTTTTTGTTTGTTTGTTTTGTTGGGTGTTTCTTTCAAAAACAAACACAAAAATGCCAACCAATGTTTGCCACTGAAAAGTAATTCAGCCTTCCAGCCCACCACTCCCGCTGCAATCATGACACTGTTAAAGTTCAGGACTTTCAATATGACAGAAATCCTGACTCAGACTCCCTCTGCTTCCCAACAGCACCTGCACAAATGCAGAAGTGTTTCCTCAGCAGCCCACAGAGCCCAGCCCTTGGGAGGAGGGCACAGCCCAGGAATTTGGTTAGTCCAACACTGACTCGAAAAGGCTGCCAACACACCCTGATCTCCATCAGCTCAGGGCTGCTAAATCCAAACCACCACGCTGAATGTCAGAATGAAACCTGGAAGCACCACGAGAAGATTAAGAAGTGACAGAGGTGCCCAACTACCAGCTGACAACATTTTGCAAGTTTTCCATCCAGGGTCTCACCTTCTTTGCCCATCTCCCACCATTGGAGGCTCCCAGGACACCCACACTGCAGAGCACTCCATGGCCAGACGTCAGCAGCAGCCCCGCGGGGTAAATGTGAGAGGAGGTTAACAGCAAAGGTTCCATGTTTCCCCAAGATCTACGAGCATGACCTCCAACACATGTAAATGAATCATCATTCTCATTCAACAGACTGAGCTAGATATGAGTATTCATTAATATGAATAATTCATCATAAAAGACATAGGGATTTTGAAAATCTTATTTCCATGTAATGATTTAAATTCTATACTAGACACCAAGTTTACATAAAGATGTGTTGTTTAGTAAGTTACTGGTATCACCAGCATTGCATATTTTTGTGGCTTTCTGGATTTTCCCAAGGTAAGAAACAGCTGATCAGCTTTGCCACTACATTTTATAAATTTTATAAACATAAATTCAGAAAACAGGGCACCTATCTCTATGTATATTCCAATTATCACAACATTGATCTGGTCTTATAAAATATTTTGTTGTAAATATCACCTATAACTTCAGTTTTTGTTGTTGAGCTTGTCCTGGAGTTTGTTTTTCCACATCAAGAGGACAATATTGAATAAGAAAACTCTAATGAATTACAGACCAGACAGATGAAGAGAGATAATTAAGTGAACCATTACAGATTTTATACTCCTTTATCAAACTTCTTTGTTTATTTCAGGGGATATAAAATTCTCAACAGCTGTTTTATGCAGCACAGGAAGCACTTTTAAACAGTATATTGTTTTGTTGCCTAACCAACTCTTCCACCTTTCAAACTAATCCTTCACATCACCAAAACCCGAAGATTTACAATAATGAAGTGACAGTTTGTATGAGCAGCCAGAGGTGCACATTTCAACCAGTACAGACACAGTTAAGAGGAAGGCTTCGTTGTAAAGAAAAATAATGTGCATAATTCAGCAGCTATGCCATTCCACACACATATAATTAACAAGTCTTCAGCTCATTAGCAAGCTGTATAAAATACATATAATATGCTGTGCAAAACTGATTGTGAATAAAAAGCTCCTCATGCATTAAAATAAATTATTTAAATTGTTTTGAAAGATTGCTATCAGTAGCATTCAAGGATATGATTCCCAAAACTACTCATGGCTCCAGCTTCTTCAGCCTGATGTTTTCACCAGATATGTTGCCACGCTCATTCCAGCACGATACATTTGATCAGTGGCTGCTGGGGTTCTGCCACAACCCTGAGAGGGGAGCGGCACCAAGGCAGCACCAACAGCTGCCCCGGGCAGGGCTGTGCACACACAGATTCCCAAAGGCAGGAGGGCCCCGTTCCACAGCACGGGCATATTCACTGTGGATGCAGAAAGGGCCCTTTTGGGCAGCAACACACTTAGAGCCCATTAGCATCTTCTGTCTACTGGTCTACGTATCAACCAAAAATCTGCTCCTCCTCCAGCCCCGCGCCTTACCGCACCCCACGCAGCAGCGCTCCCAGGAGACCCTGGCACCAAAAAAGGGACTCAAGGGATGAAATTGTTACTCCTGAGATGCACTGACACCTCCTGGCAACAAATCGAGGTCTTCTCCCACACAGTGTGCTTCCTCCAGAAAACTCTTGAGGGTTTCAGCCAAAAGGCAACCATCGTGGTGCTCCCTCCAGCCTGGCTCCAAAGGCACACTGCCCAGAATGCCAAGCAGAACCTCCTGATTTACAAGGACTGCTGATATTTTAGAAAGCGAGAGGCTAAGATACAGGAATATCAGCTCTAAGATCTCTGGATTTATTGTACCACACATTGGCCTTTCTTGAGTGGTTGGAAAAATTGCTGCAAAAGCTAATCAACTAGCAGCTTAATTCATACCATGAATCTTGCAAAGTGTTTTCTCACTTCACTGTGAAGCCCTGTCTGTTTGCTAAGAGTTTATAACTCTGCCCTCCACGGATTCCTGACAAATATTGTAAGCATGATTTTGGTAAGAAGAATGTAAGTTAATATAGAAGAAAAAAAATAGACCCAAACATCATAATATGCAGAAAAAACATTTCTCCCTTCTTTGCTGTAGGCAACAAAGTCAGTGTAAGTTGTAAATTCTTCAGAAAGACAGAGATGATAACTGCTCACAAGGATTCTAAAATACATTAAATATCATAGTAGTGGAAGTGATATTGATTATAGCAGTTTTGAACAGTGGACTTGGAGGCAGAGGGACACCCCTGAACCTTAGCAAAATCCCCACATTGAAGAGTCCTGCAGAACTGACAACTCAAATATTTATATTCAAGTGAAAATCAGACAGTAAATACGTTTGATAGTCTAAGTTTAGCTGGTTCTATGCTTTGCACAGCAATCTGTGCTCCCCCCAGCCCTGACCAATCACTATACAGAATTCTGAAGGATTTGATTGCTGTCATTATATTACCCCTGTTGTATTTTTTGTGCTGCCTTTATATAGTAAAATTTTCTTTATACTTACATAATAATAGAAAGCTGAATTTTTGCTTGTTTTCTTTTGTGTCGTTCTCTCCCCCCACCCCAACTCTACAGAGGCAATTACAACAATTTTAAGTACTTTGCATATGCTGCAAGGCAATCAAGAAAATTCATTTGACAAACTGGATTACAACTGTCTGCCAGAAAACCAAGTGGTGAAAACATTTCCAACAATTTCTCAATGAGTATGTCTGGTAGATGCTCAGAGCACACTGAAATGATGCATAAGGAAGAAGAGTTCTACATTTACAGTTCCAATAAAGCAAAAAGCCCCATGAAAATTATGTATTTCCTCTCATCACATCCAAAGTTAAACCGTAAAACTCTTTTAAACAAGTGAAAGCCTAACAAGGTAAATCCCCTTTTGCAAATAATTCCCATCTTCAGAAATTCCATACTCACAGATCATGAGCTGAACCACGTGTGTGAACATTTCTACAAGGTAGAGTGGTTGCAGAGCAGTTTTACTTCTCAGACTGCAGTGCTCTCACATTTAACTGCATTTTATCTTCACTACAGCTTATTTTCAAGCCAATAAATACCTACACACGGACCAATCTCTTCCACTCTGCACCCATCCATCACCACTGTGAGTAATGCAGTCATCCTAGGCTGGACTGCTATGGAAATCTCTGCTGCCATCATTATCAGGTAATTTCACCCCCTCACCCATACACTTGTACCCATGCCAGCTCTATGCCCACAGTGTAATGGCTTTTCAGTGTACAGCTCCATCCTCCAACACAAAGTCACTCACAAGGACACTGTGTGCAGAAGTATAATGTGGGAAATCTCAAACTACTCCACATGCAGGAGTCCTCGTAGCAGTGGAGTGCTCCAGTTGTGTTAATTCACACTGCTTTTCTTACTTAACTGGCTTTCAAGCACAGACACATCCCTGCAGGTCTGGGGATCTGCACACAGAATATTCCAGACTACCCATGGTGTGCCCAAGGCAGGACAGGAGCTGTGTGCCTGCCCAGAGCTGCCCAACATTCCCTGTCACAAATGTCATTACACGGATATTTTAGATAAAGGCTTTTTCTTTCCCTTTCTTGCGCTTTTAAAATAAATTATTCATCAGTGATCTATGATAAAGCAAAGGCTTCAGTTTGCTGTATGTAATTTGCTAAGAGGAAATCGGGATGCTTTAACAGGGACAAGTAATGTTTTCATGGGAAAATCTGAAGGCTTTCCTGCGTTGGTGAAAAGACTTGACATTGGATCAAAACAAAATAATTTTTAATGTGTCCTCATGACAGAGACTAATGCTTCACATGGAAGAAGAAAAACTTGCTACTTTGTAAGTGTGGGAAATTCTGCATATAGACTTAAACAGCTTTTTTTCTCTGGAAATTCAGCTTGTGTTCAACACATTTTATCTTACATATTCACAGACATGGAAAAATCTTCCCCAGATCTATTTAGTTTTTTGGGGTTTTTTTTAAATTTGGTGGAACTATCCAGGCAATGAGCAGGAAAAGCTTTTCTCCTCAAGCAATTTGGAGAAAGAGTGGAATTTTGTCCATTTTCAAATAGGAAAAAGATTTGACTCGCTGCTGGAACAGGAGTGAGAGATCTAAGGAGACTGTCTAGAAAACATTAAGTTTTAGTTTAGAAAAAGTTTGGATTTGGACACTTGACTTTTTCACTACCATTTATATGCTGGGATTTTTCACTTTTTATGTTATTTTATGAAACAAAACGGCACTTATTACTGCATTAGAATTTGCACTATAAACACACATTTTCATCCTAATAATGTTTATGTAATTTCTCATTTATAGCTGAAAAGTCTCATCTTGATCTTTTGCTTTGTGAAATAAATGGTTGATTTCCAATCCTTCTGAAGGCAATTTTTCCTTTTAATTTTACAGCCTCAGAAAGGTGCATTCACCTGCTCTTTGATTATGGGAAAGTGGAAAAAGTAATACTTACTTGAAATGACAAAGTGGGCTTCCCTCACCTCAACCCCAATTCAAAGATGCTGAAATTTATGATCTGACATTATTAGGTTGGCTATGTCTGATTCTCTACTGAGAATTTTCATTATTCACTCTTTTCCTTACCACACACCAACAAACAAATGAGGTTAAAGCATTTTTAAAGCAGATATTTAAAATTTGGTCAGTATTGGAACTGCAATAATATTTCCCATTACGAACTTGCACGACACTACTAGTCAGGAAGAAGTGCAGGGCTGGACTACTCCTTTTTAGAGCTACTACAAAAAAAAGCCAAAATCTGTACTTCAGCCTCTCCCAAAGAGACTTGTAACACATATTGTAGACCAAAACTAAGCTCTGTAGAAGGGAATAGAGCTCAAAGTTTTGAGCCTTGGAAGACTAGCAAGGAAAAGGGACAAGCCTCAAGAAGATGGCTCTTTTTGGTTTAGAAGCAAACAGAATTCATCAGCAGTTTGTCAGTTACCTTTTTAACAAAGAAAATTAGGATCACATGTCTCTGCCATTCTGTGCAATGGTTTTGCTCTCACCCACGGGATGTAATTCTGCTGTTTTCAAGAACATGGATGTATCACCTGCTTTCACAGTAACACCACTTGTCAGCATGAACCCTCTTCACAGGGAAAACTTCATGCGCGGTGTTAGTGGCATGAAAATTCAAGTTCAGAAACATAATACCAGTTACAGATACATGCTACAGCTGGATACAGAAAATATGTGCTGTCACATTGTCACGACTAACTTTGAAGTGGGAGAAAAAGTTGTAGGTGTAAAGAGATCTTAGAGCTAGCGAGCAAACCAAACAGTTGGAGTACAAGGAATTGGGTTCTTTGGATAGACTAAAAGATATAGAAGTGGTGTATCAGCAGGAAATATAAGGATTAAGGAATACAAAATATTTCTGACAACTGAAGGGATATGATCAAAACCAGAAGTCACAAAATAAAGGTAAAAGTGGACTTTGTAAAGGGAATTACAACCTAGCAGAACAGGCAGGGTGGATTCAGCAGAAGCTAAGCTAACCTCACTGAAAAAGGTCAGAGATACTGAAAGGGGAGCTCCCGCTAGCAAAACAAAGTTAAGAATATGTAATTGAAGCTGCTTAAAAGTACTACTGTAAAACTGATAGGAACTCCTCCTGCTCTGGAAGAAAGGACTCAAATGCTTCTCTTCCAAGTGGAGATCTTTCCTACTTAAGCTAAAGAAGCAGACCCTTGGCTAACAGCAGCGTAAGCACTCAGTGCGTTTGCAGGCCTGCCACAGGAGCAGAACACACTGACAAATACAATCACTCTTCCTTGCCAAAGGAGGCTTGTCTCAAACACCTGAATTATATGATAAAGTCAAGTGATCTTCAGCTTACAAGAGAAGAAATAGTTGTTTTATACCATCAAAAAACCCTCCCCCAAAACCCCTCCCTCATTCTCTCGTTGAATAACATTCATTTCTTGCTGTGAGACACTACCCAGTATCAGCCTTCAAAAATTCTTCATCTCTCTTTTCCCTTCTCTTACTTTGATTAATAATTATTTTGAAGATTTTTCTAGACACCATTTACATTAGTTCACAATTAAGGTCTCCACAATATCACCATAATTTGAGACACAGACATTTCTCCCTTAAAACCTCCTGTACCTACCATGCTTACTGACTGTTTCCTTGTCTGGAAGAGAGATGAGCATTAACCACTTCCTTGAGGGACCAATACTTGCTTACTTCAGATCAAACTAGGACTGGCTTTATGACCTAGAGTTCCTGCAGATGTGCACTTTTGCAATTTTCTGTTTCACCCTAATGCGTTCAAGGAGAATCACCTGGACTATCAGGAATAATCAATGTAGCTGTATTACGGCACAGAAAACCAACAGATAAATTGGTATGTATCCTCCAGCCCGTGTTCTATCATCTATCATTAACACTGTCATTTATAAAAGGGTCTCCTGCATTTTGAATCCGCTTGGGTTTGAGTTAATTTAAAAATACAGTGCCAAGGCAGGAATTAATTCCCAAGATAAAGGTTTAAGAGACAGTATTTAAAAATAAATTAAAACCAGTTGTAAAGAGCAGCAGAATTCAATAATAAATTTTCAGTACCTCTCCTTGGTGAACAGCAGAGGATGTGATCCTCCCACTCCATCCACATCCCCAAAGGAGCCACCCAGTTTTGTCTCAGCCCTAAGCACGCCAGCCCCAGTGCTGGAGCACAACAGGACACGAGAGGGGCTCCACTCCACCCATCCCTGGCTGAGACCACCCCCTGTGCTGTGCTCTCGTGGGACCCAGGAGGAGGTGGGATGAAACTGAACTCCAAAGGCCCATGTTCCAAAGGAATCCATTTTGGGAAAGTGACAGTCCGACAGTCCACAGTGTACAGTGCCAAGTACAGCCATGAACTGAGGCATTCAAAAGCTGTAAATTGGTTTGGGCCTATAAATACAGACCCTTTCCAGTGGCTCATTCTTGAGTCCACAGAAAAGGAAGCAGCATTAGAAAAACAGTAACTGCATTACAAATACCATGTTTAAGAAAGACTGAGTTGTAAAACATTTAGATAAAAACACAGATGAAGAAATATTTTTTTCACATTTTAACATGTTAAGAGAAGTATTATTTCTGCAAGATGTCCTTTAAAATTAGCACATTGCTCTTTTTGACCTTTGAAAATTTCAGCTACCTTCTTCCTCAGACATTTGGTAAACCTGACCTTCTGCTGCAGATTATATGCCCTTAACTCTTCCAGGATCCAACAAAGAATGCTCCCAGACCCCTCCTGTAACATTCCCACATTTCCCAACAGAAAATTCCATAACCTGAACACACTGAGGTATTTAAATATAAATTTCCAGGACAGAGGAAGACCAACCAAAGATCTGAAGCTAGGAGAGAACTCATTACAGAACAATAGTTTTTTAAAATTTATTTCTATTTTTACAATGACACCATAATCAGAAAACATGCAAATATAAGCATATAAATAAATCTCTATTTTGGGGTCCTGAGAAGTTTCAGCAATTGCTTGTAGCATAATGAATGTTTGTAATTCATTAGATTCTGTTTAGAAATGCAAAGCACACCACATCATCAGTGATGTTCTCTTTATCTTAACAAAAAGACTACTACACTTAATGTTCTTCTGACAGAGCTAGCATGTTTTAAAATATGTAATTCTTTTCTACAATATAATGTTTACAATGGTGTGCTCCTATTTGAATTAAATTAACTGTAGTAATGTCATATTTCAGGCAAGGCACTGCTAATTATCCCAAAGAGCTTCAAAATCTTTACAGTATATTCACTGCATTTACATCTTCTCTACAAACTTACTGGTCTTGTTTATATAATTTTGCAAATGACAAGAAGTGTAGGATAACGATCTAAATGAACTAAAAATTGTGTCATGGGCAGATCCTTCATAGATTTGCAATTTGTAGCTGTCAATCTTCCTACAGCTGCTAGATAACAAAACAACAGTTCTTTTCTTCATGCAGACAAGCAAATTCAATAAAGATTGGTAAGGGTTCTTTTCCAAAAGAAATCTCTGGTTCTCCACTGTCTATTAAACCTTTCCTTATACACATCCTAATTTCTTTCTTTCTTTTTTTTTTTTTTCCTTAGGGAAAGAAAAACATCATAGCAATTCTGTGTATTTTAGCACCATATTTAACCAAATTTGACTTATGTGAAAAATGGGCTTGCCAGTGGCTAAATATTTTGATGAAGAGGAATAATACAAGGGGGGAAGGGGAGAAGAGGTGTAGAGACTTACAACTCACATCACACTGAAACTGGAGAACACACAATGGCAGTAATCAAAATGATCATTAAAGGAAGCCAGTGTATTTTTATATCACCTTCTCAATCAAGACCTGCCTGAAATGGGCCAAGTTATACTAACATCTGAAAGAGAACACAAACAAACAATAAAGGGAAAAGAAAATATTACAGATTCAAAGTTGTGAAATTAATAGGGGCACTGCCTATAAGATTGTTTTTTTTTTTCTTTTCCTTAAGATGAGGGTATGAACTGAACTGTAGTTACAAATGCTGTTAAGAATTGCATCAGGGACCAACATCCACAGTGACAGGAAAGAAAAGGAATTAAATCAAGAGAAAATCATTACAGAAAGAGAAATAAAAATAGAAAATTAAAACATATTGCTACTGTTGTAGAGAGTGACTAAATGGCTATATTGAGGGATAATGCAAGCATTTTATTCCTGTAAAAACCTTGTATTTCACTTTTAAAACCTCTATAAGATTTCTTATTTCTTTAAGGAAAACATCTAGTAAATTTCCATAATCACAACGCAGGTTCCACATTATGGGCTTCCCTTTGAAATCAAACTCTACATTAGACAGAAGTGTTCATAGAATGTGTCACTCCCGGAGGCTACAAAACTCTAAGCCTCAACAGACTAATGCACTTAGCAGGTCCACCAAGGATCATCAAACAAAAAGCATTCACGGCAGGCACGTACATTCGGTCGGTCCACCGAGGTCAGCACCCAGCACCACCTGATGCACACAAGCAGCTTGGTGTCACGAGTTGTACCACTTCTTACATGAGATATTTTAAATCATTGCTACCTTGCACAGCTACAGAAATACACCTTTGTGGGTGCAGCAAACAAAGTGATCAGGACACAGACTTGCAAGAGGAAAGGATGCTCACAGGTGCCTGTGCTCGGCGAGTCCCTGTCAGAGAGTATTCATTCGCCTCGTACATCTCACTGATTACTCGAGATGCACATGTCTTATGATGGCAAAGGGGATTCATGAATGCTGCGGAGAGAGACCTGTAACAGCACGGCCGCTTCTGCTCCAAGACAACCGAGAAGAGGTAACATCATTTAAAATAAATAAACCGTTCCTCGCTCAACGAGTAAACAGGTCTGAGAGTCTAGCTAGGAGCAAAACTGGAAAGAAGAAACACCTGAGAAGAATTAACGGGAACGGCAGCCCCGGCAGTGCCGAGCTCGCAGTCGCCCCAAGTGCCGGGCGGACAGATACACGTACCCCCGGCGGCAGTCCCTGGGCTCGGGGCTCGCAAAAGCACCCGCGGAATCACCCTGGCAGAGGCTCCCGGCCGCCCCCCTCAGCTCCCGGCCCAGCTCGGCCCCACCTCGCCCCCAGGCTCGGGGCGCCGCAGACAATGGGCGGGCGGCGAGACCCGCCCGGCGCAGCCCCGCGCAGCGCCCGGCATCCCCCGGCACGGCCGCTC
>VZSE01008037.1:358351-751676 GCA_013398275.1 Promerops cafer
GGCCCTGGCGGCGCCTCCGCGAGCCCGCGCTGTCCCCGCAGCCCCGGCCGTGAGGCGGCCCCGCTCCCCCGGGCTGCTCTCCCGTACCCCAGGAGGGCTGCGCGGCCGCGTCTGGGCAACCCGGCAGCTGCCCCAGCCACCTCCCGCCCGGCCCCAGCTGCGCCGCGAATGCTCCTCAGCAATCAATGCAGAAGTCATTTGACTCAGCTGCGGGGAAAGGTGGCAGGCAGAGACTGTCCTCTGCACAGTAACTCTTTCACTTTCCCTGCTTTGCACCCCGGCGAACTTTCCCGTGGCGCACGGGCTGATTCCCTGGGCTCACCTGGCTCCCGGGGACTGCCAGGTCCCGTCCGGGCGAGGAACCGCCGCTCGGAGAGTGCCTCCGCTCCTCGTTCACACCTGCAGCACAGTCAGAGCAGACAGCTCAGGGTCACTCCCCATGGGGTCCAAGTTCTCCAACAAAAGCCCCAGTTTTTTACTTTGGTATGAAACGGAAATCTTTTAGGTTTGGGTTTGTGTCGTTGCCAATTTTGCATCGCTAACTTTTCAGAACACTCCCTCAGCCAACACCAGAGTTAGCTGGCTTTGAATTTAAAGAAAAGAAAAAAAAAAAAGCTCATTTCTTTGCAGCCTCCGGGTTTGTTTGGGGTTTTTTGGCTATTGTTTATTAAGAGCAGCATTCGTGGAGTTGCAACCTAATGTCTAATCTGAATGCTTTACTCTCATTTTTACTGAAAAATAAAAATAATTTGGTTCTTTCTAACCTGTGTTCAGAAAACAGATACTCTCTTGGAAAATAATGGAAATTAAAGCATATAGAAGAGAAACTATTTTGCAGTTTATGTTCAAGCATAATCTGTTAAGGAAAACATCACACCTTTCTCCAGGTGAAAGTTCCTCTACAAAAAAGGAATAGGTTTTCTACAGGGGAAAGTGATACATGTGTGGGGATGAGGACACTATTATGTACTAGGGGGTTGGTTTTTTGTTGGTTTTTTTTTGTTTTGTTTTGTTTTGTTTTTTTTTCTCACCGTCCTGTAGTACAAATTTTGTTTTTCAGATTCTGCAACAGCAGCTTGGCTTACAGCCATAAGCACGGGAGCTGACTTTGATATCTTCTCTGAAATCCTTTTCCCTTCCTTTTCTGTCAGTGGCAGGTGCAGGTCTAGTGCCACAGCCTTTGCCACTTGTTCTGCTGAGCCCTGCCTGCCAGCCCGGAGCCCACCTGAGGGACAGCCTGTCCCGCAGCCCTTCTCAGCCTGTTCTCGCACTCTGCCACGAAAACCCGTGTGCTGGGTCAGTCTGACGCTGGGGGATTACTTCTGCGGGGGATTTGCCCTCAGTAGTTTTGTTGCTTTAATTCTTCTGGCGTTTTTCAGGTTTCCAAACCCCATTTCTTCCTACTTCTCTTCATTCTTCCGAACGAGCTGAAGCACTCAGGGTCCCTGTTCTGTCTTTGGTTTTGGAGTGGACTCCCTGTCGGCCATTGTTTTGCAACTGCATCTAATTTCTTTGTCACTGTGACCATGAACCAGACTCAGCCAGAAGGACTGACCTGGAGGCAGTGCTCGGGTGGCTGCCGAGGTGGGAAGGAGCCCGGCTCCCCATGCAGCCCTGGCACCTCTCGGCCCTGCCCCGGCTGTGCTTACCTGGTCCGGCAGCCTTGCGCACCTTGCTCGGTGCCGGCGTCCCTCTGCAGGTGCGGGGCTGCGGCCCGTGAGGCGAGCGGGGCTGTCCCGCTGGGCTCGGCCAGTCCCGCTGGGCTCGGCCAGTCCCGCTGGGCTCGGCCAGTCCCCCTGGGCTCGGCCAGTCCCGCTGGGCTCGGCCAGTCCCCCTGGGCTCGGCCAGTCCCCCTGGGCTCGGCCAGTCCCCCTGGGCTCGGCCAGTCCCGCTGGGCTCGGCCAGTCCCCCTGGGCTCGGCCAGTCCCGGCTGGTCCCCAGCGGCCCCCCAGGGCAGGGCTGAGCCCCTCACAGAAGCTCAGGGCAGGAGGAGGTAGAAGGATCAGGGTGAGGCAGCGAAGGCTCCGCCGAGGTGAAAGGCGGGGGTGGGGTGGGGACGACGGAGTGTTTTAAACTTTGTTCCGACTCTATTTTAAATTTGCAATAAATTAATTTTTCCCAAATCAAGTTTTGCCTATGGCAGTAACTGGTAAGTGATCTTCTTGCTTCTATCTCGATCCATGACATTTTCCCCTCATTGTGTCCCTGCCCTGTGGAGGAGAACGGTGATGGAACGGGCTGGCGGGGCCGTCAGGAGAGGAGACAATCCCGTTCGGAGCGCAGCAGCTCCAGCGCATGCTGATACAAACTTCTGGGTGTTGTGACGGTCCAGCACTGCCACAGGAGTCCTTTTCTATCCATCCTGCCATCACCACCCAGCTCTTGGCTGCCTTTCCCACTGACTCTGCAGAAGGCATTAAGGGTACAGCGGTCAGATTTCTTACGCTGAAATGCCCGTTTGGCAAGAAATCATCCCATTTCACTGCAGTGCAACGCTGTCTGAACAGGGCACTTTGGCAGACAGTAGCACCTTTCAGTTTTCCGACTACAATACTTGTGTGAATGTCCTGGAGCCAGGTCAGCCTGTGTATTTGTATCCTACAGTCTCCTTTGTAAATTACACTGTGACCACATGGGGTAGAAATCTATTCACTGTCAATCACTGTACTCCTTGCACTTCCCTTTCTGTCCCATACATGATCTCAGCTGAACATTCATTACTGGAAAAGAGAATGCTCCCCCTCTCTTGCTTCTTCTTGACAATATTTGCTTCAAGTTGAAAGCATGTGTCTGCCTTATAAAATTAGTTATTAAATTGCCGAGAATTTATGCTTAGTTCCCTTTAAACAAAATTGTAGATAAATGGTGGATGAATTATTTTTTTTTTCATGCACTAAATTCAACAAAGATGCAGTTTCACTTAGTCCCCTCAAATACCTAACAGACTCGGACTATCTTTGCTGAATAGTTTTTAAGTGTCTTTTCAGGAAAAGATTCACAAATGGGTCATTTTCATCAGTCTTCTCTTTTCTAGTATCTTAAAGGCTACGTAAATTTTGAAGCATGAAGGAGATTCAGATCTCTTTCTGTTCTCTGCCTGAGTGAATTTGAACTCTCATTGTCACCTACTAAGTTGTTATTTGGGGGTGCAAGGAAAGAGAAAAGAAGATTATTTTCCTGCCTATAGTTTTTCAATATATACAAGTAACGTTAACTAAAGCAGGAATTAGATCAGAGTCTCCTCTCAGGTAAGAACCAGGACACTAAAGTCCCGCTCATACTTCTCAGCCAACATTGATTTCCACATGGAGTTCAACAGTGCTCCAGCGAGAGGGGCAGGAGGAACCCCGATTTGCAGCCTGCTGGAGGACACTGGTCCCAGATATGGGAATGTGCATGTGAAACACTAACAAGAAAGGGAACTAAGACCAGAGGGTTAAGGTGGTTTTGACTCTTGTGGTGATACTGCTCCTGGTAGCTTTCTTAAGGTTTGGATGGACAGAGAAATTGACCAAAGTAGGGAAGCTTATTACCAGCTTTTCTCCACTCAGCTTTGTGCTCTCCCTTTTCTTAGTTAGCAGTCACTGTAATTTGGTGTCATAGCACTGCATTACTTTTTCCCTGCCCTTTCAATTTCCTGAAATAAAAGCTATTGTCTTCCCTGATCTTAATGCCTCATTCAGCTAATACCAAGTTCGGTGTAAATTAGAATGCTCCCTGGAAGCATCCATAGTTACTTGGCTTTAGAGGTACTTACCACAAGATGAAGGAGACTTTGTCAGGTGGCAGGAGAGCCTGTAGAACTTAACACAATATAGCCACTCCTGAATGTTAGCAAAGCAGGCAAGAACCCTCAGAGGCTGTTTGTCAGAAATGTTCTTCGCTATTAGGAGTTTCTGGGCCAATGCCAATGTCTAGTTTACCAAAAGACTTTGTCAGTGCTGTGTGGAGGCAGATCCAGACCGTGCTGCTCTGACACGTAACAACCCCTTTGGAGATATGCCTGTTTCTTCTTCAATTGTTTTCCTAGGGCTGCTGGAAGAGGATGATCCCTATCAATGCTGCTGTCCTCGATATTTCAGTTTTAAGTACTTTTGATGGCACTTGTTGGGCAAATTGCTTTTTATACTACATTGTTGCTCAGCAAGGTATTTCTGCCTGTCAGCTGTTACAGACACCAAGAGATAATGTTGCTTGTTTCACAGATTTCCTATTAACAGCTTATTTTTGCTTACAGGACTCACAATACATATACTGAGTATCACCAGCTCTCAGCTACATTTCTCTAGTCTAATATTTGTAATATTATCAATATTTCTGAGGCTCATATTGCATCTGGTCCCATGATTCAGCTGAAATTGAATTAGTTTGTGATCTAATAACTCAATGGCAAATATAGCAGCCTTTTTTGCCTGCAGAGCATTTAAATCAAGAGCTTGCAGAGCAATTCAAGTCATATGGCAGATATCCTCTTATTCCTTGGAATTCTCACTTTTTTCTTTTGTGGACGGTTATTGCAGTGGTATATGAAGTCCTTAATTTTGCCTCATGACTCATCTCCAATACACATTTCTATTTTCTTTCTCTTGACTGGAGATGCACTGAATTAGTCCTTGTGTCTCTGTCCCACTCCTTCTACCTGGACTTCTTTCGGTGGTACTGTATCTGTTTCACACTGTGGTTCTTTGACATGATCTTTTTCCTGCAAAATTTAGCTGACCTTGTTTTTGCACTGCCTATGTTTTTGTCTTCATAGTAGCACAAATCTCCTCCTCTGCTTTAACCAGGAAACAGACTGTCCCACAGACAATCTAATGTCTAAGTAGAAACTCTTAGGATCTCCATACTTGTAAGTGGGAATGGCAGATTTCTCAGGCCTGTAATTTAAATATGCATTCCCTCATTACTTCTTCTTATTGGCATCAGGAAATAGACACATTACCTTGAATTTTCTGGCTACACTTGCCATTTCAGTGTCTCAAATATCATTCTTTGTAATTTCATGTCCCAGCTAACACATTCATCTATTTCATCCCTAGCTTCTTGTCTTCTGAGTTGTCTCTACATTTAAATATCCTATTACATGTCATCCTCTCTGATAGTTTCCTATCAACATTATATCTCTTAGATTCCAATCAGATTTTAGTGTTAATCATACAAATGATTTGATGTTTCAGTTATGCCTTATGCCTCCTTTACTGAGAATTTGACTCAGAAGCTACACAAACAGCACATTCTGTTACACTTACCTGACATTCTAAAACAATCATATTCAAAATAACATCCACTATTTCACAGTTATTATTATTATGAATGGTTCATGAAAGCATATATCCTGTAGAGTAAGATAGAAATTAGGGAGAGATTATATTGTATAGTGTTTGATATACAAAGAGGTAAAAATACCCTATATAGTAGGAATTTGAGCTCAATTTTCAGTACAGCTCTTGCATCCATGAAACATTTCCCACTGGCAGAAATAGCAATATTTTTTCAGAATCTTTCAAAATATGTCACAGTTCAACTACTGTAAAGGCAACACATACTTTAAAAAAGTGCATCACAAGGTTGTTTACTTTCAGAAAGGGGGCGATTCAATCGCTGGATGCATTTTTTCCAAGAGCAAAGAATACTATTCAGTAAAAAAGAGTAAATGGAGGAAACTAGGCCTGTAGAAGAAAAAAGTCAGACAGAGTCAAAATGATCCAAAAGGAATGACATTCTCCACGCAAAAGAATGCCATGTGCATCCTGTTACCTTCCCATCTATTCTGTCAGAGAAATGCATGTGTACCATAGCAACAAGCACATTTCATAAAGCTTATATGTGTTAAATCGTTAAACTAAAGATCACTTACTTTCTCTGAATTGGCAAGCAGGACTTTTGTTGTTCTTTCAAGCAATAGTAAATAAAATATTCATAAACTACTCATAAATGGTTAAACATACTGAAGGCTTGAACTTTTACATGGTTTCTTTCATGTTTCCTAATACATGTGCAGAAAGATTTCTTTAAAGTAAATACTACTCTTAGAACATGTATTAATGTGGTTTTTGCACACAAAACACAAAGACAAATGCAATTATGTCAAGAATTTGATTGCATAGCATAACTTATATTCCCACTTCCTGACCTTCAACCCTTCTAAGTGGACAATGGGGTTTTCTTTCTTGTTAGATAAATTACTGTCTGTGGAAACACTTCCTTAAATCTCTGGACAATTATATTCGATTACCTCTAATGTTATATTTTCAAATTATGAGAGAATACTGTGGCTTCCTAATTTTTTATGCCATCTTTCTTTAATGAAATCCAAAATGACCAGTAAGAGAGTTCAAATAAATTGCAGATTTCCAAAATATGGGATTAAGCTCTATTTAAACATTTATTTTCCTGCCCTGTAAATGCAAATGCATTGTGTTTGTTGAAGTAATGAGCGTTAAATTAAAAATCTCAGCACACCCTCTAGGGAATTCAACTCTTCACAAACCTCAATTCAAGTAAAAGCTTGAATGAATATATAGGTATTCAGTATGACAGGAGGGACAAGAATCCATGGTTTGCTGCAATTTCAAACTTCCTTTCTTACCATCTATCTTCAACCAAAGATGTACTCACACACTGACCATCTGCAGAAAGCCCCATTTAATGTGATTTACCAGTGCGAATAAAAAGAGGGAAGCAATACCTATTCCCAGACTGAAGCTGAACAATCAGGAGTAAACAAGAGTTAACAGAAGGTCCTAAATCGACTTTGATGGTGAAGAGGCTTTTCAGGATAGCATGTACCCAGCCATCCCTGTGAGTGCTCCACTCATATGGATCACTGAGACTGCCAGCCCAGCATGGATCCGATCGACTCCGGGTTGGACAATGCCCTGTGGGAGAAACAGAGTCCCAGTGGTGAGACAGTGCAGAATCCACAGGAATTTTATTGGTTTCATGAAACTGTATGTCCTGTAGAGTAAGACAGAAGTTAGGGAGAGGTTATATTGTAGAGTGTTTGATTGCCAGGAATGGCTGTGGAAAGTGATTTTGAAGGAATGTAATATTTTTTGACAAAGAAAGGTTAAGGAACAGGGAATTTAATAATATTTTCTGAAGTGATAGATCACAGAGATGGAACATAAAATTATTATGTGTACAGGAATACATTATATTTATATATATTTACAACATCAGCAAAGAATTTGTTATCAGTGAGTAGGCTCAGTTTTTCTCTTCACAATAATTAATAAAGAATAAGTGATGGCAAAGAGGATCTCACAATTGGTTCAAGCAGTTGCAAACTAAATTTTATAAATATAATTTATACTGCAAATTCTTTCCCAAGCTACTCATTGGATTAATAGTAGCTTACAAAGTATTTAGTACAGGTACATAGAAACGCCATAGACTGAACTTCTCAGCTTCGGCTAAAATTTGAACTTTGGTAAGTGAATAACACTATAAACTTGTTTTATTTATTGTTATTGTTGTTGTTATTGTCTAAATAACTGTCAATTGTTGCTTTGGAATGCGTTGTACGAAGCAACCAACTTTCTGTGGGGATAATATTTATGTGTGCATAGGGGCGTATTTATTTGTGTGCAGAAAGTGATTTCACATAAAAATGCCATGTAAGATGAGCTGATACTCACCTGTTCTAGTGAGTTTCCATTGATAAGGGTAACAGCAACAGTAACCTGAGCTTGGACAACTAATTTGTGTGGTTGTTCTAGCCTGCAAAAGGGCTGAGACCTGCAAATCAAGGATTGATATTTCAGGTCTTCTCTTCGTCCCCAGGAGAGCAGTAGCTGCACTTGAGATCTTGAGGTCTTGCCCTTAGTTAGCTTGCCTGAGAAATTATCCTTGGATTACCTTGGATCATTGATTCCACTAATGTATGGGCAGTAGACATTATCTACTGCCAGATTTAAGATTTAACTGAACAGTTACAAGCAAGTATGAGTCTTGCAAATGGCCATACAACATTCTTTAACGAGCAGCTAATATTTCGGTTGAGAAGGAAATGTAGATTACTCTTCTCAAACAGAGACTGCTTATAAATTTACCTTTTCTGCTAAGTCTTTCTTCTAAAGCAGATGTATTCAAGCTTAAGACTGGTAATAAAATGCTGGATAAAAATTAGCACCCTTAGAAGATCTGTTTCTCCTTAACAGATTTTTAAAAATCTAGTATTGGCTGTATTAATCTGCATAAAAGATTTGAAAACAGCCTACTGCAGGCTCTGCTTTTGTGTGCTTGGAAGAATGAATTATGAATGATTGCATCATTTACATTCTAAGTTTAGTTTTCAAGTATGGTTGATTTTGCTTAAATGAGAATCCTGTAGCTATTTAGTAATTAGGACTGATAGTTCTATGAAGTTCTTAATTGGTCCGCAAACAGGTGTTTCCTTTCTTCTCCAAAAAAAATTAGGTGTATTTTTGCCCTGCTGCATGTAAGCTCATGGAAATTTCCTGAATATAAAAGCATACAATATTTATAACAAATTTTTATTATAAAATAAAAATTATCCTGTGGTTTATGTACCTACTCCGCTAATGCATTGAATCTGAAGTTCAGTCAGGCATCATTTTGTAACAGTGCTCTGCACCCTTGACCATGAACACAGTCACCAACAACTGTAATTGCTCACTACAGATGGTCTGATAATATTTTGTGGTAGTCTCTATAATGAGTGTTCTAAATAATAATTATGGACAAGTTAGATATATAATGCTGTTTTTCAATATAGATGGTGTCTACTAAATATAGAGAGAAGTTTTGGATGTGTTGAAAATAAACCTGTTACTGCCTATAAAAATCAGGTATCACTTACATTGACTGAGTGTCAGGGACGACACAATGCTTGAAGGCGTTGCTCCTTTGAAGTTCCTGTGAATTGTCTTAGCTGTATTATCTCAGCTCTTTGTCTCTACATTGAAAATGGCAGCAGCTGGCAATCATTTATCATATTTGATTGTTCTCCAATGATTCGAGCTCAGACAAGTTACCTTATCATCAGTGCAGGCAATTTTTATGTAAAGTACCAGTATTGACTACAAGAGATCTGATGGCAGTTTTAAAACATTTCTGCATTAACAGCCTTCTCACTGCATTTAAGCATCCTGTCTCTTAGATGCTGTGATGAATGTGACACTGCTACTATATGTTCTAAGTACCCACTTTTAATGGTGACAACATCTATTCTTCAAAATGGTAATTGCCTAGTGCTAACTATCTTTTCAACTTATGACCACCTTGGGAAAAATACACCTCTAAAATTGCACAAGTGTTTGGTTAGAAATACATAATTAACCAGTTACCTTGTTGGAATTAATTTAGGGTGGAATCATGAAATCATGGAGTTGTTTATGTTGGAAAGGACCTCTGAGATTGAGTCCATCCATTAACTCAGTACTGCCAAGTCCACAACTGAACCATGTCCCTAAGTGCCATATGTACATGACATTTTTATACCTTCAGGGGTGGTGACTCCAGCAGTTGCCTGGATAGCCTGTTCAAATTCTTGACAACCCTTTCAGTGAAGAATCTTTTCCCTAATGTCCCATCTGAACCTCTCCTGGTGCAACTTTAGGTCATTTCCTCTCATTCTATCACCTGTTACTTGGGAAGAGAGACTGACCCCCACCTCTCAGGTGGTTGTAGAGTGAAAAGGCCCCCCTGAGCCCCCTGGGCTGAGCCCCCCCAGCTCCCTCAGCTGCTCCTCATTCACTGCAGTGAATATTGACACATGGAAATTCTCAGAGGGAGAGAGTTATGGGTGAACTCAGAGAATTAGCCACTGGAGCTAAAAAAGCTAAAAACCACAGGCCCTTTTATCCCTAAGAAGGAGAAAGAATTGATGAAATCTAGTCTCTTGACATGAACCAAACTTACCTTTCTTTGTAAAGTGGTTTTTTGAAGAGGCTTGAGGCTCAGACCTGGTCAGCACAATACTGCACCACATCAGTATTTAAATGAACAAGAGAATGTGGCATAACTGTTAGATTATATTTCATTATGGACAATATTTTTAATTGGAGAGTAACAGTTTCAGAAAAAAAACATGTAGGAAGCAGTTACTTTCTATGAAAAAAACAGCTTTCTGTCCTAAAAATGACAGTTCCTTTTCCTCTTGTTTTATTTGAAATTTGAGTGCTTTGGATTAAAAAATAGATTTAAAAATCAAATTTTGCTACAGATAATTTTGATTTGTTGAAGACGATTTAACAGTCACATATGGCCTTCTCTAAAATCCTTCACAGTCCCCAGAGAGGCTCCAGAGATGATTAAACTCCATCTATCTGTGCTCGGCCTTGAGTGCCACACAGCTTTTCTCCCACATCTTTTTCTGAGTTTGTGATCAATTGTTAGCTAAATTGTTGGTACCTTCTCGATCAAGGCAGAATGGTGTTTGAAGCACAAATGTCTTATAGCTCTTAATATGACAAATACTTTGCTGAAACAGTACAGAAAGAGTTTGCAATATTTTGATGGAGCAGAATGTAGCAACATTTTTTAAACATGATTTGTGCATTGTTGAGAGAGAGAGTGAAAGAGTGAAGAGTGAAAACTCCAGATTTCAAAATTTATCAACTAGCCTTTAAACCTTCTACAACAGATCCCACTGATTTTGCAGAGCTGGAGGTGGAGCATATCCTGTTATTCTCTACAGGCCAACGTGTGTCAAACTCCAAATCCCCTGGGAGAAATACATGCATAAATACTGGAAGCAATACTGCCCAACCCATCTGCAAGAGGAACAGCTTCATGGTACCAACACTAAAGCTGTAGGATTTGAGAAGAGTTGATTTGAGAGGGTGTGCACAGAGTGCTACAAAGGAGCTGTCAGTCCAAAACCGAGTGTGAATGATTTGCAGGATTTCATGGCTTTAGTATCACAGTGTGACACTATACACCTCCTCCCTTTCCAAATCATGAAAATACTACTATTAAACACACACAAAGTCTTAATGGGTTACTGAGGATTTTGGTTAAGATTTCAGTATGTGGTTCTATAAGGATTTATTATGTAAATGAATGTATACAAACAAAATTAATTAGATGTTTCATGCATTTTATAAGAAACAAGAAACTACTTTTTCATTTTCAGAAGAAAGGTGGTAGCTAGTTTACACCACAAGTCTCTCCACATGTAACAGCAACAAAAGAATCTGTATCATCCCAGACAGTCATTCTCTATTTCCTTATAATTGTGAAGGAAAAACAATGGGCCAGGCAAGGCTGCAAGCAGAGGAATTACCCACAAGATGTTTTACCAATTGAAGTAGGAAAAGCTTTTGAAAGGGAAGCAAAGTACAGGAGAGCAAAAACAATTAGATATGCAGCACACTGAATTCAGAAGTGCCAGCAGGTGATGTGCAGTTCTGCAGAGTTATGGAAAAACATGTTTGTCAGGTTTATTTATTTATTTACTTCACAGGTTATTTTTTTTCCAAAGCAGAATTGCTTGGCAAAGCTTTTAAAAGCAACTGAGCCTTTCACTACTAGCTTTATGTACATCTAATGAAGAAACTGAAAATATGTTGGATGACAGAGATGAAGGGCACTCAAATTCAAAGAAAGTGCTCTCTTTTGTGATTACAGCCTCTGTGTTCTCTCTGTAACCTGGGACCAGGTGTCTAAACTGTTAGCAAGTGTATAACATCCATCCTGCTGAAGCCACCAATCTTTCCTCTACATCAGTCTCTTGCCACAGCTTCCCCAAAAGCTCCTCTTGTCCCTCCAGCTTTCAAAACAGTGAAAGGGAAGGTAATATTTTGTATTTTTCATATAGATTGCTGGTGTCTCAAAGCCATGAGGAGAAATGCACTTCAAAATATTTGTAGCAAGTAAACTGAGACACACTGAACCCCTGGCCCTTCCCTGCTAGTCTCCTGTAAACAATTGAAGCATTCAAGGTTTCTGACAATTTCTTTTCTCTGTCGAAAATAATAATATAAATGATGAAGATGTTATTAGGTAGATTTGATTAGCTGCGAGTGCCAGAGACTTGAAAGCTTTAGCAGAAGATTCTGCTCGCTTAAGTTCACCAAGAAATCAGCTATTTTGACCTAAGGATGTGGTCGTTTCTAATGATTGTTCCCTCTGCCTTAGTAACTCCTTGCCAATGTAAGTGAAGGGGTCAGAAAGCAGTGTTTTCTACTCCTGCCATTTGGTGCTGTGTCCAAGTGCCCTGCAGAGCTGTGACTGCCTGGCTGATGCCTCCTGCTCGCTAATGGGTTTTCCAAGGGCTTTCCTGCGCGGCCCTTTCCGTGACTCCGGTCAGTCTGCGTTTGACAGCGCTGGGTGAGTGTTTTTGTCCTGGCACTCTGCATCTGCTAAGCGTGCTCTTCATACTGATGGAGAAAGGCTGCTGGCTGGTGATTTTTTACCATCTCTTCATGTTGATTAAAGGTATGTTTATCCAGAATCAGAATCTCTTCTAGACATTTAGTCTCTAGGGTGTCTGATTTTACATTTTGAGTAGCTCCAGCTCTCCAGCCATATGTTAGCACCAAGACTGCGCCGGAGTTTAAATCACTTGCTCTTGTTATACTGCTGTATGACTTTCACGTTTTCAAATTTTGCTACCTTTCTATTTTCTGCTACAAACATATTTCCTACTTTTAATATGATTCCTCTTGAATGCTTTGTTACTAGTATGACTGCTAAGGCATGTTGCCTTCCAATGTGACTATTTTGCTGGACATCTGAGCTTGAAGGATTTTTATTTGACATCAGCGATTTCAAGTTGCTTGACTACCCTTTTTGACTGATTTTGTGTGTCTCCCCTCAAAAATTGACCTAAAGGTTGGTAGTGGTTTAATGTCCATGACTTCCCTAGCAACAGAGAAAAGAATCATCATCAGTCAGTCTCTTATAAAAGTTTGGGCCCACAATTGCTCTGGGCAAGAGAAACATTGGGTTTTCTTTAATCTGATGAAAATCTCAGGTGTAACAGAATTTAGAACTTGAAGATATGCACTCAGGCTAGAGCCTGAACACACACTGCAGAGAGCCCATGAGGAGACTGTTAAGGATATGCAGTTAGCTGGACGTGCTGCCTTTCTGAGCTTTCAGACCTTACTCCTAGCCAGCTGTCTCTTCTGGGAAGAAATGTCTAAACTGCTGAGAAACTGTCGAACCCTGCATACAACTATGCACTCTGTTCACCTGAATTCAAACAATTTTTGGCATTCTCCCATTTGGGAGATATGTATACTGGCCAGAAAAATCATTTAAACAACAAATCACCATACACATTAGCAGTGGAAGTACAGGGTATAGTCCCAGGTTTCCAGGAGTGACGAGCATTTCTTGTGCTCATCCCTTGTACTTACACCTCACCAGCTTCATGCCAACATAGACAGGGATCCCTTCTTCATGAACAAACTTCATGTTTTAGTTTGGTTCCTTGATAGATATTTTTTCTGCAATAAATCAATCTCCTCCAGCTGCAGTCAAGCCTTTTGTTAGTCTGTCATGGGATTTTCAATTATCACAAAGCAAATTTTGTAGGTTCACAGCCACAGCAAAAATAGTAAAATTTATAGTTTTGGTATTAACCTTTAACTCAGCTTTGCAAAGAGATGGCAATCATGAGTTATTCTTCTCCTTCAGATGCAGACATCTCACTTCTAAGCCAACTGTACTCTGCACACAGTCTACATGCCCAGTCTCAAATTCTCACGGGATGACTCCGCATTTGCTGAAGTATTTTCGCAATACACAACATGTCCTTCCTCAGTTCATGTCTAGACAAGTCTGTAATGTGTAATATCTGTCCTTAACAAATATAAGGACACATCAAAGCTTTTTACTTTCCACTGTCTGCTCAGGGAGTCCTAGCACTGATCTTTACACCAGGAGATGCAGACTGGGCCTGGATCAGCCTCTGGCAGAGGAAGGCTCCTTGCCTGCTGTCCTGCTCGTGCTTAGCAAACTGACCCGGAGCACTGCGTGTCTTACATGTTCCTGTGGCTTCAGTTTCAACTATAATTTCAATATAGGACTCAACACAGTTGTACATTTAAAAAGTGATGGTGAAAAACCAGCCAAATATTATAAAACAGAAGGAGGGAAAAAAAATGAGCTTGAATACTTGACTCGTAACTAATAGGATTCTTCACCCATTGTATTTAGAGTAATTATCTTTGAAATGCCTGGGGAATTGAAGGAAGAATTTTTCCCCTGAAATGACAGATGATGTGGTAGGTGCTATAATGCTTTTTCTGCAAGCTGCACATTTCTGAGGTCTCCCACAGATATTCTACCAATCATTCCTCAGTCTATTTAACCTTCATTAGTGCAGTCATGACCCCTCCAGAAAGTAAAAGAGATACAAAAAAATTGTTTAATCTTAATTTTATGAATGAATTTAGTTGTGGAATCTTTTATCAGACAAGAATACTTTTTTGGGAAGAGCACTGCTAGGCAGTGCTGGCACCATCCAAGTATAGTGTGCTGTATTTTCAATTTTATTAGTGATTCTCTGTGAATCAGTACTCTATACTGGAAAATTAGTTAAAAACCTATGAAAGGTAACAACATTAGCATCTATTGGTGGATAACATATAGAATTTTTGGTTTTTTAATAACTTGTAAAAGGAAGGTTTAGAACTTTATAGCAAGATCAGTGTCTGCTGCATTAATCAAACTTAGTCAAAATACAAATCTAGAATTCTGCTATGATTGCCACAAATTACCTCAGATGTATACAGATGTAAATCAGAACAGAATCAGTTTAATGTATATTATTCCTTCCTTTTACATAATTTTCAAGCATTTTTCAAGTTCTTCTTTATAAATCTTTGTAGATCTTTGGTACCTGTCAGCTCCTGACTGTAGTGTGTCCCCTGGGCATCTAAACACAACAAATGATATACCAATTTCTAGTAGGTAGAAGTCAGTAAAACATTTTGTCTGGCTGCATACATACACAGAGAAAGCTCTTCTGTATTCCAGATGTTTAAGCATATGGGAAAAAAGGCTTGGCGAATTGGAATCTTTTAATGTAATTTTTCTGTCACAAGCTCTCCAGCTGTCTACTTCACTGAGGATTTTCCAGCTTTCTGAATTGTCATTCACAGACCTGTCTACACCAGCAAAGCCAGTGCTGAATGTGATGTTTCTGATACTGGGTAGGAACAAGCTGGGAAATGAGCTGTGTGCTTGTGCTGCATCTTACCCTGCTGATGGGCAGCCTACAAATGTAGGGAACTGCCATCCAGAGAACACAGCAAAGAGAGAATTTCCTGTGCTCTATTTTTGAAGTAACATTGTGTTTTGAAATTTAAAGTCTTCATTTGATTAATGAGCTTTTTCTGATGTTCTAGAAAATGCTGGGTAAAAGGTTATTCTCAGTAGTATAACTTTTATGTCTAGCTTCATCAATATTAATTCAGATCTATACATGATTTTCTGGTAATTATTATTATTATCCACAGTAATAATATTATTACCAATATTAATAATAATAGCAACAATTCTATACACAGCAGGTCTCCTACAAGCATGGCTGTCCATTTCATCAAGATAGCTAAAACTTTTCTTTAGAAAATTAAAAAGATTAGTTTAGAATTTTTCTCTTCTGCTTCCTAGAGAAATCTGCTCTGTTCAAGTTTATTTCTTGAACATTTCTGTTCTAGACACTCATATTTTTCATGAGACTTTAGATGTCCTCGAGAGCCATCAGTTATCAAAACTGATACAGACAGCTTTCATAAGTTGAGTCTTTTTAGAAAAGGTTTTTGAGATAGCTTGAGTTCTTCTATCTCTGTATTTTCCTCTTCATTACTGAATCCTTTCTTTTACTCTACCTAGATTGAGATTTTAGCAGAAAATGGTGTTTTGAAATACAGGCTGTCTTGCTATTTCTTTTGAATACAATACTACTGGGATTCATATTTGAAGAAAAGAACCCATGCCAAACTTGCTAAGACTCATATGATAATGCCACCTTCCTCAGAATGAACAGAAAGCCAACCCATTGACTCATTCAGGGTATCCTTGCCTAGCAGACAATGCACAAAACTGGCTCCTCTCTTTGTCCTTCCAAACCAGACTGTTCTGAGCAGGTTCCTTTCTCCCTTTCTGAAAGGAAGTGTTTTCTTGTGAATGGTGCCTGACTGACAGCCCCGAAAGCTCCATTTTTCTGTACATAGACACCAAAGTTGCAGTCAAGGTTTGCAGTGTGAGATTTCCCCTAGGGACCCATGCTCTGAGCCCACACTGGGTCAGGAGCACTCTCCAGTCTGGACCACGCACTGCTTCAGTTTGCAAATCACTGTTTCCCTGATGAATCTGACAGCTGAAATGCAACTAGTATAAGTTCCATTCGTTTTTGTAATATGACAAGAGTATCCCAGGAACTGTGCTGAAACTCCCAGTTTATTCACAGAGAGCTGGGGATGGCTTCTCTGTTATGCTTAAAATCCTTTCAATCTAAGCCTGATCTTTAGCATATTATTTCTATGTGAGTAATCCCTCTGGAACACAAGAAACACCATTTACCATGTCTTTGTTCTAGGCAACCAAAAACCACATTTTTACTCTATTTTGATGATTATGATACAGAATTGTATCTCAAATTAGGGCATTTATGCACCCGCAGCAATTCCGGGCTCATACGGACTCATTTTCTCATCTCTCCTCAAAGGCAGAAGCCAGAAGCTCATTTTAGACCCCTGGTAGAACAGAGTTCATAAAACCAAGTGTCACATCCCCTTTAAAACTGATGCTTTCCAGGTGCCTCTGTGTGCACTAGATGCCCCAGGTTTAATTCATCTCTTTGGAGACCTACACAACCAGTCCTTACCTGACAGGCACCTTTCTTTTGCAAAGAGTCAAAGCACCTGTGAGATTGAGTAAAAATAAGTGAAAAGCAGACATCCAAATCTGACCTCAGTAGTGAGGCAAAGCAGAAAAGCTTTTGGGAAAAAAAAAAAAAAAAAAAGGAGCTGAAAACAAGAAGAACTGTGCTAAAACTTCCCTTCACCAGGTAACAGCAAGAGGCATTATGAACTTTTATTGTGTCCTGTTAGCAATTAACTAAATGTGTGACTGTTTCCTACCTGCTCCTGCCATCTCCCTGCTGGAAGGAATGGCCAAGACCCAGGAGGCCCTGGCCAGCTCCTGTGGTACCTGTGGCCTGGATCAAAGCCTCTGTCTGTAGACAGTAAAAATTGTATGCTGTCATGGTCGATTTACAGATTTACCAAATCCTTTAGTAAAAATCTATACAACAGAAGTAGATCTATTATTAAATATAATGAATTGCATTATCTCATAAACTGCACAAGGAAGAATTTAAATCTCATTTTTCTGTATCCAGCTTTTCATTACCGTTTTGGGAAGAGTTAAAAGCTACAAGTCTCCTACTGCTTGTTGTCTTTTAATCCTCTTATTCCCAAGTCACTCACTATAGCATCAAAATACCATAAACCTAATGCTGGGAGTTTTATGTCCTTGCAGTAACAAATCCTAAAAGCAGGAGGCACACTTGTTGCTCACACATCCCCCTTAAGCTTTTTCCCAAGCCTGTTCCCCTATTCCTAAATGCACACCAGCTCTCTTCATCTTCCCACTGTTAAACTCAGCACAAGGTGGGGCAGATGGCTGCATAATTCAACTATATTACAAAGCAAATATGTCAGTTGTAGCCACAGAGAGAGGAAAAGCAACGTAAAAACTATCAGTTTCATTTACTCATTCAGTTTTGGGTTAAGATGGGGTTTATGAACTGAGTAGCTCAAATTAGGCTACTGAGACAATTCAAACAGCATGGAGACTTCAAGGTGCTATGGGCATGCAGGGTTGTTTGAACCCCTTGGGTTGAGAACTATTACTGCAGAATGCTATTAATTTTGTAGCACACTTCGGGCTGAATTGTAGATGTCATAAAGAAAAGAACTTGAGACAAAGAGCTTTCTTTTCTTTGGGGTGCACAATGCAAGGCAAAGCAGCTCCCCTGGGATGCCAGCATAACTGGGGTGTACTTTAAAACAACTGTTTGTAATGCTCCATATAAAGGCCTGCAAATGTATCCCCTCAAATTTACTTACTTGTTCTTCCTTCTCCTGCTGTAACCACACCCCAGCAGCCACATCCCTGCAAACAGAATTTGGAGCAGATCAGAAAGAGATGTACAATGAGACATTTCCCAGAGCACCAGTGCAGAGCTTTGCACTGATTGGCAAACAAGTCACTGGAGGCAATGTAAGAAGAGAGCACTGTACTTCCTTCATAGTGAAACACTGCATGAAGATGTAGCAAACCACTCTCAGGTAACTTCTCTCTTAAAAAAACCCAAAGGATAAAAGCGAGGAGTACAGTATTTATCAATGTACATGGATGTGGTGGGGGAGGAGGAAGCTGCAGTCATCAAAATTCTGTTATTCAGCAGGAATCAAGATGAGATCCAGGCTATGAGACGTGGTGGTCAGAAAGGAGAAAGTGGTACTAGATCCTTGAGAAGGTATTTGGGAAACAAGTACCTCAAAGTCATCCTGAAGGATTATTAGCCTAGATGGGGAATATCAACTTTTAAAGAAACATTAACTTTTGAGGGAAAAATAGGTACCTTGTGAGAAATGAAGACACATTCTATTATGGTTCTTTCTCCAGTGCTGTTTTCACTCTGACTATCCAATATTCTGCCTCCCTACAGCAATCCTGCATGGTCAGCTGGGTATTTTCTGTCCCAAGGGAATGTGAAGTGTTGCTGCCTCGCATCACTTTAATTTCAAAATCAGTTGCATTTTAGTACCAAGGAAACAAAGAGCATCACCTTAGCTTACTTCTCCCTGATATCTACAGAAATGATGTGATTATTATTATCTTTGAATACCCTGCATTTTCCTAATTTTCCTAAATATGAATTTCTTCCAAATTAAAAAAAAGAAGATACTTAATTCATAGTGCATAAAGATATTTTAATCATCACTCCTGAGCATATTTTAATAGGCCAATTTAGTCACTATGCAGTATTATGATTATATTTCAGAGGCAATTACTAATTTACTGACCTTTACTGTTATTAGAAAATCGTCAGATTGCTCATGATTTCCATTAATTTTTTCTATTAGCTTTACTCAAAAAATACCTTCTGTAACTTACAAAGAGCATCTTATGTCTATTTGACAAATTTCCTTGAAAATATTTAAGATTCCATATCCAAAATGGGCTGGGTGAAGCATCATTGCTGCTCTGAATGATTTATTTTTAATCAGGAAGATGGGTTAAAGAAGTGACTTGGTGGTGTCTGTCAGAAATAAATTAAAATAAGTAAATTTAAAGGAACAACAGATGACATAAAAATTTTTCCTTTCTGAGTTGCAGAAACCCCATCCTTATTCCTAAGAGGAAAACAAGATACTGCAATGTTTATTGGCTTGCTGAAGATTTTAAAGTTATTTCATCTTATGATAGTCATAAAACATAACTCCAAATGGGGTAAAAAGGTAAATAGAGAGTTTGGATTTCAACCCTTCTCTGTTTTCTTTGCCTTTATGGTTTGACTTTAGAGCAACTGGCTTGGCAACTCCATCTCCCTTTGCTGATCTCTGACAACATTTCTAGTTCAAATATCCAAACATACGAGCCAGACACTGAGTTCTCAGACTCATTGTGGGAGTTGAACTCAGAAGTATTTGGTGAAATCAAGCACAAGCATATGTTAAAGCAACAACATAAAACTCAAAATATTTTATATTATTTACCTAGCTCTCTGTTCCAAATGGAACAGAGCAAAATTATAAGCTGATACCTTCAGAATATTAGAAAAGTTATGAATTCTTGAGCTCCCATTATAGGTTATTTTTAATTTTTTAACTTGCACTCTACCCATTCTCATGCCCCAAGCAAGGAAAGAATGATGCAGTCAGAATTAGAACAAAAATTCCCAAACATCTGTTGATCATAAAAACTAAACAAAAAATATTTTCAATCAGATTAATAATATTGTAACACAGCTTCCCTCCCCTTTTGAAATTTCCTTTTATTCATAACTATCCATCCTTTTTTTTTTTTTAAAGGAAAAATAAGCACATAGACATCCCAGGCAGAAGCAGCACAGTGTACAAATCTACACTTTCACCTCTGTGCTCTTTGCCACATGTTTGATCACTAGCATTTTTTTTTACTGCCTGCTTTAAATACGGTATTAAATAATAAGCTAAGAAAAAAAATCACTCTCTTTTTTTCTCCTTGCATGTTTTAAGCTCCTAATGAAAATCTAACAGAACAGAGAACAAGGTACTACAACTGCATGTTCATATCTTTTCTGTAACAGACATCCCATTCTTCTCTTGCATCCCACTACGAGCAGTTCATCTGAGCATAAAGGAATGGCATACATTTCTCTGTTTGTCAAAGGAGCTCCATTTACATTTCCATGGTGACATACACAGCTCTGTTCTTTGTTACTCAGGAGTAAAATGTGCAGGATCTCTGCCACATACTACAAATGCCAGTACATGCAATTTTAATTGCAAAAAGTCCTTCTCTCCTTTAATTCTATTATTTTGGTTTTGCTCACTTGCCAACTGTCTTGGCATTACTGACTGTTTCACAACACCCAACTTCTAACTGAGAGGGCAGGAAGCACAGCCTTTCCTAAGCATTTGGTACAGGTCCAAATCCTGCCATTCTCCCTTTTTACTAAATCCTTGTTCTCACACAATTCCCATTAACTGATGTGAGAATTTTGACCGCATAAACACGGAGCCGGGTTGTTCAGCCCCAGCCCAGCATCTGTAAAGTGCAGAGCTCCAGTTCTCATCAATAGGTCTGTGTGAGTGAGCAGGAACCCCTGCACCTGAGCACTGCCTGCAGAATCAGCCTTCAGCAGTTCAACCAGCGCCTTCCTCCAGAAAGAAAATTTTCCGTCCTTTGACCTGACATGTTCGATTATGCAGACCTGTGGAGTGGAAATAGAGAGACGTTGCAAATACAGAATCTATTTCTGCTTCTCAATGAGAAATCATCATACTTCTCCATTAGGGAGGTAAGATCTATGGACAATAAAATGTTGTTGGCTTGACTTTTCATGCCTCCCTCACGTTACAGACTACAGAAAAATTCTTGGGCCAGATTCTCACCTTGCAGAGCCAGCACATCCAAAAAAGAATTCAGCCTATTCTTCTTCATGTTCCATCATGATAATTCTTTTCAGTACAGCTTTTCTTCTTCCTTACAAGGCAAATGCAATAGTCCCTTTCTCTAATAAGGCCCCATCACTTTTCTGCAGTTTCAGAGCAAGTGAAACCTGGCTCCTGTTGCCTGTCTCAAAAACCAAATCAATCACATGCACATTTTAAAATGAGTTTTGAAGAAATGCCCCAGGGCAAAAGAAGAAAGAATGTAAAATACCATAAAATAAATATTTAAAAAGCTAAATAAGACAAATGGATTTTTCATTTTGACCTAAAAATAGAAAGCATTTTGAAGTTGTAAAACGTAAAAAGAATCACATTTCACAGCTGTGGAGTCCAATGAATAAATGGGTAGGGTCCATTAGGTACTGTCCATACATGTGGATGAGCTAAAAGCCTTTTAGGACCTGAAAAATGTCTCTTGTTTAAGTGTTCAAAAGGCAGAACCAAGAGATGCAAACCCCTGTAAGCTGGGATCAAACTTTAAAGTCAAATCTTTTATTATATCAGGTCAATTAGGTTCTTTTCAAACCAGGCTAATACAATAGAAAAAAAATTTTCATCTGTAAAGCTATTTTCAGACCTGATAAGGCTCTGCTCAAAGGTAACATCAAAGACTGGATGTTGGAATATTCACAAATAAAAGAAACCCAGACACAATCAAATCAAGATTAAAGTTTCAGCAAGTACTTTGAAAAAAGTCATCTGCTTTACAAAAACTGAAATACAGGAATTAAAAAAAGAAATTCCACAGCCACTACATAATTCTCATCCTCTCCCCACTGTCCCTGAAGAATCAGTTCTTATCCACAGTGTCTCCCAGGATGGGGCTCTGTCTCACTTTTCAAGCTGTTTAGATTTATTTTCCCCTAAATTATGTTAAACTTATGGTCTCCTGGCTATGTTGCTGGAAGTGTCTATATTAGCCAGTAAAAACAGTAAAATAAAACCAGTATGAATATCCCAGGTAAAGCAGATATATCCTGGATTACAAAGTTACATTTAAAAGGTACTCTAATCCATCTCTCTGGAGCTCTGTGAGCAGTGTGGGGAAAGAATCAGTAACATTCTTAAAGCACAGTTTATTTAGCAATAGTACACAAGCACTTAGGGAGAAATACCATACAAACACAGCAAGGAGTTTATAATAATGGCTGCCTTTTCCTGGGCTTGTTTAAACCACCTGAGTCTACCCAAGAGGCAAAAACCACCAAAATGAATAGTCTTGAGCTTATTCTTTACTGTTTTGCAAGTAACTGTAAAGATGCAGTTATTTTGAACCATTCATGTTGTTGTTGCTTGCTTTTTTCTAAAAAGGAAAGCAAAACTTTAGCAGATTCACTGCACACAAATGCATGGGGTTTAAAATGAGAGTGGGGTTTTTTGTGCTCATGACTTTTTTTTAGCCAATTCTATTTGCTATAGTATTATTTAAATGTATTTCCATTTCTATGGGAGAAGAAACTTCTTCATTTCTTTTCAGCCATCAAAGGTGTTGCCACCCCTGTCTGTTCAGCCTGTGCCTCCTGGTTCCTGCTTTTGCCTCTGGCTTGGTCCTGTGATTCCTGTGTCCAATGTCATATCAATCCTTAGGGCCATTAAATCTCTACAGAAAGTGCCAGGTCCCAGAGCAGGCCCTCTCATACAAATCACAAACTGTGCTGAACAGCTTCATTCTTTCTGTGGTATCTCTGCCACAATTTTCACTGTCATCCAAAATATGTTAACAAAGTTCTTCACCAGAGAATTTCAACTGTACAATTCCTAAAAAGGATATGTCAATATCATGAAATGTCCTTTCTTCCTGAATCTGAAGAAGGCAAAAATTTTTGAACTTCCCATGAATCAAAGAAATTTACAAGAACGTTTTAGAGAAATGTCGAATTATTTTGTAGAAACAGTTCATCATTAAATGAATGTTGTTTTTAAAGCTAAATTTTACTATTATCATTGCAATTACTGATAAAGCAAATAGATTACTCTGAAATGCTCCAAAAGACTTAAATCGAACAGAATTTTGCAGTGATAAAATGCTGCACCACAATTTTCCTTTTTCACCCAGTTTTAATCTTGATCAGGTGTAGTACTGTGCTAGAATTGAATGATATCTGATGGATGTTCTCAATTATATCCAATACCTGTGGCTACAGCAGGCCATACTGACAGTCAGGAATAATCAGCATTTAAAGATGCCTGGATGTAGGAAAGAAATGCATTACACCTTCTGAAGCACTTACACGATGGATGATTCTTCATGTACTTATTGCAGGGATCCTCAAGAGCCTGCTTAAACAGGAGTCATGCAAAGCCACCTTTATTTTGGATATTGCAAATATAAGCTCTCTATATGGACATGAATAGACTAAATATTGCAGTACCTTAGATTTTATGACTTGGCAGGAAGCTAAGTAGAATGGAAAGCTGTAAAAATAAATACTTTCAGCTCCACTAAGCTGAAAACTGGTATCTAAGATATCAGAAATATAACTGCTGGTTCACATAACTAAAAAACTCACCCTCCCAAAAGGGTTCTTCCACCCCTCCCCACCCTGACTTGACTAAAGCTGGTATGACGCCAAGGGAAGTGACTGTTAGGGATGTGTGTTATCAGTCCTCTGAAGTGACTCAGCTCTACATCTTTTAATCAAACCTTGATTTTTTCAATCTCTAATTTCTTCCTGAAAAGACTCTGAACAGCAGGTCACAGCCTCAGGCCCATTGAAGGCAGGATAGAAATAATGACTGTAGGAAAAGCACTTCTGTAGGGATTTTTCAAGGGTTGCAATTACTCTTATCATGTGAGACATGCCCGTTTGCAATGGTAGAAGGGCTCCTGAATATTCAGGCACTGTTGTGGCTGAAGGTTAAACCTGGTCAAGGATATTTGCTAGGTTATATTTTCACTAGAACAATTTCTGAAGTTTGGTGTGGAACATGTGCCCTGGAAAAACTAGCAGGAAAGGCCCAAGTAGTAAATAGGTGCGTGGCTCAGGCACTTAGGTGAGACCCAGACTGTGCCTCTGCTTTGGATTATGTAGGGCAGGGAAAATACTCCAGGTAAGTACCCTAATCAGCCACATGGGACAGTTCCAAGTCTTTTACTTTATAAATATTTATTAATTCAGAGAAAGAAGGATGGACACAATAGGTAGTGGTCAGAGCAGAAGTAAGTCTGGGAATCACATAAAACCCCTGGTCTCAGACAGTATTTTTCCTCCAGTCAGAACTAAATGTGAACTGTGATCACCACAGCCAAAGAATGACCTGACTGGAGCAAAACTAAAACCTGTATAGGTCTGAGAGTGCAGGAAATATAGAGAATGCACATAACACCTGGTCTTGGCTGAGTCCCTTATGCATTGCAACACAGAGACAGCCAGAAAATCCAGTAAAGACAAAGCCAGGAGAGTTGGATTCCCCATCTGCAAAGAGATGTGCACTGGGAATGGCAGAGGCAGGGCCTGAGAGGCCACACTGGCTGCTGCTGCTGCTGGTACTGGAAATGAGGGCTGAGTGCCCTGTCCTGCTCTGGTCTGCAGAGACCTTGGGATGTGAGGAGCTGTAACACTGGATTACACTCTCCTTTGCTACTCCACCTGCTAAGCCAAGTGGAATTTAATAAATATAAATAACTAGCCTAACAAGTTTTTAAAGTGTCCTATGTGAAAACTGGATTTAAAAAATAAGAAAGAAAAGGGATTTGATTACTAAGTAATGCAAGTTCCATATAATCCAGAAAATTTCAAATAATGAGAGAGAAAAAATATTTCAAGGCCATTTTTTGGTTATCAGAAAATTAGAAAATGTGAGGCCACCTACAGAAAACCTATAACAGCAGTTATCAGAACAGTTTATTGTGCACAACAATTTTAAATGAGTCTCTAACATTATTTAAGCCATAAAGGAAAGAGAGCTTCTAACATCAGATAGTTGACAGCAGTAGAAGTAATAAAAAGCAGAGTCAGAAGATCATTACTGATATAAAAAAGGGTACTTCTCAAGACTGATTCTATAGCTTTTTGATTCTCTTTTTTTAAATGAACATTTAAGATAGGCTAACTCCAGCTGTATAATGAATATATCCTTCCAATTGAAAAGTCAATATTTAACATCCATTATGTTCTGCTTTTTAGGACATGCTCCATTCAGATAATAGTGTTTTAAATCAAATTAGCCCCAAAACTATATAGAAGAAACACTGAATATGTGTCATGAATCAAAAGCACATATTTTACAACACTAGAGTTGTAACAACACTCACGTCTGCAGACTTAAGATCAGTGTATTTTCTCACTGGGTCTATCTTAAAAAGAGTGACATAAGTTTCTTTGCAATAACCCAGAAAAGCTTTTTTTTTTTTTTTTTTAATCTAGGAAACATTTTGAAGACTGTAATTTAATAGTTCCAGGCTACTTAATGCTTTGTCAGTATGACTGGATTTGCATTTGTTAGTTGATAAGAATTTATCAACTGTTTAATCTCACATTTCTCCCATTGTCCCTTCTCAAGTTATGGACAACAGTGGCTCCGTATTTTTATCTTGTAAATTTAACGCCCTAAATGAAATTAACAGTGATTTATGATTATTAGGCCTCTAATAATACCATAGAGTCTAATACTGCTGTTGCCCACATCTAGCTTTTACACTGGATTTAGATCAACAGGACAAAACATTTTATTGCTGAGACAATGAAAGCATGTTAATTGAGATCTGTAACACCAAATTGAGAAAGAAAATACTCTTATTCCTGTTTACACATGAGCAAACAGACATGGACAGACAAAGACGTTCCTTGAGTTGGTCTCAGTTCTGTTCAAGATGTTTAAAAATCAAAAAAGTTATCATGAAGTTCTTCCAGACAACATATTCAGTATGGACATTTATTACTGATTTTATGCAATTATCCTGCAACTCCCATTTTGCTTGTCAATATGCTGTATTAAAGCACAGACGTATTTGATCAGCATATACTCATGCCAAATGTTTCTGTGATTTTTTTTCTAAATAAAATTGTATCTTTAAAATTGCTAGAAGATCCTTTTCCCTCTGTACTTAAATGTTCTTTTTAATGGAAACATGGAGAGCTTTGACCTGGCTGAACAGGGGAGGAAGGAGACAAGGCAGTGCTAAGGCACACGACTGAAGTTTTAGTCAATGCTTTCGAGGATAACAGCACAATACCATGTGTCTAAAATAAGAGTTAGAAATATATCCTTGTTTGGTGGGCTGACCTTGGCTGGATGCCAGGTACCCACCAACCCACTCTATCACTCCCCTGCTCAGGCAGGACTGGGGGGAGAAAATATTATGGAAAGAAACCCCTTGTGAGTCAAGATAAAGGCAGTTTAATAAAGCAAAAGCAAAGGTCATGTGTGGAAACAAATGAAAACAAAAGATTTATTCTCTACTTCCCATCTGCAGGCACTGTCCAGCCACTTCCAGGAAAGCAGGGCTTCAGTATGCACTAAATCCAAGTGATCATGAACAGAGTACAGAAATTAGAGAGTGTAAAAGAATATGAAGCTATCTATCTGTAAGTATCCATCAGATAATTATGCAAAGCATCAATTATTTTTCAAGACTGTGAAGCCTGGAAAGTGTATTATGTATTTTCTGCATGTCAGTGACACCACAGATGATGTATATGAATAATGTTACTGTGGTGTTTTGACCCCAAATGGCATGCAGCAGTTGCAATAATAATTTCTCAGAGAAATGACATGAGATAAATATTAACAGAAGACAGAAAATCAAAATTTGATAAACCAGTCCAAATCCCAAGTGAGGAGGAAAAGACCACAGAAACCTGAATCATGAAAAAAGAAGTTTGGTAAATGGGAAAACAGAGACATCAGGTAGAGCAATTGTTTGGCTGCCCACCACCAGCTACTCTGTGAGTTGGTGCAAAATGAGACAATCTATAAAATTTTACCTAGCCTGCACCAGATTTACACAATTGAACTCTCATGAATTCAATGCAAGCAAATGAAGTAACCTGGCACATGAAGCCCTCCCATGTGCACAAGTTTTTGCCCAACAATTCCTGATTTACAGTATATTTGTATTGTGAGAGCTGATTCCATCAAGCCAGGAGAGAGACCCTGCCTGCCAGCAGGAGAAGTAAATGGCACATCCATACTTGCAGGTGTGAGATGTGATTCCATCAGCCTGGGAGACAATCCCCACCTGTCACCAGCTGATGTATATGGCTCCCTCTGTATTTCCTCCAGTAAATCTGTTGGTGCCCATGACTTTGCCAGACAACGGCTGCATTCTGGTTACTTTCCACTGCGGCTGAGCTTCCGAAACCCTGCAGAAAGCCAGATAACCTTTAAAGTAGCATTATCTGCACCAGACCCCCAGTGCCAAGCTGAACTTACTTATGACATAGGGATAAATTAAACTCACTAGATTTAGAGAATTACTTGTGAGCTTTTCCAATGAGCAATCAGATGTGGGAACTAAGACTCACTGATAAAATCAAATATATGAAGTTGCTGCAAAAGCTATTTCACTACCACCTTCTCAACTGCCAGTGAAATAAAAGGAATAGTATAGATTGGATTAAGAATCTAGCCAAGCTTTCTTAATTCCAAAAGTAATTGCAGTTACGTTCTAGCAAGCTGGGAACTGACCTTGAGTGCAAAGAAATATTCAGCAGAGGTTGATAGCCTCAGGAATGGATACAGTGTACTGAAAACAAGGCAAATCACCAAAAGACAGCAAAGTAGTCTAACCGTTTTTATTTACAGAAAGACAAAGAAGTAAATCTTAATTTTGTAGGGGGAGGGGAAAAAAAGCAATAAATATCAATATAAGTACTGTGTGCTTGACAGTATATCGAACCAAATGAATTAAGGGAAAGGAAATTTGAGCAGGAATCCCATACTGCTGAGGGAAGGAGGAGACACAGAGGAGACAACCAGAGGGGAGAAAGAAGGGCCTGAGAGGGGGCTTTGGCTGGCTCTGAGAGCTGTTTTCATGCAGGGTCATTGATTTAAACGTACCACTGAGCCCTGGGCAGCTGGTAAATACCAGAGGTCAGGCAAGGAAAGGGAGAGAAATCTTCAGTTTCACAATGAGGAAACAAATACGAAGGAAAAAAGAATAGTATATTACTGTGATGAAGATTAAGTAACCCACTCAATTCTAATGTATGGCCCATTCTGCAAGAAGGAAAATTAACATAACGTGATAAACTGAGGAGATTCAACAAATCATTAAACCTCTGTAAGAGTGGATGTTTCAAAGTATCAGAATAAATTTCAAAATCACCCATAATGAAAAGTATTAACGAGCAAAGAATCAAATCAGGAATCAGCTTAGGTCATTCAGTAACAAATCAGAATGAATAGTTGGTTGTGATAGAAAACCCAAAGGGCATGAGCTGAAAAATATGCCAAAGGAATAACAGCTTAAAATCAAAAGGATGAAAAAAGCAGTAGCCAAAGCAGCTCAGACAAACAGAGGAGGAGTGTTAAATTTGAGCAGACAGATCTCCACGGAGAGCATACATTATGGGGAGTGTCTCTTTTAGCTGGAACATACAGTGCTAATTTCTTTGTACTTGGAATGGGGATAGAAAATTCAATTAAATTGACTGAGAATTGGATGTGTCTTTAGTAGTGCTTCCAGGATGTTCCTGTTATTTCATGTACTTCAGTGACAACATTGCAGGTGTCAGACACTAAGGGAATGCTCCAAAGAAATTACTTTTTGGTTTGAATAATGGTAAAAAACAATCCTGAAGATTAAGTTATCCTCTTTATCATTGGGATTTTATTAAAATAGTTTGTCCTGGACCCATGGCCACTGCCAACAGCAGAGGGCTCTCTGTGGCAGTCCCAGTCTGGCTGAGACTGGTGCCCTTGAGCACCAACAACCTGCGCTGCTAGTGATGGTGGGCCCCACAGTAAGCTGATAATCACAAATATCTCTGAGATGGATGAAACATAGTACAGATCTGACATTTTTCACACTCCACAGAAAATCCCCTCCTGAGCGATTAAGGACCGGATCTGCCATCTTGTTCCTAGAAGGAATATCAATCTACCACTGTTCCCTATGCACGCCACGGGATGAATGCCCTTCCAACAGATACAATTATATCTCCACATCCGGGGAGCTACATTGGCCTCAGGCACTGCACTGAGAAAGCATATCCCTAAGACTGTTTCAAAAGTGCATGTATTTTGAAAAAGAAAAGGTAAATATTTTGGTTAAGGAATTTTCCAAAACTTCCAATTTCTTTAATTTTGATATACTTAGAGATGAAGAAGGAGCCCTTGAAAAGCTAAAGTAAGAGATTTTCTTTGATCATCACCAAAATTAAAGCCAGTAGCAGCAACTTCAGGTGCATTATTTCACTGGATAATTTTAATCATAAGTAGTTGGCTGATTCAGGTTCATACTATGGAGAAATGTGTTCACAGTTGATGTAGTGAAGCTGCAGGTAGCTTAACCAGGGCTCTCAGTGACTACAGAGTTCTTGATTAAGTATACTGGCAGATTTGGATAAGTAATTGGGCAGTTTTGCCCATGTTTGAGTAGGTACGTTTGGAACTGCTAATAAAAGTAGCAAAAAATCTCTCTCTTAAGTATTGCTTCCATTCTTAGCTTGATCTACTGAGGAAAAATAGATTATTCTAAAACAATCCAACCCTATATAATTGAGTCTACAGAAAAATAGAGTACTGTATGGGAGAAGAGAAAGACTATAGATCTGTTTAAAAGCAGCATTTCAAAAACCATTTTTAAATTATATTTTTTGTGGGAAGTATTGGTATTTGGTAACAAAGCCTCGCTCCAAGTGATAAAAGGTTCCCTAAGAGTACTTTAATTGAAACTTTTTATCTGAATGTTGCCTGAACCTTTGCTAAATGCTACTTTCTTGCTTCAATTCAAATTTTCTTAATCTTCATTTTCACGTTGAATATTGGTACACTGTCTGCCTCATTATGCTAAAGAAAGATGAAGTGAGCTATTAACATTCTGAACAGCCTACGAGATGTTATGATATAGAATGTCATTCATTTTTATGAGTTGGCTGTCAGTGTGTGCTGCAATAAAGTTATAATTTCTCACTGACAATATGTGATGTCTGGAGTCGCTGCACAATCCTTATTAAAATTTCAATAATTGTAAATCAAAGGAAAGCAAATACGACTTTTATGAAATGGTCGCTTCTGAAAGTCAAGGAGTACCAAGTGGGGGAATACAAACCCAGAAGATTATTCCTGTGCTGTTCCAAGCCATCACCCTCATCCTACAGTTTTCCTCCTCTTGCACAAGGCAGGGTGTGCTGAGCACACAACACAACGTTCTCAGGCATGGCACATGCTGGATTATAGTGATGCTGAAGCACTGCTTGTTTGTTGCTCTTAACTGACTCTACCTTTATGTGGCTCTGAGTGTCATCATGTTTATTGGAACAATTTATTATTATAGCTCTTCATCAAGAAAGTCAGGTGTCTGTGGAAGCAGTTACAAGTCATAATTGCCCGACAATGAGGAAATCCAGAAGTGATTTATGTGCATACATGGGTGAGCAAAGGTTTCAAAGCTTGTTTTCTCATAACTTTAAACTGTTGTGGAAAATATCAGGCATAGATTTATGGTCTTTAAAATGCTTGAGCTGTCTAGGACAGTACACAGGGAAATGAATCCTGAATTCAAAATAAATGTTTTATATATATATATATATATTTATTTATTATCTATTATATGCTGTTATTATTGTTTCAAATCAGAAATGTAAGAAGTTTCTATCACTGTTCAAAACCTGCTGATCTTTCATTTTGAACTTGGCATAAGCTGGATGATCAGAAGTTAAAACTGTAAAAAACGGCCTCAGAATAATAGCTTTTTGGAGTTGTTAGATACAGACCAAAGTATTCCAGTCACTGAACCAATGAGGTCTTAATGTTCTTGGGCATTTGGAACTACTCTAGCACTTCTTGTTATTTTCAATTCCTTTCAAAGTCATTATTACTTGCAAAGCAGTACATGACATCCTGAATAAATGCATTAATTTAATGTATGTAATCACTGTACATGATAATTATATGGGTAGGTTTCAGAATTTTCTTCAGCAGTTTTTAAGTACTGAGAATCAGTCAGACTCCTGGGCTAGATATAGTTATGCTACACAGGTTGTGTGCCCAGGAATGTTTGCACAATGCAGCGATTATGCCAACAGGCAAAAAACATACTTACATACTCCAGTACATAACATCACTATGTTTCTATTACTTAGACTATTTTTCATGATTCAAAAGTTAAGTCAAACATATTCATTCCATGATTACATCTGGCATGTTTAGTAAATTTTAACTAATAACTTTATTTCTAACTCCACTCCTCTTCTAAACTGACTGATTCTGCTAAAAATTACAGCATAACAGCAAAACTCACACATCACATATGATGGATATCCTTCAGTGTCACATTTCCAGTGTAGCAACAGCTCAGATGAGCAACTGCTCAGTGTAGCAACAGCTCAGGATAGCAACTGCTCTCCTCAACCCAGAGCAGTCAGCAAGTGTTCATGCACAAACAAAAGCAAAGCTTTGCTTAAACAGGAAGCTCAGTCTTTGTTCCTGCACAGAAATGCTTGTGCACAATTCAAGCCATGGTATCTGAAAAGGTGTCCCTTCATGTCAGTAGCACACAAACACACCAAACCATGCATGCCAGTTCTCCTAAACTTGATTTATCACCACAAGTGTCTTCTCTTTGCTAGAAATGCATTATAGCTAGTAGCCTAAGTCGAAAACCAGCTGTCCACATCCATCAGAAAGCTCCCTGCTGGAAAAAAAATAATGATTGATCAACTGAGCCATGAGAAATAACCTCTAAAAGTATTTACTTATTGTTATGCCTCCTCATACACCCAGACTAGCATATAGTGGGATTCTGGCCCACGCACCAAGAAAAGTGAGAAAGAGGGATATAGAATGTCATAGTGGGACCAGACTTTCACCTAAAGAGATGAGGTACATGACTCAGGATGACTCAGTGCCAGTGAGAAATATTCTATTTTAGAGAGGTCAGCTGAAGACAACAGGTCTAACGAAGGATGAGGCAACTCCAGCCTGCAGAAATACTTCAGCTGATCCAGTAATATTTGCAGATGTCTTTAGAAGGACAAGTTTCAGTGGCAGTCAAAGGATCAAACATTCACCTAAAACAGCTGCGAAGCTAAACATATGCTCTGATGTTGTCTGATATGTCTGGTAATTCATCATGTGAAGCAATAGGCCTGAAAGCCCACTCTAATTACCAGTGATCCAGTGAATGAACAGACAATCTCTAATGCAGAATGATGCACTGGTGATTGTACCAACAGATATTTTCATATCTAGCTACACAGAGATTGCATAAGTTGTCCAAAACATCTGATACAGAATAGAAAATAGTCTCATGATTTCTGTTTATGCTGGTTCTTGAAAAATGTTTTCAGACATATTGTAGAAACTTTATTGCTTTCATAGTACTCTTTGTCACAACACTTTTCAAATAGATTTGCTTATTTACTGTGTAATAACAACTTTTAAAAACCATTAAAAATATCTGAAATATTTTTCCTGTTTATTAGCATGTAATTGTTTTAGGGTCTGATATTTTGTGAATAGCCAAGATTAGAAACACATGCTTCTACATGGTGTGTACTTCAAAACATGTAACTGGAAATCCTGTAATTCCAGCTGTGTTATGGAATATAGGAAGTGTGTCAAACCCAGGTGTTAGTCAGGATATTCAGTTTAGGATCTGTCACAGTTCTGGAGAAGGGGAAGATGTGTCTGTCTTAGATGTGTGGCATGCATAATTTGGTGGGGAAAATGATGTATTCTCATGTTATGGTAGGTACTGTTTCACAATTATATAATTTGTATGGAAGTCTGAAATATTAGCCATGGAAGCAGCTAAGTCAGAGGGCTTAAGGGGAAAGATTTTGTTCCAGGTCTCTATACATTATGTCATGGCTATTTGAATTAAGGCATTTATACCTGGGAAACATATATGTATAATATATATATGCATTTATTTATTAATTTAACCAAAACACTTCCTGTCTGCCTTCAAAATCGATCACAGCTTTACAGTGGAATTCATTTTGTGTAGGATGACTTATTTAACAGCAAAGCTACTTGGGCATAATGCAGACACTTTACAATCATGTTGGTAAAAGCTATCAGCTTGTACAGGTGCATGAAGTTGCACAAACCAAAAGAGAGAGGAAGTTTTTGCTTTGTAATTCTGCAGTTCTCTCAGTCCTTCCCCTGTGCCTCTCTGCCCCCTGCACAAGCTCCCCAGCCAAAGCTTAGACACATCTGGGTGAGCACCTCAGCAAACACTACAGGACCAGCAACTGACACCAAGAACATGGCACTGTGTAATTTTTCTTTGTTCCTCAACCTATTTTGTCATAATTTATTTGATCATCAATCTGTAAATGTTTGTATATCAAGGCTGAACTTTAAACAAAGCATGTGATGATGAGAATAAAAGCAGATCTAATATATTGGACTTACAGGGATATGTACATTCTGTGACTGCTCAGTTCAGTAATAAAAGAGTATTTTCCAACACATATCAGCATTTTTAGTTTTGTCTCTTAACAGAGCACACTATATCATTGTGTGGTCCTTAGCATTTAAGCTATTCAGAAGAAATGGTATAAACAGCAGCCAAATCTTTTAAAACTGAAGTACTTAGTATTCTTCCATTTAGCAGCAAGTTATGAAGTTTCATTTAAAAAGGCTAATTCTACCAATTAGCTCATCCTGTTCAAATACACATATACTGTTGGGAAATACAAAAATGGTTTATTAAATCAAAAGATATGACTGCACTTCAACTAGCACATGGGCATTAGAGATCAAGTATTCCCTGTAGATTAATCCCCATGGCATCATGGGCTGATTTGGCTTGCCAGTATTACATTAGTAAACCATCTAATCCAATTTAGAGCAGACAGGAATGTTCCATCCATTATGGTATTTCTAGTGTCATTAGAAGCAGACTGATTGAATAAGCATCCTAAATCAGCCTGCAGCATGCAAGTAAATCACTGTGACTTGTACTGCAAAATCTTTTTTTTAATAAAAATTAAGGGCAAAGAAAGAAAGAAAAAGCTCCATGTAATAAGATGGAAGCTCTCTGTGTGATTGTGATTCCTGAACTCTTGTGGACAGCAAAATTTCTTTGTACTTCAGTATGTAAGATTCTTCTCTCTGTAAAGTAGCAGTGCAGAACATAGTAGATTTAGAGATGTGAGAAGCTCCTTATTTGCACCAAGCTTGTCTTCAAGGAAAGCAGGGGAATATCTTTCCCTCTCTCCCCTCAGTAAACAATAATAAACAAAGTAGGCTGAATGAGGGCAGAGCAGGATGCTACTCTCACAAATATAATCTACTGTGTAAAGTTGGAGTAACCATAGTAATAAAATCTATCAATCAAATATATTACAGAGGTTGCAATAGAAAGGATGAAAGGAGAGTCCAAACTTTGTATTTGCCTAAAATGAAAAACGCTCAAGTAATTACAAAAATAGTATTTTCATTCCAAACAGGTGCACCCAAAGGAAAAACAACTCCTCAATGCAGAAGTAAATATATGAATAAAATGCTGGTGACAGTTCTTTGAGATGACACAGCTCTCTGAAATATTTCAGCAAAGGGCTAGGCTGCAGCTTTGGCAAGCTGAATCAAAGGGAATAAAATAATCAAAATGGCCCGCAAACTTTGCTGCCCTCCGAGACCTATCACATGGCACCAGCAGGGCCACACAGGTCTCAGCTGCAGTATTTGAGCAATCAGCCATAAAAAGGAAACACTGCACCAGTGCACAAGGCCTTGAGTGGCTGCTCCTCCTCGGGAGAAGGGCGCTCGTGTACGTGAAGGATTTTCAACCAAACTAATTATTTTAAGTTTACAGGTCTCAATTTTTGTAATGAAAACAAAAAACCAACTCCAAAACAACCATAACCTTAACTAATGCTTAATTTACTTCAAGAAAATGTTGAAAAGAAAACTTTCAACATAATTTATTCAGAATCCTACCCAAATTTAACTTCAAAAATGAAATATTTTCATAGCCCTACTCAGAAAAGCTCAGTCTTATATTAAATTAATCTGAGAGAAATGAAGTGGAAAAAATCATGTCAAACCTCACCATTCATTCTTAAGCAAAATGAAAAGCTTCCACAAGACACTGCCCTTGCTTGTCCACATCCTTTTGATCCCAACAAGCCTGTTTCTGGCAAATTCTTCTCATCAGGACATGGAAAACAGAACCAGTTAGAGCTTGGGAAATCTGTTCTATCCTTTGCTTAAACTGGCTATGCTGGTGCCAAAAAATATTATTGTCATTAATAGCACAATCCCAGACTGTGGCAGTAAATCACATTCCTCCCAGAGCAGATTACCTGTTAAATGTTTATCATCAATGTAAATGACAAATGTACCTGATTAGCAAAATCCAGAAACTTGTTCTGAGGTAAAAAGTACTCAGCTTTGCAATTTTTCTAATGAACTTCCCTTCTGGTCCACAGTAGAACCCATCAGATCTACCAAATCCAATTTCTGAAAGAAAGTTCCAAGGCTTTGTAGAGATAATGAGGGAACACTAGATTGAATTATGGACACATGGTGCTTCTCCATGAAACAGCAGGTTGAACAATTACACTTTGCTCTTCCCTTCCCTTTTGCAAGGCATAGGACATTTTACTTTAATTTCCCCTCTGGTTTGGCTCAGCTGAGTTGGAAGGACATTAGGTGAGGACACTGAGGAGAAGGATGCAATCTTCTCTTGTTCTTTGCTGAAGAAGCAAGTATGGACTCACTGTTCCTCTGTCCACAAGAGATGGTCTAACCTGTGTTCCTCCTTGTGTTTCTTGCCACAAATCTGGTGTCCCTGACACACTGTGAATGTGGAGTCTCCTCATTAGTGTTAGGCCCCAGCCTGAGCTGCCAGCATGGAGGAGGGCAGGGGAGAGAGGTACCTGTGACTGACAATCCTCCCTGCCACACTAACCTTCCCTAGAGCTGTGACTTGCTGAACCTGATAGCTCGAGTAAATGCCCAAAGTGTTAAGTGGGTGAGCTCAGATCCAAATGTTCAGCCCTCAATCATTAAACTAATGGGGGAACAACCTGTGGGTTGGAGCCTTGGCACTATCAGGACACAATGGAAACTCCATTTCTGAGAGCTTACCTGTCAGATGGGTTCTCTCTGCCACGTCCATCCAGCTGTCAGTGAAGTTCACAGGAGTGTCCTGGCCCTTGGCATCTTCAAAATTCAGTTGCAAAGTGGCACAAGGTGAGTATCTGCCAAAGGAAAGGCAGAAATCCACTGATCAGTTTTGTGAAGAAGTAGTTACTTCTGGCACAGAAACAAATAACTCTTAGCCAGCTTTATACAGTGGTCACAGTTCTAGCAAAAAAAAAAAAAAAAAGACAAGAGAGAGATAAAATTAAATTTTTTTATGATATGACTTCAACTAAGCAAAAGAGATAATAACAGGAAAGGATTTGACCTCATGTCTACAGTACCAAGAAAATTCTCACTCACAGATTTTATATATAGCAGGTTGAAAGGAAAACTAAATGTTACCATGACTGAGCTTGCATTTCCTGATATCTCATAAGGCATTTGTTTCCCAAAGGAGACCATTAAACAAAGAGGCAAAGGTTATGTTCCTACACACATCCTAAGTGCTGAATCTTAGTTGTGATGGAGAATACTTTTGCTTACTACAGATGCAGCATTTCTAATGAGTCAAGGTGCACTAATGGAGTGTTTCAACTGTTTGTCTACAATTTTGCTATCTCCTGAATACTGAAACTAGTGTTGTCCTGAAGAGACTAAGTTACATATGTGCAAGGGGAGCACACACAGACACTTTTTGATCAGCAAGGCAATTTCCTGGGGCAATGTGCTGATCAACACACTGAGCTGAAACATCTGCAGGATAAAGGATTGTGTCTGAAAACCCTGTGTTTGATGCCCATAATTGTGACAAAGTCATTTCATATTCTGCTCAATGCTTTTTCTGTTTCAGCACTTTCTCACTGTACAAAGAAGCTCCAGCAGCCTCTTAAATGTGGTTGGTAACTCAAAGTACATTTGGGAAATCAGCCAGAGAGAAAGGCTTTTCTTCTGTATGTTTTGCTGCTTTTCTATAAAGTGACGGAAAAGATACACATTTGCCATGTTTGCAGGGTTTCCCCTTAGAAAAAAGAAAAAAAAAAGAAAGAACTTGAAATAACAATTTTTTTAGTATTAGTATTGTTTACTTTAGAGAGGCTTAAAGCCGCTTAAAGTCTGTCATGTTACTATCTATGCAGGCAGGTTTTAAACCCTATGCTATTAACTTTTTAAACTGCAGCAATGTAAAAGTCTATTGTATCTCAAGACTGAGTTTGCAGAGCTGTCAAAGATGCTTTTCCTCTGTGCTAAACATGATTTGAAAAACATTGCAAGCCAAAGCATTTGCTGTTAGTCACAAAGCACTGTTTGCCAGAGACCACACAGGCGAGTAAGGCCCAGGGGCAGTTAACCCTGGCAGCAGAATTCCCTAATCATGGCTACAAAGGGAATTCCCTGGAGACAGAAGAGTGAGGTGCAAGACACCTAAGGGAGGGAATAGGGTTTGCTAAATAGAGAATTGTTTCTGAAGCCTTGCTTTTCTCTGTGAATATCTATTCCATGGTACAAGAAGGAGCCACCCAAGCCCACCTGCAATAAACTGCTCTGCTGAGAAGCATCATTGCTGTGCTGGTTTTGGTACCTGAGCTGCTCTCAGCAGCGTGAGTGTTCTGCTCACATACACCAGGTTATTTACCTATGGTTTTTCTGGGCATAATCTTGTGAAAGATGTCTATGCACTGGCCCAGATCTCACCAAAGGGCACCTTAACTTTGGACAGACCCCAGGTGTGGGTGCTGACAGTGTTTCCTTTAGCAATGAGGCTTTGATCCTCCTCAGCTTGGAAAGAAACAAGGGTCACACACTTTCTAGAGCAATGCTTTACACAAGGATTGGGAGCAGCCATACCAATATCAGAGCACACCAGTGCATCACACCCGAGTTTGGTGCTGTCAGTGTGTGCTCACGTGTTCTGCTCACATCTCCATTTTGGACACCTTGTGTGTCTTTCCAGACTGGCTGCAGGGGGAAGCAGGTACTCAGCTCAACCCAAATGGGCAGATTGCCTTTTGAAAGGGGACAAGGGCTCCCCAGCCACTGAAGAGGCTGAGCAGGGCTTTTTTTGTGATTCAGTCACTTGTGTTTCCATGTCCTAGTACAGAATTCTTTTTGATGGACTTGAAACACTTCCAAAAAGAATGAGCTAACTTTCCAGGTAACCTGCCAGGCATTTTCCCTGGCAGCACAATCCCTCTCAGCTTTGCAGACAATGTGCAGCATCCAGGATGGTTCTCCATTGCTTTTGCAAACTGGGTCACAACACATTTGTGTTTGGAAGGCGTGGTGAGTAAAAGGCCTTGATTTTTCATCCTGCTTACACCTCTCAGATGCCAGAGTAGAGTCTGCTTCTCCTCTGAATATAAGGACAGGTGGTTGCCAGTACTCTCAGTAAAAGGAGAGTAAAAGCCACTTATGCACATAGGTGAAAATACCTGCCAAAGGACCACAGATTGCTTAGCCTTTAGCAGTTTGAAAGATTTCATTTTGAAAATAGTAATTTAAAGCACTTGTAAGAGCCAAACAATCTCTAAACCCTTAATTACAGTGATCATATAAGCTTTGGTTTATTGGCAATTTTTTTTAATAGTAGAACATATTTAGTGATGCAGCTGGAGCCATACCACCATAGGAAAAAAAAAATAAAAACAGGATAAAATTTTAAAACCTGATCCAGAGCCTCTGGAAATTTTTAGAAAGCATTCCACTGACTTCAGCATGCTTTCCTATCAGGAAATGTTGCCCAGAACATACTTTATAGCTAAATTAGAAAGGTCTGAATCACAGTCTTGTAATACAGAGTTCAAAAGATTATTTTATTATGGCTAAAATTAGGCTGTTACGAACTTATTTATCTTTCTACCTTTCTGATCAAGAGGTATCAACGGGAGAAAAAAATAGCAAGGGATGCTCTATCAGTGAAAGGGAGACCCAGAGCTCCCTTATGGGAGGCCACATGCACTAATCCTGTTTGTCTCGGTTGCAAAAGAATTCTTCAAAGTAAAAGCACCCTAAGGATTTATCAAGCACTTTTCAGCCTTCAGCTGGATTTAGCAAGGGAAGCAGTTCCAAAGCCAAAGATTAGTACTGCACAACCAGGCTCGTGTAAAGGGCGAGACAAGGCTCAGCTTGGTGTTTCAGGCAGTGACACTTGACACGTTTCTGAAGACAAAGGCCCATTCCACTTGCAAACCAAAGAGGACACTTGGGTGGATTGCTTCGGAGGGTTTGCCCTGTTACCTGTTGTTGGATGACTCCTGCTGCACGTGTTCCTCACAATGGCGTTAACAGGATTGGCCACGCTCACCAGGCTCTTCACACCTTGGATAATGGCTTGTTGAATAGTCAGCTTTCCAAAGTTTGCAGAGAAAACCTGCATGTATACAGCTTTGGGGCATATTTACCATGAAAATAGATTGGTAAACTCTGTTACCAATAAGGACAACTGAGTTTCCTGGAGCCTTCAGTGGGGCTAGGACTTCACAGTGGCATCTGTGAGTGCCAGAGATTTTCTCTTAGTAGGAGAAGCTGAAAGAAGCTCCTGAAGCCCAGTTAACCAATGCTATAATTTGTGGTCTCTATTAAATCTTGCGCTCTCATGCCTTGGGCAGAGTAAGTGAAACCACAGTAGAATGGAATAATATGAAATTTTGGATTTTTTCTCTTTAAAATGTCAAATTTGGAAAACAGGAGTGTCAGAATTAATCAAAGAAGATGGGGGAGAAGCACTAAAAAAAAAAAGTTGACAATTTTCTTCAATTTGATTTTTTTTCCTGCATTCATGGAAAGAAGTTCAATCAGCTCTGCTTGTTACCCATCACAAGAATATTAAAATCCTGCAGTTAATTAAGCCAAGTGGACCTTTAGCTGTGCCAGTAACAGCTTGCCTTCAGTGAGTACAATCTCAAAGAATATCAGGGGAGAAGCAGTGAGCCCCTCAATAATACAGGAAGAAGAACATTAATGTCTATTTCAATAAATATTTCTTTAAGGAAAAAAGGAATCCTCTGGTTTCAGCGGGACAGTGAAGTGTGATATTGCTGAGTATTATTTACCATTATTATTTACCACATACATGCCACTGGAGCCAAACTGTCCATGAGTCTGTGGGCCTGAGTTCAGCCCTGCTGTTCAGCACATCCAAGAGTGATAAAACTGTTCATCCCTCACGGGGTGTGGTGTTTACATCTATCCAGTCACCTTACCATTTATGCTTCTAAAAATTAATAGGTTGCTAACGTGAATTGTACATATTTTGTCTTGGCTTTTCTACAGCTCTTGAGGTTCAAAATTCTCCTTTCATCTGAAAGAAACATCACAGTGAAAATACTGTCATTTGAAAGATGGAAATGATCCTACTCCAGTAATATAACACAGTGTAGCTTAACTACAATAGTTCACTGATTAGCAATCAGTTTCTTTTTTTACAGGACATTTTTATGAGTCTATAAGCACACTTGACCTGAGGTTTGAGCTGATAGTTTACAGGAACAATGATGTGGAAGAAGCCAAGTTACTAAAGATGGGGAGGTTTCTGGTGCCATGAGGAATCCTTCACCTGTTTCAACAGTAAAGACTGGTAAAATTTCCAGTTATGTAGAAAGAACTGGGCTTTGTGGGTTATTCCGTTTTTGAGAAGGCAGTTAACTGAAACACATACTGAAATATTAAATTATTTCTAGCCTTGGGTACCTTATAAATAAAGTAGTTTGGGATTATGTAGTCAGGCTGACAGAAAAACCAGTATGAGTGAAGCTTTTTTCTTTGGTTATACTTCTGCAATCAGCTCAATGCCAGTAGAAGTGCAGGAGTATAAAGTGAATTTTCATAGTCACACAGATCTTAGAGTGTTTGAACAAAAGCAGCCATTGATACCTTACCAATACCTGTTTGTATTTGCTCACAGTGTTACTGTGAGTCTTTGAAGAACTGAGCTGACTGGCCTTAGTTGGAGATTCACAGTTGCAACCACATTAGAAATAAATATGATTCAAAATATGCCATCAGCTTATTTTTAAAACAATCACGTGCATTTTCTGTATCATTCTGAGCGGAAGGCATGAGAGAATATCACTTTTGCCAGCAATTTCAAATAAAGGCTCTAGTTTTAGGTAATGTTATAAACTTACAGTGAACTAGGACAATGTAATAATATGGCATGTCAAATTTATTTCTAGCTGTAGGCGAAGAAAAACAAAGAAACAAGGATAGTTTCAACATGGTATTACAGCACAATAAAAATTTGCTCATTAAGTTTCATAAAATCCATTACAAAGTTTAATGCATGTGTTTACATCACTAACACAGACTGAAGCCCATGCCATGAGGCTTTCAGCTAGAAATTGCTTCACTTCACAAATTTTCATCTAAAGCCCTTTAAAGAATTATGTCAAAATAAAGGCACTAAATATAAGCACTCACAATGTTTTCCCAGCTTCCTCAGCATATCCTTATTATTGGTAGTATGGTTTGTAAAACATCAAAATCAGATTGTCACACATAGATTAAGGCTGGGATTTTCAGCAGGAGCTAAGGGAGTTAGGCACTCAGCTCCTGGTGAATTTCAATGAGTCAGGAGCATACATTTCCCTTAGGCTCCTTTGAAAATCTCAGCATAAATATTAATAACTAACTTTTAACAAGCATTTGGTCATTGATTTCAATTATCTCAAATATGCCAATGGCTGTCCTTTTCCCCACAAAGATCTTCTTCCATGTGCAAGTTTTTGGGGATGCTCTTATATGCAAAGTATTACAAAAAGGATCTTACAAGTTTCTCCTGCTATGGAGGCCCAGCTGAGTTTATGTGTGATAGTTATTGCTGAGATCTTTTGTGTCACCTTTTGCATCTGCTTGAGATGCTGTGTACTAACAGCAACCTCTGATCACATCTTGTAGTCTGATTGATATTACTCAGAGGTAAAAAAACAACAGGAAAGAAAACTCAGTATTTTAGTATACTAAGAAGTATAGATATTCTGTTCACTGCATGAAGACATATATCTTGCAAAAAGTCAAATGCTGACACTTGACAAAATATTTTAAAAAGCTCCAGTTTCACTCTAATTATAACAAGAACTACATTTTTTCTACCTTTCATTTTTAATTCCAACATTACTTCTAAGCCTTAACACGCTGGAGTGTTAACTCTGCACTTGGTGCAGAGTTATGGATTTTTATTAGAAGCCACCTCAGGGGCCTAGGCAGGACCTGACAAGGTGCTCTGCACAGGTGTGCAGTCCTACATCCAGGTTGTCATGCACTTACGAAAAGTCAAATATAATAAAAACTAAACTTTCATGGATATTATGCAAACACAACTTACGTGCAACTCTTCTGCCTTTCGGGAGAGAAGGAACTTACTCTCAGAGTGAATTTAGCCTTTAATACCGAATTCATGCCAGGTGAAATGCAACAGCTTTGCAAATCTGATGCTGATGTAGCCTGTTCCACCATCATCTCCTTTGTTATCTGTCCCTCCTCTTTCTTTCTCAGAGGCACAGTTTTCTGCAAGGCATTGATACCACTGAGAGTGCTCAGATTTATAACTGTGGGAAGATGAAACCATATGCAAATATCAGCTCCTCTGGCTGAGCCCTCTAGCCTCAGGTTTCACCCTTGGCCGGGTGAAGGATCAGTATCTGATCTTTGATAAAAAAAATGTTCATCCTGGTTTCTGCTGAATTATGTTCTTGTTTGCTATTATTCTTCCTGTCACCCCATCAATCTATAAATTTTGAGATGTAATTCTGTTTATCTCAATATCTCTTCCTTTTGGTTGACCTTGTGGTCAACCAAATTACAGCTTGAAGCTTCCACATGCATCTTGTTAAACATGAAACTGTTTATCTACCCCACATTCTGGAGAATCCTGCAATGCTGATGCTCTACAAATTGGTTTATGACTATGTTTGCTTGATTAATCTTGCAAACAGAAATCTGGTACCTCTTATTAATCTAACTCCATTTATGCTCTGTTATGACAACATTAACATGGAACCACATATATGTGTCCTTAAATATGCTTTATATTTTTTCTGACTATTACTGGCAGGAGATCTGTGATTGCTGCACACGCAGAACCAATACTGCAGTGGAAAGCCAGCTCAGACTCATGATAACTCTGCATATCCCCATTAATTCCAAAGAACTGTGTCTTCTCACATGGGGGACTAATTTTATATTCTGGAAACTACACAAAAATCAAATATTTGCTTTGATATTTGTTTTTTCCATATGTTCTGTTTTTATCCTGTTTAAACTTGTGCCTGTGACAATATCAAAACGTAATAAAAAAATAAAGTGCAGCATTATGGAGGATTGTACAGTGAAAAGTGAGAAAAGCTGATCAAACATATTTTAGGTTAATAACAGAATCAATAGATGATTTCACATTCTGTCAGCTCCAAAACTGAACAAGCTATTCTCTGTCTCCAACATGTTTAAAACACATTTCAAGGGAAATGGTGTAAATATTGAAGAACACCTTGCCTGGACATGAGACAGCAATCTGCCACTACAATCACAATTTCCACGGAGAGAGAGATAATAAACTTCTCAGCTTTTCCACTAGGACAGGACAGGACAGAAAATAAACAGCTTATAATGCAACAAGAATTATTTCGAGCACACAAGCAAAGCTTTCCCAGCTACCACGACACTGAAAGAACTGTTTAGGAGGGTTGCAGAGTTTTTAAGAAAAGATAAGGCAAAAATCTGTCAGAAGCACTTCAATTTTTACTTCTGTCCCTGCAGAGAGGTTTGCTTAGGATGCCTTTCCACGTCCCCACCAGCCATGATTCTATGATCAATAAACAGATCACAAGCTAACAAGGTGTGTTACAGGAAGGAACCGCAATAATGCGAGATAACTAAGTTAAAAATTCTGCTTTTATACTGAGGCATGTGGAAGTCCCTCAAAGAAAACAGAATTGCCAGGACTGCATTGCCTGTAGAAGTAGAGCAGCCCTTCAGGGAAGGCTTGTCCCCAGTGCTGTCCCCGAGCTGTGGTGGCACCAGTGTGTGGGCTGAGCCTGCCACTTCATGGCCTGGCAGATGCGCAGAGCTGCCCTGGAGCAGAGACACCTCCTGCTCTGCAGCTCTGAGGGTCCTCAGAGGGCTGGGGTTGGGCATGTGAAACTTCTGCTGCAGGATCCTCAGAACCTCCCCACTCCTGCTGTAGCAAAACTGCGTGAGGGAACTATTCAGGGACCTGGCAGAGGGGTCTGCACCTCCTGAACTAACAGGGTGAGTCAGCTACGAGTAGAAGTCAGGTCTTAAATGCCAAAAAAAGGATAAGATCTCCGAGAAAAAGGATGACTTAAAAGGTTAGAGAATATTTAGATAACTAAGGTGATTCAAACAGCCTAGACCTGATGATTTTCATCATAAAATATGCAGAGAACAAGCTGAAAAAAATCTCAGAAGTGATTATGGGAACTTGGAGAGAGAAGGGTTTAATAGAATGAATGATAAATCCAGTCCTAATACAAAAATGGATGAAAAGAGTAGCTTGAAAATTTTATTGGATAGCTAGCTAGCTAGCTAGCTAGATAGCTTAATTCCAGCTCCTGGGGGAATAAAAAAAAAAAAAAGAGGAATGAATAAAATTATTTGTAAGCACCTGAAAGATAACAATAAGGTAGGCAACAGATGACATGGATTTTGCAAGAAAAAATTGTTTCAAAAAATTGTCCATTTCCTTCAACAACAGGAAGAAGGGAAGAAGCTGAGTTCTATCCTTGGTCTGGCTCTATTCAAGGTTTTTTCAGGGAGAAATGCTTTCTGATGCAGATGACAACTAAGCAGGAAGGCCTGCAGGTATGCTAGAGAACAGAAATGGAAATCAAAATTATTTTGCCTAACTGAAGCACTGGTGTGGAAAAAAAAAAAGATAAAACTAATTAAGGCCAAAGATAAGGACTTGTTCTTCCATATGCAGAAATAGAGGGAGAAATGCAGGTCTGAGGAGAGCAAAAAAATGTGATAACAGATTACAAAGTGAGCATGAGTGAACTGTATCATGCAGCAAAAAAATAAAAAAGGAACTGCTACCTGGATTATACCAGAAATCCACACAAGGAACATAACCTACAACAGGGAGTTTGGGAGGGCAAACCCACAGACTGAAATGCTGAGGGGAGAGGGTGTTTGACACTGAGAAAAGTCTTGAAGAACACAAGTGAAAGTTGTCAGGAAGACAAAGTTTGGGTCCAGATAAACAGGGTGCATAACTGTGGGAAATTATAGGAAGGAGGATTTTTTTTCTTGGTATGAAAGATAATAAAGCTTGGAAATAGCTTGTCTGGGGGGACCACATGGGCCTTACTTTTGGAAATCCAGAGCATGAAGTTAGATAGATAAACGTCTGCCAGGACTGGCAGAAGTACCCTGCCTATCCTGCTCTGAAGCACAAAGATGAACTAAAAGATGTATCGAGGTAATTTTTAGCCTTATTTTTCTGTAATTGAAGAAACTCTGTTGATGGGTACACGAGCTCCTAAACCTTTAAACTTTTTTTTCCTGTAGTTCCACATCTGTGAAAAGCCTCCTTTCCCCCCTTTATAGTTTAAATATATTTCAAATCTAGAGGAAAAGGTATCTATTTCTTCCTTCTGAATGAGCTGTGGTCTCTACACTCTGACAGAATTTTTGTGATTGTATTAACATAAAACATTTCAAGCTGTTCACAGATTGAATTTAATCCTCCTTTCAATAATCCAAGTTTAAATCCTCATTTCAATTATCTCTACATTTTGTGGAATCCCTCAAATGATTCAGCACTAAAGTATTGTGTGTGTTATAATTTAAAAGCCAAAAGTTATGAATGGAAGCAGATTATATCTTATTAAAATGTTAATTCCAAGTCCTTTGAGATAATTGTGACTAAAAGCATTGGTTAATGTGTCAGAAATAAACATCGTCAAAAATAATTGAACAAAAAGAAGCATATGGTCATCACTCACTTCAGAAGAACGACAGGGAGGCAGAATTATGGAGTGATTTTTGGAATTGTGGGTACAGGGAAAAACCTAATATAGATTCCAATAGGCAATCCTTTTGAATCCTTCTTTATATATGTACTTTTAAAACTCCTAGCTTAATTTTCCTTCTCTTTTGAACAACAAAACATGAATAATGCTGAGTGATGTAGAAATGCCATTTCTGAGTTACTTTACTGTGGTGGTAGAACTGGCACAGCAAAGGAAGAATCCAGAGCTGGAATAACCTCCAAGTAACTGCTTGTCCAGCCCTGCTCTAAGCAGATGATAACCAGAACAGAACATTTGGTGAGGGATTTGAGCCTGTCCAGGATTATCTCCTTACAAGTAAAATTGAAAACTATTTATGAAAGAGCTCAAATTTACTCTTAATGGTATTCTAGTCAGACAAAATAAGAAAGAAAACTATGCAAGAAATAAGGTGCATTTCTCTGAAATTATAGTATTCTTCAACATCTACATCCAGACTTACTGGAGCTATTTCCATTCAACATGGCATCAAATCAGGATCTCCTTATTCTCCTGAGCAGATGCACTGCCATCAATTACATTACTCGTGTGAGTAAGCAGAGGAGAAGCTGACCTTTAGAGAGATAACAATAGATACTTCCCAATTAATGTGAAAGTAGGAGTATATAAATCAATCCTAAAAAGCACTTTAGATAATATAATATTAATTCTTCACTATACAAATCAAATCAAATGGCATTCTTTATAGAATGAGCTACTGCACCATTAGTGATCAAAAATCTGGTCACCCCCTCCTGGGATTTGTTCAGCTGTCTGTCTTTTATCAACAAACAAGTCAATGAGTCAATAGCTAAAGCAAAATGCAAGGGTGAAAATACATTATTGTGATGCATGCCAGCGTGTGAGCAGGAGCACTGAAAAGTCAACCAGAATATAAAATCCTCTCTCCTCCAGTATTAAAGTTCACTATTTAGAAATCCACACAGCACTATTCCTCCTCAACCTTTGTTTTATTTTAGCATATATTTCTCCTCAAAATCTACAGTTATAAAAACAGACACACACACTGTTGTGCCTTTTCCCACTAGAAAGATAACCTTCAGGATGTAAATCAATGCACTCTTGCCCTGGTAATCCAGTCTTGCAGAAAGCTGTCTCCAGCTAAACAATATCAGCAGAAAAAGGCACAGAAGCATTCACTCTTCCCTACCGTATTCACTCCAGTGAAGTGTTTATTTCCAGTCCAAGCTGCAACAATTTTAAACGCTGCTGCTCAGGGTTGTGGTTTAGCCCCACATGGCAATGAAGTAACACACAGCCACTGTCTGGCTCCCCACTGCAGTGGGGCGGGGGAGAGAATCAGAGGAGCTAAAAAAAGAGCTCAAGGGTTGAGGTAAGAACAGTTTAATAATGGAAACAAAGTAAAATACAATAATTCTAACAATACTAATAAATAATCCTAAAATAACAATAACAATAATAATAACTGTAATGAGCATGACAGAGAGAGAGAAAACATAAACCCCAAGAAAAACAGGTGATGGACAATAGTTGCTCTCCACCCCTTGACCAATGCCCATCCCATTGCCAAGCAGCCATCAGCTGCTCCTGGCCAGCTGCTCCCAGTTTATATTCCCAGCGTGGAACATCCCCTTGGCCAGTTTGGGTCAGCTGTCCTGGCTGTGCTCTCCCCCACTGATTGCACAGCCCTGCACAGGCAGAGCACGAGACCCCAGCACATCGGGGCTCAGCGTGAACAGAGCGGCAGCGAAACATCGCTGGGCGCCAGCGTCATCCTCAAGCCGCGTCCCAGACACAGCGCTGCGCCAGCTACCGAGAGCGGAGCGAGCTCCACGCCAGCTGAAACCAGGGGACACGGCCAAACTGAGAAACACCTCACGGTCCGTTTCAGCTCCCATGTAAATTGGGAACATGTCAATGAAGCTGCACCATTATGCCAGTCCTAAATACCAAGCCTCTAAGAAAGGCATTAAAACATCTGGGTACTTTTGCCAATGGAACAGTTCTTCCCCATCTCTCACTGCAGAGTACTAGGGCTAGTGGCACTGTCCACGTAGAGATTTGGAAGCACCGCACATTGGTCAAACGTGTATGGTGGAAGAGATCACAGCAGAGCAAAGGTGTGTCCATCCCATCACCTCTGGTTAAAAGTGAACAGCTATAGAACATGCAGCATTCCTCAATTTGCACTCATATGAGGCCAGAAAAGGATTGAACACAGGAACATTGGCTCTCTGGCAATTTTTTGGTAGTTAGCCTATGAAATGGTCACTGAGTTATTGCCTTGGTTAAAAACATATCTTAAAAGTTACATTTTAGAAAGAATATGTAACAAACTCTTATGCCAGCAGTGAGGATTAGATGTCCTAATAAGCATCCTGAGAGGATGGGGTTCTGAAAAAGAATAAGGGGCTCACATACTTTCAAGGTCAATTGAATTCTTGCCATACTGTGAAACATTTGATTCCCATCCCAAGCAGAGGATTTGCTACTCTTCCTAGCCCATTCTGTCCCCTGAAATGGAAAAGCTTATTCTCTTCTACCTATAGTACACTGTGACACCCTCGAGGATTTAATAATTGATTCCTTTGTGCTTACTGTGATCAAATCTGTTTTATATCTGATTTCATTTATGTTACAGGGTTTGAAATGGTCAACCCCACATGCTCTCCAGTCCCATAAGCATGAAGCAGTGATGACTCCATCTTATTTCCTTGAAAGAAAACTCAGTCTTCATTTTAAAACTTCATATAAAGCAAGTGAACTTTTCAAAATGGCATTATTCTAAGAGAGCAGTGAATTCTAATACATGGAAACAAGGATTTCTGAGGTCAGAAGCATCAGTTTTACAAAAATGTCCTGAGGGATGCCTGAATGTATTATCTTGAGACCTTTAACCTCTCACTTAGGCCTTACTGCCCATCACTCCACTTCCAATCCATTTCCAACATTTTACTTCTCTATGAACTTCTTGGAATGACAAGAGGATGATTCATAATATATAGTAAGGCTTCCAGGAAGCTTTTCCACTCAAAGCAACAGGGTAAGTGAATCAGCCTTTTGCTTTCTCCCAGGAGCTACTTATCTGCAATCTTTCAATTAAAGGTCAAAAAATGAAAGAAGGCAGCCCAGTCATCTATTAAGATTTTTCCCCCTTTCCTATTGTAAGAGGCTCTGCTCTTGTGGAGACCAGTTGTGTCTCATCCAGTTTGATATTGTTTTCATTGACAGAAATTTGAAAAACAATTTTGCAAATTTAAAGAACAAAAGGAAAACTGCAGACGATGACAGCAATTTCTCTAGTGTATCTTTTGGTCATTAGTAATTTAGATCCTCCTGAAAGAACTGAATCCACAGCTTTTATCATAAGTTAGTAAGCAGTATTTTAAGTGTCAAGCTGAGAACAGGTTTAAAGGCAAATATATCTCCCTTTCCTGCTTTGTTAGGAAGGAAAACACAAAAACATAACCCTACAATAGCAGCATAGCTGTTTTGTTTGAATTTCAGGGTAGAAAAAAGCTAGGTTTGGATTTTATCTGCAATGCACACGGTGAAAGGTGGCAGAAGATGTGGATTAGCATCCTATGCCTATTTCATCGTTGCCCTAAGGCCCTGTTGTAGCAGCTCAGTCAGAGCACAGATGGGTCACCGGGCAGACATAAGTCTCATTAAAGAATACCCGTGGCATCAAAAGTCTCTGTGCAGGTCAGAGAACCAGCTCTGCTTGCTCTGTGCCAACTCTGGCCAAAAACCTAATACAAACGTGGAGTGAATTTAAGGAAAGAGTCGCTAAAGAGGAAAGCATGTGAACAAAAAACAAAGATAAGAGAAAGGAAAAGCTGAGAAATTGTGATCAGTTCAAAACAATCTCAGGTTTCATTTGAGGCCAATTTTTCTATGAAAAAAATGTAAGACTCCAGGTAAATAAAAAAAAAAAAACCCCAAACATTTTGTTTGAGGTAGAAAAATAATATATATTTCAGTTAACCCAGCCAATTTACTTATTATTTTTTTTGACAGAGGTTTGTGTTATTGTAAAAAGTGTTTCACCAATAAAGAAAGGTGAAAAGGTGTTCTTGGGGAAAAAAAAAAAAAGTTGACCTTTAAAAAAATTACTCGTCTTGTCCCCAGTTTTATTTTTAGACATCAGAAATTCTGTTCATTGCTAAAGTAAAAGAAAATCCACACTGCTGTAACATTATACCCCCTCAGCCACTTCCAAGAGGGCAAAAGCTGGTACAACCCTTCAGGCTGGAGGCCTTGCTGCACACAGCTCCCAGCAGGTGAAGCTGGCTTTGATTTCCACACCTGACTTGCTTCACCCTGGCAAGTTCCCTGGCAGCCCCAGCCACGTTTGGAGAGAAACGTGTCCCGTGCCAGTGCTACTGTGCCTGTGAGGTCAGCGATAAATCAACCCCTGTTGTTGCTGCCTGCAATAATGGACATCCAAACCCTGCTTTTTTTCACGAGCACTTTTACCTGTCCTGCCCTGAAAGAACCACCTCTGCCCGTGTCTCTGGGCCTTTGCCTGGATGGGGAGGCCCCTGCCCGGTGCCGGTCGCTCGCCCAGGGCAAGGCTGGGAGCCAGTTCCTATTTGGTACAGACACGGGGAGCCGTGTTTTCCCGCAGCATTTTCAGCCTGTTTGATGGAGCTCCCTCGCATGAAGGGAGTGCTCAGGGCAGCTCTGGGCCCGGCACAGCCCCTGCCAGCGCTCGCTCTGCCCACACGCCCGGCCCAGCGCCTGCAGCCCCACTCAGCGCAGAGCAACATCCGTGCAGGAAAAAAGCATTCATGGATACGTCTGAATCAATCAAACTGCAAACGCGAGATAAAATTTCCTCCGTGAATGACACTGCAAGTTAGCGTTAGTAGCTCTGCCACAAAGCAGCTCCTTTTCTCTAGCTCATCACGAAGCTGATAATGGGACTAATGGAGCACGTGCAACAGACATTTGCTCTCTGCCGCTCCCGACACCGGCTCAGCTCCACATGCGCCTTTAACAACAGGGGTGCTCGGGTACAGGCTGCCTGTTCGTCACCTGGCTACCCCTGCACACCACCACACTTACAGAGATGAAACAGAGCTGCTGTTTGTTCCCTTTCAAAGATGGAAACACTCTTTTAAATTAGCAACTGATCCTTGGCACAGCAAAAGGAAAAGGTCTTTACAAAGAAAATCAGTCCTCTCCTGACCTGAAGAGAACCTCATCCCTCTAGTCTAGCTCCTCTTGTTCCCCAGAACTGCACCTTCAGTGCAAAAGGGGCCTGAGTAAAGAGCAGAGCCCTGGTGAACTTCCAGCACCCACAGCAGATCCACCCATTACCTTTCTAATGCTTAAGGATTAATTTTCACAGTGAGCCTCAGCCATTCCCTCAAAGCTACGTGCTTATGGTTTGCATAGATTTCACTGTGAGTTTTGCATGCTGCTATGGCTTTTTAGGGGTTAAATTGATTAATATCATTTGTTGAATATTTCCCATCAGATTTCTTGATGCAGCAGATTTACATCATACACCTCTGGCTCCTTGACAAAAACAGTCATCTTCTCTGAATTCTACAATTAGTAAAAGTTCAGACTACTGAGCTTTTCACAGCCATAACAACACTAGACTGATACTCACATTTCATGGAAGGGGAACCAGAGGCAGCATTTTGGTCCAGTGTTCTTTTGCTTCTGCACATTATAGGAATAAACCACAAAGCTCCTATTTGCTGCAGCAGTGCTGGACTGATCCCATGCAATTTTGTGGTGTTTTCCAAGTGTGACTTGACCTCATACTCAATGGAGCCAGTATCTCCAGCACTCCACATGGGTCTGTGCAGGGTTGCAACGCTGCAATTTCCACCGTGGCCCATGATCTGAAACACATCTCCCCGCACCTCATTCTGCAAAATCAAAGCATGAATGTATTTTGCCTACAAATCCTGGCTCCCAAAACTAGAGAAATTGTCTGAGAACTTGTGTTTGCAAGAGTTTCTAAGGATCAAAAAGAGTTGGAAGGGAGGAGAAGCAAGATTCATATCAGCCTTTCTAAAATGCTCAAAATCTGAAAGCACAAGAATGATAAAGGGAGACCTGTTCATCCTTGTTCCCAGCTGGTAACCTGGGCTCATCTTGCAATATTCTAAAAGTAACATCTTCATGAAACAAAAGGACTTTTAAAAGCCATGACTCATATTTCCCTAAGAGACACACTAAAAAGAACAGAGCCAATCTTTTCTCTGGTGAGATCCTGTGGATGTCAAAGAAATGAATGCTATAAAATTATCCTAAGGATAAAATTATTTTGAAATTTCAAATAAAATACTGCCTTGAATGAGTAAAAAAGCTCAAAGATGCACAAATATCTCCGAGAATTCATAACAGATTGGCCACAATTAGGCCCCGTTACAAAAATACAATAGACTTTATTGAATTCAGAAACAATAAAAAAATAAAGGAGAGACCAGGACTATGGCCGGAAAAAGTATGAAGTGTCTTGCTGTCTCTCTGGAGCCCCCTTTTTAGTAACTTGCTTTTTTATATATACTGAATATACTGGCAAACTGCCACACACTTTACATATATCATCCACAGAAGAGCTTACCAGTCTATCATTCTCAACAGGCACTGAAAATCAGTAAACGCCCTCCATTGTTGTGTCCTGAAACTCTTCCAGGTCCGGGCTATCACTTAAGCCAAAGTTTATATGATGGCTGAAGAATGGAACATTTCCAAAATAAACACTGAGAAAAATGTGCAGACTGCAGATGCATTATCAGCTGTAACAGCGCTGAGAGGATCTGGGGAGGAGAACAGGGTGACATTCTATTGCAGGATATTACTGACATTTTAGTATAGGCATAAAAATGACCATGGGTCAGACACACCACTGTCTGGAGCTGTGTGTAATTACACCAGCAACTGTCTTCTTCCTAATGTAGTCCAAATCCAGACTCAGCAATTGTTGTGGTTTTCCATATGGCATTAATTTATCACATTTTGCTAAAACATTTTATTCTTTTTGATAACGAACACCAACAATAAATACAGACGTTCCAATGTGTACTGTGAGTCCTTTATGCTAATAGCTCACACAGATCCTTTAGGCTTCTTGTCAACTTTCATAGCCCTTAAATCTAGAGGAGGGCAAGGCTGCTCCAGGAGTCAGCCTCTATTCACATGGAAGGAACTAGCAGCATGCTTTAAGAAAGGTTTGTCTTTGTGGAAAGACAAACCCGTTTACTTGCAAGTGAAAAGTTGGCTCTGTAGCACTTCAATGCTCTGCAGATGACAATCACTGAGCCTTCCTCCCAGCGCACATTTGTACGGCAGGTGGCACTGGGAGGGAACAAGAACCACAGCAGTGTGGAGTGACTCACTTCCCCAAACATGAAGCGGAAAACTCTTTGATCAGACATTCCCTGCTTTGCCATTCCATTCTGAGAACACAGCAAGAACTACTTGTAGCAGCATGAGCAAGCAAGGCTTTCATTGAGTTTTAATGAATTAGCATCTTTTGCTGAACAGCTTTGTATCTTGTTCTTGGCTCTAGTGCAAGATATGAATGGCAGGGACAGCTTAGCATACACTTCCCCAGATCCTGAACATCCATGTATTTTGAGGGGACAGAAAAAATGATTTGTGGAAAGCACAAGAAGAAAAAATATTTAATCCCAGGGCTGGATTTTCACGTGTGTTTGTGTCTTCCCTTAAACATAAAATGGATAGATGAAGATCTTTAGCTATGCTTTGTACCAGCAAGGACAAAGCAGCCCAGGCAACTGCCCTAAGATGGTTACTTGACATTTCCTGTGATGTAAGAGTCTGTTTGGGAAGTATAACCTGAGCCAACTGCGCATCATCAGCTCCCTAGTTGCCCGAGCTGGGGAACCCGCTGGTATTGCGGGGGCAGGTGGTGCTCCAGCCAGCCCCAGCGTGCCAGGGGAGTCCCTGCAGGGCTCATTAGCTGGCAACATTTCCAGCAGCTCTTTCAATGGCTTCTCCCTCTGGCGATGTTGGAAGCCTGGAGGCACACGCAAGCTGAACTCCCACTCCATCTCTGTGAGCTGCCCTGAGATTCTGACTCACCTCACTGTATTTTTAAAACATCAGTGACCTCTTTTCTCCTTTTCCGTCTTTCCATGAGGGAGTTGCATAATGGGTGTGAGAGGAATGCTGTGCCCTGGCAGCTGTGAAGGGCCATTTCCAGGTTTTGTTTCAGCACACATTTGTCATCATACACTACGATTTCAGTACAGCTTTCCTGCTTTGCACTTTAATTAACTTCTGCTACTAACACTTCATATGCTGCTCTGAGTTTGAGGGTATGATAGGCAAACATTACAATTGTTAAGCAGGTGAAAAATATCAACAATAAGCAGGGGATTTTTGTAATCAGTCAATATGCTCAGCCTTGCAACTGCTCAGTACTTTATGCTCCATAATTATATGGTTGCCACAGTGTAGCCATTCAACAGTGTTATAATTAGTGAGTAATTAACTGAAGCATTTGATGACATGCTGCAGAGCACAAAGCATGTATGCTGTTGATAGCAAAAGGATACATAAAGTGTCTTTGTAACAATTTTCTGAAATCCTCACAACCTCAATTGTTTCTTGCTTGTGGTGATTTTCACAACTTTTCAGGTGCTGCGCAAGATCAGAAGAATTTACAGCTGATTTTGATGCTACCACAGACAGACACGGGGCTTCTATTGAAATCTTTGATATCTAGTTGCCTTTGTGGATCTCCACCTTACACAAACACACCTCCTGGGCTGCCTCAATACATCCATACAATCTGAGCTATGTATCTCCCTCTATTGGTATATTTAAAAAAAAAAAAAAAAATAGAAGTGTTGCTTATTCCTGTAGGGTAAAGATTAAATTCATGCTAATACAACTGAACCCCCACTAAGTAGTGTATTAAAATAGCTATTCTGTTAGAAAACACAGCCCTAATTAAGAGACAATTGGAATGGTTTAACACTGTTCAGATCAGATTTGAGTAGGTCCCGTTTTTTTAAAAAAATATTTGTACATGATTGATATTTGCCAACATACCTAATGCAAACACAGAGGCAGAAATTCAGTGCAGCACTGAGTGGGAAAGGTATATGTAAAGGCAGGGTGAGGTTGGCCTGGTGCCTGCAAGGAAATGAAGGATGTACAGATGTAGGGGGACAGCAGACAGTGTCCGTAATTTTTACACCAGATAATTGAAAATGAAATGATGAAATAATTTATAATGAAAAAAGCCTGCATGAGGAAGTTTGAGTGCCACCTTGAAAACTGCTTTGTGTTCCTTGCATCAAATCTTGGCCTCTCCACAGGACCAGTGATGTGTTTCACTCTGATATTTTCAATTAATTGTTTAAAAAAAAATTGTTTGGGTTTGTTTGTTTGTTTGCTGCTTTTCAGCTTTTTAGCTTATCCAAGTATTGCAGGCTATTTAAAGGCCCTTTCTTTTCCCTTTGTTAGAACAGCAGCACTGTTAGCTGTGCATGTCTATACATAACCTCCAGTAACTTCTGCCAGCACAGAGCTGGAACACCTTCCAGTCTTTTTGTCTTTTAAGTGAATTATTTTATATTTTCTGGTTGTGATGGCTGAAACATTTGGTCATAAATATATAGAAGAGATGGATGTTTCTTATAGAGTGACTGTGTCAGCTTGAATTTGATAGAACAAGCCAATATAAACTATTTGCTCTCCTGAACTGAAAAAAATAATCCTTAGTAAGCTCTGAAACATTGCACAGCACCTACACACCTAAACACAACAGTCTGTAATTTCCCAGTGAGTGCTGGCTGCTGAACAGTGTAGGCAGTGCTAAAGTCTACCTGTGCTTTTGTAACGAAGGCCATGTTACTGCAGCCTTAGGTTTGGATTAGCAATAAGTAAGTGTCTGAAATGTGCAGTCATGTGAAGGGAATGTGATATCACAGTAGTGATATGGTCAAAGTTCTGACTGCACACGCTGTGCGTTTAAACCAGAACTGCCTCTGCCTCTGCTGTGGGCGTGCAACTTCAACGTGTAGGAGAAATGACTTTGAGCACTCCTGTAGCACAGGTGGGAATTTGTGAGAGAACAATGAAGTCAACAGAATTTCTTACACTTAAACAGCGAGTGACCCTGGTACGTGTGAGGGGTAGCAGGGACACTGTGGTAAGTAGATGTCACTGTTTATTTGCAAAGCAGAACCCGCTGTAAGCCAAGCTGCCCTCCTGCTGCCTAGTAATGTGCCTTAGCTTCACCTTCACAATAACCCAGCACAGAGAGATTTAAGCTTCATGCTTGTTCCCTCCTTTTCAATCTCTGCTTCTTTGCACTGACTGCCGAGAGGAGAACCAGTCTGGTAGCACTTAGCAGGATTTCTTTGTCCATTAGATACCAGAATGAGACCAAAACCTGCTGGAAAGCTGTTGCACAGCAATGACTTGTCTGTTTGAAAGGACTTGAATCATATTTTCACCAATAACCCAGTACCAAAACTCCCCTCAGCCATGCAGTTCCCCATCTACCATTTACAGGAGAAGGGTGAGAGATGTTTAGCAGTTGTTTTCAGTGGTGACCTAACAGCTTTCAGCAACTTCAGGGAGAGAAAGGCCAAGTGCTTTTGAGGCCCCCTACTTGAAATGCACCCACAGATTGAAACACAGTCCCCTCAAGTAATACAAGATTTATCACAGCTCCTACACAAAGCTACTGCCATGTGCTACCTGGCTCATTAGCCAGCTATGCAGATGACCCTAATTTTTACAGATACTCCCAAATTAAGGGTAAAAAATTCAGCTTAGACTGTTCTATTAATCAAACAAGAGCAGAGATTCTAATCACACTGGTGTTCAGCAAGGAGGAGCAGCCTGCCATACCTAATGTTTCATTTTTGGGGACATGTTATATAAATACCATAGTATATCAATAACAGGTAAATCAATTGATACAGAATTAGATGTCATGTACAGCNTATTGGTATATTTAAAAAAAAAAAAAAAAATAGAAGTGTTGCTTATTCCTGTAGGGTAAAGATTAAATTCATGCTAATACAACTGAACCCCCACTAAGTAGTGTATTAAAATAGCTATTCTGTTAGAAAACACAGCCCTAATTAAGAGACAATTGGAATGGTTTAACACTGTTCAGATCAGATTTGAGTAGGTCCCGTTTTTTTAAAAAAATATTTGTACATGATTGATATTTGCCAACATACCTAATGCAAACACAGAGGCAGAAATTCAGTGCAGCACTGAGTGGGAAAGGTATATGTAAAGGCAGGGTGAGGTTGGCCTGGTGCCTGCAAGGAAATGAAGGATGTACAGATGTAGGGGGACAGCAGACAGTGTCCGTAATTTTTACACCAGATAATGAAAAAAGCCTGCATGAGGAAGTTTGAGTGCCACCTTGAAAACTGCTTTGTGTTCCTTGCATCAAATCTTGGCCTCTCCACAGGACCAGTGATGTGTTTCACTCTGATATTTTCAATTAATTGTTTAAAAAAAAATTGTTTGGGTTTGTTTGTTTGTTTGCTGCTTTTCAGCTTTTTAGCTTATCCAAGTATTGCAGGCTATTTAAAGGCCCTTTCTTTTCCCTTTGTTAGAACAGCAGCACTGTTAGCTGTGCATGTCTATACATAACCTCCAGTAACTTCTGCCAGCACAGAGCTGGAACACCTTCCAGTCTTTTTGTCTTTTAAGTGAATTATTTTATATTTTCTGGTTGTGATGGCTGAAACATTTGGTCATAAATATATAGAAGAGATGGATGTTTCTTATAGAGTGACTGTGTCAGCTTGAATTTGATAGAACAAGCCAATATAAACTATTTGCTCTCCTGAACTGAAAAAAATAATCCTTAGTAAGCTCTGAAACATTGCACAGCACCTACACACCTAAACACAACAGTCTGTAATTTCCCAGTGAGTGCTGGCTGCTGAACAGTGTAGGCAGTGCTAAACTCTACCTGTGCTTTTGTAACGAAGGCCATGTTACTGCAGCCTTAGGTTTGGATTAGCAATAAGTAAGTGTCTGAAATGTGCAGTCATGTGAAGGGAATGTGATATCACAGTAGTGATATGGTCAAAGTTCTGACTGCACACGCTGTGCGTTTAAACCAGAACTGCCTCTGCCTCTGCTGTGGGCGTGCAACTTCAACGTGTAGGAGAAATGACTTTGAGCACTCCTGTAGCACAGGTGGGAATTTGTGAGAGAACAATGAAGTCAACAGAATTTCTTACACTTAAACAGCGAGTGACCCTGGTACGTGTGAGGGGTAGCAGGGACACTGTGGTAAGTAGATGTCACTGTTTATTTGCAAAGCAGAACCCGCTGTAAGCCAAGCTGCCCTCCTGCTGCCTAGTAATGTGCCTTAGCTTCACCTTCACAATAACCCAGCACAGAGAGATTTAAGCTTCATGCTTGTTCCCTCCTTTTCAATCTCTGCTTCTTTGCACTGACTGCCGAGAGGAGAACCAGTCTGGTAGCACTTAGCAGGATTTCTTTGTCCATTAGATACCAGAATGAGACCAAAACCTGCTGGAAAGCTGTTGCACAGCAATGACTTGTCTGTTTGAAAGGACTTGAATCATATTTTCACCAATAACCCAGTACCAAAACTCCCCTCAGCCATGCAGTTCCCCATCTACCATTTACAGGAGAAGGATGAGAGATGTTTAGCAGTTGTTTTCAGTGGTGACCTAACAGCTTTCAGCAACTTCAGGGAGAGAAAGGCCAAGTGCTTTTGAGGCCCCCTACTTGAAATGCACCCACAGATTGAAACACAGTCCCCTCAAGTAATACAAGATTTATCACAGCTCCTCCACAAAGCTACTGCCATGTGCTACCTGGCTCATTAGCCAGCTATGCAGATGACCCTAATTTTTACAGATACTCCCAAATTAAGGGTAAAAAATTCAGCTTAGACTGTTCTATTAATCAAACAAGAGCAGAGATTCTAATCACACTGGTGTTCAGCAAGGAGGAGCAGCCTGCCATACCTAATGTTTCATTTTTGGGGACATGTTATATAAATACCATAGTATATCAATAACAGGTAAATCAATTGATACAGAATTAGATGTCATGTACAGCAACTCGGCTGTTATTGCTTTTCCAATATAGCTCATCTTACGCTCTCTTCATTTCCATTGAATAATACTTGGGAAGTTGAGCCTTTTTACAGTTTCTCTATTTAAAAGGTGGATTTCTATTGTACGGGGTTTTTTTTGTTGTTGTTCTTTACAAGAGAGTCCAGAACATCCATCTGTGTTTATTACTTTGGGTAGTAAAACATTTAGGGAAACAAATGCAGGAAGCACTGCTTTAATAAAATCTGATCACACTGAAATCCTGAGACAACACCGGTAGGATGCTGATAAAGTTCCTCTGAGGCTTTGGCAGCTCTGCCACATTCAGACCAAGTGCAATGACAACAGAGAGCAAAGAGGCACTTCTGAAAGGCTGCTGGCATGGAACTGGCAATGCTCAGGTGTTTCATTTCTGCTGAGATAACTCATCTCATGCCCTGGTGTGAAATGCAGCACACGTGTGTGCGTGTTGTGGGACAAGGGGTGCCTTTCCATTGCTTTCAGATAGACAGAAAATGGTGTCCTCTTCTTCTAAATGTGGATCGGAGCTGTAGTGAGCTCAGCCACTGGGTCCTGTTCCTTCCTGTAGGTGCCCTATAGGTGTAGGTTTTCTGTCCTAAGCACACCATTTTATCCTGTAGCTGATGCTGACCTCTCTAGTACAGGGTAGACCTAGGCAGTCCAAGTATGTCAGCCATGCACCATAGTGGCTGCTTTTCCCTCAAAAGCTCAGTTGAACAAATATGTCACCTCACGTCTCTCAGTTAGCCATGTCCCTTGTCTCTGTGATGGTATTCACGTAATTCACAACACACAATTTCTGCACTGTGTCCCCAGCACAGGCAATACTATAGCCCTCGGAGTTTAGGACAGCCTTGAAAAGAGTTTCAAAGCAGCATTACTGAAAGTAAAAGGGTGATGGCCCTGGGGACATGTGGGCCTTGAGCTGTGCTGCAGCGAGGGAGCAAAGGGAAAAGGGTTTGTCCCACACAGAGCACTGAAGTGACATGCTGTTCACAGCTGTTGTGCTGATGTGACTCTGGGGGAAGAAGGCTGACTTCATTCCTGGGGGGATCTGGACATCTCAGAGAAGCATCCAGTTCATCAGTTTGTATACTAGATTTTTTTATTTGACAGCTAAAGACTTTTTGTCATAAGGGACCTTTTCTCTGCAAAACAGTTAAAGAACCTTAAAAGAAGCAGCAGAACAAACACTGGATGTGCTCTCTCCACACATTTCTGTTCTCACCCACATGCAATCAAGTGAGGTCAAAACAGGCAGCAACATTAGCAGCCCCTATAGTTTGGTCTGTGGACTGCTTACACTTCTTGACAAAAGAAAAAATAAAAGAAATGGTGTTAAGTAACTCCTATTAAGTAACTCAAATAATTAATTTCTTGCACAGAGATGTTCTAGCTAAATGAATCTAGAGATACCATAATCCTCTACAAATTTTCCTTCTCAGTCTGGAAGGATTTGAGGAAGAATAACCACCAGACATCAGCTGAAATCCATTACACCCTCAAGATGTTTTCTATGGTTTCACAGGGATATGGTGCTCTATCCTAATTAGAAATACCATGGCAATTATTAAAACAAAGCTCACAGCATACCCATGGAGGGCCCTGACTCTAGTCCAGCTCTCTGGTCTCCTGGAACACTGCAACTCTGTGCATCTTTGTAATCCCATTATGGAAATGACAAAGCAGGGGAAAATCATCCCTCTGCTGAAGTCAATGACGATCTGTAGTGACAGCTTTTCAGCAGAGCCACCTTGTCTAGGCCTGGCAAGCAGAGAAGAATTATAGGACAAGGACATGTCCTCCAAGAAAGGAGACTACACAGGCAACCAGAATGACTGCACTCATTTTGCTACTTAAAGAGAAATCTGAGCTGTAACCGAAGGATTTTCAAGGACTAAAAATACAAGAAGAAACACAACTCAAAGCTTCTATGTATGAGGCAACCTGTGAAACTTACCAAAATGCAACACATGCTACTTGAATAGGATCCAATCATTTCACCTTTTCATAAGGATTTGTCCTGTGGTTGCTAATTCAACTACAAGGCCAACTAAAGAACAGGGCAATGTGCTGTTCAGTGCAGGCCAGAAAGACATGAATGAAATTGCATTTAGATGTGTTGGACCTCATCTGCAAGCTCTTGAATACTTCACACATGCTTGAACCCATCTGTGAAACAATTAATTTCTCCCTATTTTTCAGTGAAATATTTATGAGCATGCTGAATGATTAAAGACAGGGGTACCTGTGGATCCTTTTCTCTGACTTGTAGACTGGAATTTTTTTTTAAACTATCTCCTTCAAAAGAAATATAGCAAGAGGTACAGAGAAGAAACTGAATATCTGCTGAAAATACCATGAGCCATCCGTCCCAGTTCTTTTGACTAACTTGCACGCAGCTAAGTAAATGAGATGGATGTCCCACCCAAGACAACCAAAAAGGATGTGTTTTGAACTATATGAACAGTTCAAATGAGTTTCAAAATGGTGAGGGAGAGGTGTAAAATGCTATTAGAAAGTAATGGGATTTCTGTGCCTACCATACCTCAGAAGAAGGAAGTTCCTGTATTTCATTTCTTCACCATTTGTTTTATCTTAAGCAATCCTTGAACCCTTTCTGATGTTCTGGTAGGTGGGAGCTGATCTAATTTAGTAATATTAGCTGTCAGAGCACTGGCAGTGGTCAAGCTCCAACTCTGTGCACTCCCTCTGCATACTTACTCCAGGACAGTTGTAAAAATAATTTATTTCAGCTTAAGCTCATTATTTCCTTTCTCTTAGAAAGTGATGCATCCTAGTGAGACTTTCCTCCCTCTCTACATCCTCAAAAGGTCATTGCTCATTTGCTTTTATCTGATCTGGAAGCAAACTTATAAGTTCACATAAGCAAATTGCACTTTCAGCACCAGCTATACATGCATACCATGTTTAATATTTTAGCTGTGAGTCCTACATGCTCTATATGATGACATATTTAAGAGCAGACATCTTTGTAACTCATCAGAAAGTGGCAGAGATTGCAATTAGGATTACTGCATTACTCCATGGCCTGGCCTGGTCTCTGATCCAAGGATGCTATCTGCCCTCAGATTGCTGACTCATCACAGCAGTTCTTCCAAGAATGCTGACCTGAGATCAGCAAGCAATTGTATTTTGTTATCTCTGTGCCAATTGCAAAAACGCTGCCTTTGAAATGAGAACAGCGAGAGAGGTAAATGTAAGACTGCTCTGTGAGCTCCAAGGGCAGCGGTACACGGTGGTGCACACATTACTCTGAGGTGGCAGCTGGCTGCAGGCAGCTCTTGCAGGCAGATCTGGCATAGACACTACTTAACAGAGCTAAGAGAAATTGCATTTTTTCATTGCTCATAGCACTGTTCTGTTGGTCAGCATGAGTGCTCTATAGATGCTTGTACACACAGTATGCATTAAAGACACATGGCAACCGTCATAAACTTGCCCAGAGCAGAAAAGGAAACAATCTTGCTTGTAACAAATGAAATTTCACCACAGATCATTTCTCAGAGATATTCTATTTCTGTAGCTTCAACATTTGAAAGACATTAGGATCAACAATCTATCTATCACCTGTGGCAAGACACTTGCATGCAGATGACACAGCTGGGTCTGAGATCTATTGGCACTTGCAACACAGAAGCAAAACCACCACAGGGGATTATCACTAACCTGGGAATGGCTCTATGCTTCCAATCACGATGCCAAAGTAATTGGTAACACAGGAAAAGCACATCCCTGGGTTCTACTGACAGAGGTCTCTGCACACACATGCCTGTGCTGACAAGGTGTGTCCTGTCAAGGAGTGTACAGGAACACAGTGTTCTACTTCTCCACTGCCTGTCACACATCCTGTGTGCCACCCAGCCCAGACTTCACACATGTATCAGCTGGACAGTCCGGTCTGAGGCTTACCTCTGATCTGTTTGTTCACAAGGGAGTTTGTCACTCTGCAAAGCAAATTCTGCTAAAAAGATTGGTCGGGACAAAAAGCCCAAACTACTTACTGCTCCTTGCTGTAGTCTGGGTCAGGAGAAGCTGCCTGGAGGAAGGGATGACAGAAAACTTTACTGAAGAGAAACTAGGAATACATGTCTTTGGAGATCCTTCTGGAGTACAGGACAGGCTAGGCTGTGAAAGGAAAAGAATAAATATACAAGAAGCCTTGAGCAGAAGAAAGAATTAGACTGCTCCTAGGAAACTCTGACAGGACTGCTAAACACAGCCCTGGAAGTGCCTGGAAAAGTCACTGATAGACAAAAACTTCCTGAGGCATCCAAAGTCTACAAAGGTCTCTCCAAAGAGATGTCAGAACTTTTGCAATCCAGAAAAAACATGGAAGTTCAGAGACAGAAAAACAAAGATGGAGGAGAGGGCTCACTCTTTCGTCCTCAGCAAGGACAGAGCAGGCTCAGGGTAAGCTTTGCCTGAAAGCTTTTGATTGAATCTCTCACCAGGCACATCTGAGCTTTCTCTGCTGAAAGTCTTTTCCTGTTGCCATGTATCGCTTTGGTTTTCTAATAATTTTCAGCTTTAAAGCCTAAGAATCCTTTTGGACATTCTCAGCTCCAAGAAACAGTTGGGTAGGACCACCTCTGTGCTCTGTCCATGCTGGGTCCTGTCAGAACTGGCATGGCTTGTTCTGAACTCTGAGCAAGCTGAGATGAGCTGAAGGAGACTGACGAAGATCACGAGGCTGTGGCTGTGCTTTGGCTCACTCTAAAACACTCATTTTGAACACCACAGCTCCCATACCCTGCTACTAACAGAAATTTGCTTGACTAACACTGTGTTGCTTCAACTCTTTTGAGGCCTAATCCAGTGCCCGCTGAGATGAGATAATGCCCACTGATTTCAATGGGCTGCGAATTATATCCTTTATTTCTGACTTAAGAACTCTTTTAATGTTCTTCCCTCTCTTTATCGCAAGGATTCATTCTGCATTTCCCCCTCCCCCTCCAAATTATAAATTTGCAGCCAGGCACATCCCTCAGTTGGATTCCTGTTCTGAGGAGCAGCACCCACAGCAGCCACTCTGGACATCCACCCAGCCACTCCTCATCAGTCCTCCTGCACTATCTCTTTCACTAATAAAAACTGGCATTTCACATTTCAGTTGTAACATACCTAACCAGCTACTTATTACTCATACAGAATAGCAAACGTGGCAACCTCTGACTCCTGCTCCACAGTGTGGGCTTTCCTGACAATAAGAGATTTTGTTATTCTTTCCAAACATGAGTGTGCTGAACCTATTTCACATCCTCTTGAGAATGCTAGTTCCAAGTGGGCTTTATTAGTATGCAGAAGTGAAATCTCAGGAAATATCAGCAGATGACATGATCAGTAATGTGTGATCAATGCTTCACCTTTTGCCCTGAATTTGACTAAGTACAATATAGATCAACAAAAAAAAAGTAGTTTATTAAAAAAAAAAAGCTCAATAGTACATGTAACAATACCACAATGGTTCTCTGTTCCAGGGCATGTTTGGTAGTTCCGATGTTCTACATTCCAAAATCCATGTTGCCTCAATTACCAGGTTTCTGGGAACACAGGCCCAGATCCAGCAAAAAAAAAAAAAAAAAAAAACAAAAACCCAGCTACATGCTCAGACTTCTGTTTTAGTAATAAAATACATACAGAATAAAAAGTCTGAAAAAGACATATCAAAGCCACAAAAGCTGACCTCACGGGCAATGAAATCTGACTCATGCTCAAAGTGAGCACAACTCTGTGCCCATCCCGAGTCCTGCTCAGCCTCCCAGGGCTGAATGCCTGGGTGCTCCCTGGACCCTGAGGGGGCTACCTAAGGATGAGCGGGATGGAGGCCTGTGACATTCCCTTACAGTTTCCCCACTGGTGTTGACAGTAGCAGCAGCACTGGAAGTACTTCCCAGGTGGGAATAGCTTGGGCCAGGGCTAAGGGGGCCATTTCCTAGAAAGAAGGCTGGCTGCCAGCACGGCCGTGCCCAGCGGCAGAGAGCAAAACTCCTACAGGCCCAAATGCTTCAGCCACAGAAATGGGCTGGGGAAAAGGAGGAATTATAGCAAGCCATGCTCTTGCCTTCAGCCAAATACAGCTTCTTAGGGGCAAGTCTGTGTGGCCGCACAATGGGAGGTTTGTCTCCCTGTGTTTACCTTCTGATCGCCAGGGTTACTGCACAGTAAAACCGAACTTTGGCTTAATTTCAACCCAAACCAAAGACCTTGCCAAGCTTCCAGGTCCACCCAAACCAATAAATTAACTCAGGTTCACCTGAAATTTGACTGAGCACTTTGTTTTTTGGTGGTTTATTTTCTTTCCTTTTTTGGGGGGGAGGGGAAGNATGTAGTCACTGTACTACTCCAGGTGTTAGAGTCCCCAGTTGCAATGAACTTAATCACTTCAAGTTACTCTACTGGCCTGAGCTGCCAAAGCAAACCCTTTCTGAAAACCCCTCTTGTCTTGCAGCAGCTAGCAGTATGCACTGGCAAAATCCCAGAGCCTCTAAAGCCCATGATATAGTAAAAACCCAAAAATCTTAGCAAAGCTGCACAGACAAAAGAAAAATATTTTTTATAAAGGGATGTGGGACCCCGAGTGGATTCAATATCATTTGAAAAAAATAAAAGAAAATAAATCTCTACTATTTTTCAAATGTAATAAAAAGAACCAGGATTGTTATAAGACTCTCATCCCTCCAGAGTTGAGTACCTGGGGCTCTGTAGCACTCCATGGGCTCCTGGGTGTCCCAGGGGAGTCACCCAGACCTCACTGTGTGTCTGTACTCCCCTCAGCAGAGCATGAGTGCAAAGACTGCCACATTTCCTGGCTTTCTGCCTTCAGATTGATGTGAGCCTCTTTCTGCTGCCTTTCAAGGGCCATCATCTGAGTGCACTGAATCAATTTCAACCAGTAAACTGCATTATGTGTTTGGACCCAGCCACACTCTGGTTTTGTTTTCTACATTTTTTAAATCTATACACTGTATTTAAGCAATGAGCTACACCAGGCAGTGGTGAGTGATTACTATACTCTTCAGGTGTCATTATGCCATGGGAATTTGGAAACCAGAGCACTTCACCACCTGAGAAGTGCAGTAATCCTGTAGAAATGCCCAGAGTGGGAAATTTTCTTCTAAAACAGAATTATGATCATAAATAAAAGAAGCAGAAAACATTTGGTATGGGTAGAATGTCACTGTCAGTCAGGCAGAATTGCTGCTCTTAAGTACTTCTCACAACATAAAAGTAAGTCCAAATAATTATGAGATTATTTTGCAAAGTTTGTCAGTGGAGCTCAAACTACTTTATTGATAAAGCAGCCACACAGTGTAGCATTGACAGAAAGATCATTTAACCACCCTGAAGGCAGTCCAGAGTGGTGGTAGGGGCCAGGAGGAGAGAAGACTCTCCATGCTTCTGCACTAAGTCACTAACCACCAGGAATAGATAGCTAAGCTCCTGTCCTTCTCCTTTGCCCATTACAGTCCTACAAGAACAACAGATATGCAAAGACATCAGGAGTTTTCAGCCAGGATCCAGCTTGGCTTGACATCAGACGTGACAGAGTGCCTGCTGCTGTCAGAGAAAGCCCAGCCTCAGCACGCAGCACAGGCTCGTTGGCAGGCAGCTGCTCACAACAGCTTTGGTGGTCTCCTGCATCATATGCAGCAAATTAAACAATGCAGTTCTTCCAATTTTGTCTTTAAATTCTAAAGATAATTCTTCGTGCAACTTATTTTATCAATGGTCAAAACAATAAGCATTCATTTTCCAGTGTTGGCTAAGACTGAATCAGGCTAGCACTGTCTGAATCACACTGTATATACTTCAATATCTTTCATTATCTCAAGTACCTTCTAATCAACAGAATTCAGAGAAAGAATAACTAATGTAGCTGATTATCTAAATCCTTATATTTGCAGCTATTACTACCAACAGTCCAATTCCTGTGTGAGAACTAGATGCATTTGAAAATTTGCATTTGATATTTAATTGAAAGTGCAGCCCCAGCCTACAGGTATCCTGTGAATCCAGGAGGCATTTGTGAAAGCAGGGCCTGAGGTCCATCTGATTTAGAGCTGTGTCCAAAAGATGCTCTTGCTTTTTTTGGCAGCTCAGGGCAGAGGGAGTCTGTTTAATTTAATGGAGTACCTTGACAGTCCTGCTACACAACAGAGAGGGGAATTTACCCCAGTAAACAATTTTCAAAGCTGAGGCATGGTTTGTCATTTTAACATCACATCTTTTAACAGTCTCCTTGTCCTTACTGAAAGTCAAAGATGCAGAATGTCTAATGCTAAGCTACCACTCTGTTTCTGAGCTCAGTTTTAGTTCCTGCCAATATGTATAGGTTGAACAGATGCTGATTTTCCTACGTCCAAATTAGTACAGACAGTAATACAAGCACCATGTCCTCATTCCCCTTTTCCCCCAAGATTACTAATAAAGAGTCTATTGCTTGGCTACTGATTGTACCACGTGCTCTAATTACTTATTTCAATGATGGCAAACACATTAAACAAGTATTAAACAGCATTTAAATCAGTGCTCTTTAAAGAGGGAAAGACAAGCAATGGAGGCATTTATTAATCACTAAATTAGTATCCAAATTAGCATGACTTTAGAGAATTTTCGTTTTGCAAAAATGTCCTCCTGGGTTAAAATAAAACCTCAGAACAGCTTTTAGAGCATTGAGCTCTAAACAGGTCTGTTTACGTCCCCTAGAGCCCAGGGGACTTTTAAGGGGAAAGCTAATGTGAGAAGCATTGACTGTAATGACCCAAGAAAAACATAGATCTTCCTGCCCCGTGGGCTGACACATAAGTACACATAGAAGCATCCAACTTAAACTGGTTTACTTTTTTTCAAATGCCACCGTGGTGCCATACAGCATGACTACATCAAACATATAAAATTCACAGGGTTAAAGCCTCATCCCAAATAGCCCAGAAACCACAAGCACAGCGTTCGCACGACCTGCCCCATGTGCCTGCTCTACTTTCCCTCTGCAAGACAGTTCCCTCCACAGAGCAGCACAGGCAGCTTTTTTATCTTGTCCTGCTAATAGAGATGATAACCTGCGACTCTCTCCTGACAATGTACCCGTGGGAATAGCAGTGAAATAAAATGCCTTCCGTTTGCACAGGGCCCACAGGTTATTACTGCCACTGCTGTGCCCTAGGACTCAGGGACAGCCAGCTCCCCGTGACCGCTGGACAAAGGCTGGTGCTAACAGGGTCATGCCACCCGCATTCCCATGTGGACTGAGGAGCATGGCCTAAAGGAGTTTATATTTCCATTTAATGCCATATCCAAATCAAAGAATGAGTTATTTGTAACCCCTTGAGACCTGCCACCTTTGCTCTAAAAATCATCTACTGCAGGAGAATACAACACATACAATAACACACTTGTAATCTCGTTACCAAATCCTGACACAGCAGAGCACGCACACAATAGGGTGTGTTAGAAACGTGGCAGCATGCCTGCTAATTAGTAAGCAGTGTCAGTCATTTGTCAATTAATGTGTTTTTTTTTTCTTGTGGGAAGGAAATTTCTAGAATACCGTGAAGCACACACACTCCCTCCATTGTTCTCAGCTGATGGAGGTAGATTTGGATGATTGCTTTTTTCCTGTTGCCTCTTAACATTGCAAATCAAACTGCAATCAGAATAATGAGGTGTCAGTGGTTGAAACCATAGCTGGTACTACATATTGTCAAAGATTGTTCACACTAATCAACTAATAATGACATCGCTTCCTCCACCACGCTAAATAAAATTCCCATGGTTTTGCAACACAATTACTACTAATAACCATAGAAACCTTAGTGTGTTTAAGGAGACTGTTTCAGAGATTATCTGGAGACTTATTTTAAAATGAACTGGGAAGACAGATCTTCCAGGTGGAGCTTATTCTTTAGTAATTAAGTAGCTCTAGTTCCTGTGGGTGTATAGCGTTTTCCAGTAAAATGAAGTATTTTTTCTGCTAATGATGCACATGAATTAAAATAGTAGTTATTATACAGATGAAGAATGTATTAAATATTTAAACATTTTAACAAATACATTACAGTAATAGCCATGCTTTAGTCTCAGAAAGAATACCATAGGAAATGATACTCAATAAACAATTTTTTAAAAAGATTTACTATTAAAGAAGAGACGATGAATACATATTTCTTTTAAAACAAAAATGCATTGATTCCTCAAGAGAGAGATATCTCCTGATCATCAAGTTTTTTAAAAATTCTGGTGGCACAAGTGCTGGAAATACTTTGTGTTCTCTAAGTCAGTAACTAAGTCACTTTGAAGGCTTAAGAAATTATTTGCTTATTGAGCTAAATTTCATCCAGATGCAGCAACATTTTTAAACAGAGATGATAAGTAAGAAGACATGATTGTTGCAACACAAATGTAGGATGGCTTTGTTTCAAAAACATTAATCAGAAGGGAAAAAAAGAGCAAGATCTGAAAGAGCAAGTTGAAGTCTCAAGGTTAAATAAAGATACCCAACATTAAAAACATAGGAAAAGGGGAAAATTTAACTCTTAGTTACAGCCAAAAAAAACCCCAGTGATGTGACTGGCAGTTTTACTCCTGAGTTTATAAATGCAGGATACCTAGGGGCACAATTTTATCATCTTGTCAAGTATATTAGAACCACTCTTACCATCAGATTTCTTAAAAAAGACTGAGAACAACAAAGAACAGAGAATATTTCAGTAGCACCCTGACTCATTACACTAAAACTGCATCATGAAGAGGGCAGATTTGAGAGGAGATTGATGAATATTTGAATAAAAATAAGAGCCATACTAAAAGAAAACACTGGCTCAGAATCTTCAATCCAAAGGTATTTGAGAGGTCCCTTACAATGATACAGAGCATCATCATTGTGTAAGTTGCTTTCAAAATTCAACCCAGAATGCAATTTATTTTTTTCATAAAAAAACCCACAAAACCGCAAACCAAATTAATGTATTTTATGTAACTACATTTCTTTCCTGATATAGATGAGAGGAAACTGTGATTGCATATTCAGATTGCATTACATAGCAACCTGGGCATTTGTGGAGGAAAACACCGAAGCACCTGATTAAGCCTCTTTCTTTTTGGCAAAACAAATAAAATTGCGCTTAACTTGAAATATTTTGCTGAATACGGTGTTTTGCTGAATCAGAGCTTTTCCAAATACAAACTTTTTAACAGCATCAACTGCAGGCCTCCAGACTTTTGCAGGCTTATCTGAACTGAAACCCAACTGAAAGCCTTCCAAGTTTTGCCCATTTCCTAATGCTTTGTGAGTTGTGCCAGTGACTCCTGGGATCCAGATTTGGAATGCATTTTGAATATTTTAAATCACAAATTTCCCCTTAAAGAAAACAGATGTATGCACATATTCACTTGAGTTCTTTATAATTTGAAACAGTATCATTTTAAACCAATCTTATTAGATACAGATGAACAAGTTTGTTTTTATCCTGGCAAACTGCTGTTTCTATTATTCTAGAAATCTTTTGCATAGCATTTTTTTTTCTTGCAGTGAGTAATTACTCTTACTCTGCCATCTTGAGACAGACCCAGAAAACAGGCCCATTACTGCATCTAAATGAATCTTTTAAATATAAGGCACACACTGTAAACAATAGACTCCTGAAGGCTGGCACTCATTTACATGTTTTCTTTTTGATGTGACTACAGGTATATAATTCCATTATCCTCAGTATTTCATAGAATTGCCTCAGTGTTTTTTTTTTCTTTACTCACTGCCTCCATTACCAAACTTGGGATGAATAATCTTCATGAAATATAAGATGGCTTAAGGTGCTTTGTGCATCATAAAAAGGCCATTTTAATAGTAATTTATTCCCACATCTGGAGAACTGCTTGGGAGCGCTTTCAGATGCTGATGTATTCTCCTTGCATTATCAGGAATTGAGTAAAACATTGGACCAGAATCGATGATCACCACCGATGCACAGATGAATGCCCATAGCAAACTAGACCTTCAAATTATCAGCTTGCAGAGCACTTCTTGTTCATTTTCTTCAGTGTCTGTCTGCAGTTAACATCTGTTTCCAGTTATGGCACTACCAAAGGCTTCTCCTTTGACTGTTATTAACACACAGGCTCATGGGGCACTGGGGTGTACTTCTGTGCAATAGCTGGAAAGGGAAGTCTGACAGGGCTGTCACAGGAAAGGCAGTTTAAGTTGCATCTGCCTATTTACCCAGTTGAATTTACATTCTTACAGCTTCAGTCTGATGAACTGAAAGCACAGACACTTTTGTAGAAAACTTTGAGAACAGGAATATCCCACAAAAGAAAAAAAATTATCCTGAGAAAAATACTCCCTCCCCAATGTTGAGAGAATTCATTGTAGAATTAAGAGTTTGGGTATTGAAACTGCTGATTCCCAAGGATGTCAACAGTTTCCAAATGCCTAGAGGCTTCTAAAAACCTGTGTCCCAGTACAGTCTTAACATCACTGGTCACAGGTTGTCTTTCTCTTGATTTCTAGCCATTCAGATCTGTTTTAATCTTTTTTATTATCCACCTCCCTAAAATGCCTGTCATCATGCTAGGATGTTAAGCACTGGGGCAACAGCCAACTCTTTTCATATCCAGTAATGACTAATGCAACTAAGGATTTATGCCAGCAGAGACAGGATAACAATAGTGGAGAAGAAAAAGCTCTACTTAGCACCCAGGAATCCTGTGCTTCTTTCAGATGTGCTGCAAGTAATGCACCACTGATCTGTTGGAAGGGAATATGACAGAAGAGAAAATGGAGAAGGGAAATTCTGTTCTCATGGGACATGTTCACAACCACACAGCTGCCTGCTCCATTCCCAGAACTGCTACATGTGCCTTGTGGGATTCTGACTCCCTTCCTACCACTTACAACAGCATTTGGTATATCCCTTTTTACAATGTATCTACCCAAGAGCAAACATCTCAGAAATCCTCACTGACGTGAAGAACTCTGAGCAGATGAAGCCCATACCATTTTTTCCCCTAATATTTTTACCCTTTTTCTTAGATTGATTCAGTAAGTTGTCAGTGACACCAATAATGGAGGTTTATCAACCATATCAGCTGAATGACTCTTCCTTGTTCTCAAATTTCCAACATCATTGCAATGCTTGAAAAAATGAATTCTAATGAGGTGTCACAATGACAGAACATTAATGGCAGCCTACACTGAGTTAGAAAGTGGAGAACCATCACAAACTGCATGCCCAAACCTTTGGAATGAAACAAGTGAACCAAGAGTTTTATTTTCATTCCCGAGAGAACACATTAGTTGGACAGCAGATGACAGTGGTGAGGAAAGTGAAAGTAAGTGCACCTATATGTCCATGGCTGCATTTCAAGATCATTTTGATGAAAGCACTGCACAGACTTGTATTTTTGCAACAAAGCTGGCAGAAAGACCAAGGACAGAGACTAATTCTGGGCAGTAGTAGCAGAGTTAAAAATGCACAAACAAGGCATCTGAGCAGAAGAAGATGCTATTTCCACATAAGGGAATAAAGAGGATGAGAAGAATGGGAAGTGGAAATAGGGTGGCATTAAACAGAATCTGTGTAATTAAAAATGCTAATAGCCTCTTGGAGGCTGTTTCCAAAACAAGCTATTTCCTTTAGACAATCAAAACATCATCAAGTTAACTATGTGCAGAGCCTGATTTCCTTATTGCAGACAATGGACTAGAACGCTCCTGTCTCAGGGTGGATGGCAGACAAGGAAAAGGAGTTTGTTCCTCTCCAATTCTGGTACCAGAGTCAATGATGAAGAATTTAGACTTGGACATCCTATCAAAAAATACATCCCCCAGGTTCTTCCTCATTCAGTTTGACCCCTTGACAATTTTAGCAAAGACCCAACTTTAACTTGCATAAATGGGTCTATACTATTATGTACTGGGACCTGGTTCTGACCCGTCTTATACCAACGTAAAATTGATGCCACATTTCACAGACTTAAGTTCAACATAAACTTTTGCTGCTGAGCAGATCAGCTTTTATTTTTTTTTTTTTTAAATCATCCCATTTTACATAGATTTTTTTGTTGCTATTGTTGTTTTTTCCTCATGGTCCTGGAGAGATGTACAAGTGAATTTTAATTTCAAGTATTGTTTCAGATCCACAAGTCTCTGCCATGAATATGACACTCTGTGCATGCACCGGCTGCAGCTTCAATAAAAACCCACATGGTAGGATGGATCTTTCTATTAGATTAGGCGTCGGTGAAAATGCCACATCAACAGCAGTGTAACCTCGAGGACCTGCCCCAAATGAGATGATGTACTGAGAAGGTGGCAGCATCATCTCTAAATCACATTGCTTCACTTGAATGGATGGCAATGGTGGCTGAAAGTAGCGACCGGAACTGGACGATTTTGAACTTTAGCATTAAATCTAAGGACTTGATTTATTTCAGTGATAGCTCTTAGGATTATTCTATTCAGTGAAGTGTTATGTGTGCTAGGAAAGAAAAAACTACAAAAAATAATTTTGGCTGCTGCACAAATGCTAAACAAAACTGCATTTTGTTTTTGAAAGATTTGGGTAAGATGATACAAGCACATTACATCCAACACAGCAGAGGTCTGTGTTCCAATGAAAACAGTAACTTATATTTTGTCATCTAGGAAAAAAGGTGTAATTATTTTTACAATTTCATTCTTCTTCTCTCATTTGTATAACTCAGACCCTTGTCTCATTCTGCCCAAGGTTTTGCCCAGGCTAGCAGTTATGGTTTTGCCTAGGCTACCACTCTGGTTCCTCAGACAGATGAATAACTACTTCCCTCAGGGAAGCCTGGCTACAATTTCTTTCCTCATCAAGCTGTTTCCTTCTCAAACACTTTCCAGCCCTGACTATATGTAGTTCTCAAAAGATAATAAATTAAAAATTTCTGGGCTTTTTCACTCCCTCAAAAAATATTATATTTTTTTCTCCATTCTTTATGCTGCCTAGAAAAACAGAAAGACAATATGTAGCCTCTAATAATGTTATAATCAAAGTAGGATAATTGGATGAGCTTCTTTACGTATCTGTTGGCATAACACCAATATGGATGGTCTGGTTTAAATACAGTTGCCTCTAAATTATGATTAAAGGAAGTGTCTGGTCTGAAGAAAATAGTCTAATACATTTAACTGTGAAAAGCACCCATGCATTTTCATGAATGAACTTTAAAAAGTAATCATTCATTTCATCAAAGCAGAAAATAGTCAGACAAAAATAATGGCACTACAAGAAATCACGAGTCAGTGAGTTCTATCAAATTATCAAAATATAAGCTGTCCTTTTAGTTAAACCCATGAAAACCTGCAGTCATTCATTATGAAATAAACAGTATCATTCCATTTCAGACATTTGTCCATCACCAGGAATATTTAAACACGCTCACTCAGATTGTTCTGTACATATATAATTTAAACTGACTGAGCTTTTGAACCACCAGAAAAGTTTTTATTGGGCAAACCTAACCTTGCCACACTTGCTCTCCTCTAGATTCATGCACATCTTGATAAAACATTCTGAGGGGAAAATAAAGGCTGGTGACTGTTCTTGTAGAAAAAGGGAGAAACACTTTGCATAGCATAGACATGAAATAGATTTCTTTCAAAATTAGTTTCATGGGAAACCTGGCTTTTGCCCTGATTCAAAAATCAGCATGTTTGGACATTTCAAGAACTCTAGTGCAGCCTAGAAAATATGGGTTTTTTTTATATTTGAGTCATTTCTCCTAAGGCAATTAGCAGTCATTATGGAGACTATGAGACATTTTGGGACCCCCATTTGTGCACAGAGCTGCTGCAGCAGGTACTGTACAAACACGGGCCATGAGGAAATTTCTTGCCACATCTACTTTGCAGAACAATCATCTGCAGTGTTTGTTCTGACTCTGAGGCAATACTTCACCTGGCAAATTCGCTTTTGGGAGTGGGTGGTGTAGACAGTGCTGGTGTTACTCTGAGAGAGAAGCACAAGGCAGCCCAGGCTCCGGACTGCACAAACTAAAACTAAAATAGGTAAAATGAGCTTACTCTAATAGAGCCATAATAAAACAAGAAACTCACCAAATACAGGATAAAACTGCTAGTAAGAAAGCTTTTAATCTTCATTTGATCTTGTTGGTTTTGATTCAAATTAGGAGCAATTTCATGGATGTCAATGGAGTTACTCAGGTAGAAATCTGGATTGAGAGCTCAATCTGGTTTATCATTCAAGCATATTTAATAGAGATAGAGAAAAAATTGTCAAATGCTGTTCATAATGTTCTTTTAATTGAATTAATACTGTAATTCACCTAGCTCAATATGAAGAGTCTGTTCATTTTTTGATACTGAACTAAACCCCTACTTACTACCAATGCTTATCTATCTTATTACAGAGAAAAAAACTGCAATTGACTTTTCTGGCTGTAAAGATTCTCTCTCAAGTATAGGAATCTACATCTGGTGCCTGATGTACCCTCTGTTTGAGCAATCCAAACAGCTGAAAAAGTCCACATGTTGTGTAAGTAAAGACTAGTTAGATAAACAGGAACTGACAGACTAAAGTGATTTTTAACTTCCAGAATCAAAATCTTTATCATACTAGAACTTTATTCCTGTGACAAAATGTGTTTATAAGAATTCATTCAATGTCACTTCCATTAGAAACATTTTAAAAGAAGCTTAAAAATTCCCTTTCATACACCTTTTTGTCTCCTTTCACCTGCATTTTATCCTCTGTTGTCAACTGCACCAATGCCAATCCAAACTCACTGAGCAAATGTATGGAATAACCTGAGATTTAAAAGAGGAACTGGGACCATTTTTATCTGTCTGAATTTATGTCCTACTCCAAAGCTTAGGAAATGGGCCATGTATGACTTTTATATCTTCCTTGTCCTCAGTGGAACTTTGAACATCATTAAATCATATTGACTATTTTTATGGGAAAAGGGGACCACAATACTTATTTTCAGAGATGCTGACTCTATGGTATTAATGCCTTGGAAACATGCCAGGAAATTATATTCTATAGAGTCTCAGTAGTGCTCAGGAGTGTAGGTGGCTGGTGGAATTTTAATGCCCATATATCACTCTTTGAGGGCCATAATCCTGGCATGAATAAGCTCTGTTGGGACATCTCATTAAAGATCAGTCCCTGCTCTCAAAGGTGGAATTGTGATTTTCATGTCTAGGGGTGGCTTGCTCTGGCATCTTCTCCTCCTCTTCTACATATTTATTAATATTGACATATGGTTGTTAAGACAAAGCAACTTCATTTGTTCTGCATGAGAAGACTGGGAAGTACTGCAGGGACTTCAGAAATGGCATTTGCTGATTTCATTGAGCTAAAGCTCCCTCTGAAGTCAGACTGACCCTCAGAGAAAGAACAGTGGCATGTGAAAAGGCAAAAGCAGCTTACTCTGGGTAAACAAAACTAAACACAACGAAGACACTGCAAATGGACCCTCCTGAAGGATTCCCTGCGTGTTCTGTGCACACACTGTGCTCTGATTGTACAAAGCTATTGAATGAGTCTGATATGGAAATCAATTCCTTCAATCCAAAGCTTAATTTCCCCAGCTGCTGGGCTTTCTGTGAAGTTCTTTAGCTGATATTCCAGTATCTACCCAAGGTTCCATAAACCAAGAGTCAAATGCAATCAAAATGGTGAAAATCCTGGAAACTGTGGATCCCATCATGAATGTTGAGCTTTAAATATTCTTTCCTGCATTTTCTGGTATGTAGTATCTTCTCTGGCCTGTTATTCTTTCCTCTCTGGAACCCACCCAATGACATGATATTCATAGCCAAAGAATATCTTAATCCATGTTAGCATGATAGTTATGGCTCCTGCACTTCCATGACCGTTCAGACTTTTCAGACAACTCCACTTATCTACTTGCTAAAGTTTTTTGCCTGACCAGAGGAAAACTCAGGAAGAGTTGAACTGGAGGGATTTGCAGTGCTCTATGCCCTTTTGAATTCCTTGGTGACTCCACACACTTCTAGCTGATGTAAGCTGCAAAGAAGCTTATCATTTACAATATCATATTTGGATTTCTAGTATATTTAGGTTTTACAGGTTTACTGTCATGTCGTCTATTGGGAGTTCCTTCTATCAGCTAAAAGCAGTTTTTCCCAGATGAAAATAAGTAGAAATAATACCATAAATATATGTCAAGGGAGTCAATATAGCATCATTGATGTGAATATACTGTTACATTGTGTGGTAGAATTCCATGACATCCTTTGCCTTTGTGACAAAATGATGGTTGTCTTGTTGAGGGGAAAAAGAAGAAATATCATTTTAGCTAAAATTGTACTTTGAGCAAATGTGGATGTTTTCATAGTCCAAAACCACATTAGACAAGCAAAGATACTGAAGAGTAACTTCCATGTAATTCAGATGTGTTCTTGCATACTAATGTTCATTGAACTTTTGCACTGAATAAACTTATATAGCTTTTTCCCAGAAGACAAAACCTAAAAATGTCTGTGATATTACACAAACAACAAGTCAAAACATCAGATGAAAATCCTGTGTCCCCAATTCAAACACATCTCTTCAAGGTCCTGTTATTTTCCATAGAGAGAAGATGAACTATGGGAAAAAAAAAAATCTTTATACAAGATGTGAACTTGATTATTATTAAGTGCTTTTTAGCTAGAATTATGGAGTACTCATGTTTTGATCTCTGCCTTAGTTAAAATTCAGAGACACTAAATGAAAAACAAAAAACAACATTTGCTGTTGTCAACTAATAAATAAAAGATGACTTTTGTGTAAAAGACTTTGTACATATTGCTTAAAAATATCTTCCAAAAGTTGCTAAGGGTCAGATTTTCCACCACACTGTTCATATCCTTTGTAAAGTGACCCAAAAGGGAAAGCAGTTCTCAGATGCAGTTTCTCTAATGCATTTTGGGCTACTCCTCCCCCAGCTCACTCAGGGTGGCATCACTGAGGAAAATGGAATTCTTATATAAGCTTTCATTCAGTTACAGCAGTAATGAAAAAATTCGGAGAAAATTGCAAATGTTACAGTAAAGTTAATCTCTGTAGTTGCTGAAGGAACTGCAAAGATCTTACAAGGACTGTTAGAAGACAGGAGTAAGTCTGAGGTTAACAGAGAGATTTAATAGAACTAGGAATAATTGAGATGTTTGGATTTAAACTTCTGTTTCTCCTCCCATTCTCTGACATATGTCACCTGTTGCTAATGTTATACATCCCTCTAATAATGGCAGATGTTTATGAGTGACCCAGGTACTGCATGTTCTGTGTAAATGACTAAGAGAAGATATTCAATCCCGTATTATTTTTTATTAGTAATATAAAATCATCTAACCACTTCTAGCAGGGAACTAAGCTCCTGTGCTGGACAATCCATACATAATACATGCACTTATGCTTTGAGGACCACTCAGAAACTGCCTTAGGTGCTTTATAGGATTGTATTTAAGAGGGTACCCTCCCCAAAGGAGCACACTCATCACACAGATGGGTAGGAAGAGTAAGAACACGTTGCTAGATATAAATAATTTGCTATGTAAGAACAAAGTGATCCTGACTCGGTAACAGGTAGATAGCATTTACAAATACACTTTATAGCTTCCTAACACCAGTCAAACACATGGTGGTCACGGTTCATCAGTTCTGTTTAACTTCTGCTGCTTTTCCACAGAGCTACAGATGCATAGAGGATGATGAGTTTGTTGGGGGTTTTTGGACAGATTTTTAAAATGCTTTTAGCCACAAACAAAATCCGAGAAAATTTAAACAGATGTCAAAATAAATTTCCACTTAAATTCCCTATCCAAGCATGATTTGTATACAGCTTAATTTGAATAGGACCTGGGTTGCTGAGGAAAATTTTTAGCTTTTAAGGGAAAATACCGAAACAAATACAGATAATATATTAGTGGGAAAGCAGCCATATTCAAAGAATATGTTTGCATTCTGATCCAGAGGAGCAGAAAAGAGGGCACAAAGACATGGTATCTTAGCAATGCAACCCAAGCAAATACTTGAAAAAAAGGCAAGTACAATTGGACCACATTAAGCTTGATCAATGCCAAAAAACTCGAGTTTGTTTCAGGAGACTTATGAATGGCACGTATCCCAGCAACTATAAATGTGTAATAGGAAAACCAGGTAGTGGTTGTTAAGAGATAGAACTGTAGGAAGAAAGTGGAAATGACTAGGAGGACAAAAGCTTATTCATTTACATGATACTGTAACTTATATCCAATTTCAGTGCAGTAGGAAGGAAAGGATTAAGCCCTAAATCACCAGAATTTTTTTAATAACCATGCTGAACCAAGTAAGTTGGGCTCTGCCGTCCGGCTGCAAATAAGGTGCTTTCTTGGTTTGTACTTCCTGCTGCTAGGAGAGGAGCTGGGAGAAATACAAAGAACACTTTACATGGTTTCTCTTGGGACTGTATGATGCCCAGAGATGACAAAGACACAAACTATTCCTTGCCTCTGACACGGAGGAGAAAATGCCCATCCCTGAAAAGATCACAAAAGGGTGTAGCACAGAATATTCCAACCACAGTACATACGAGCCGTGGAAGAGGGAGATGCAGATTGCTCTGTGTTACTGAAGTTCCAAGAACGTTTTCCAGCTTGACAGCTACTCTGATCATTTACTGTGAGAGCAGTTTGTTCCAGGATGCTGGGGAGTGCTTTATGGCTGCAGCAAGCAGGGACTCTGGTAATCTAGGAGTCTTCTGCAATATTACTTATGATTATAGGAAATTAGTCTTGATGACTACATTGAACCTTCCAACCTTATGTCTGGGAAGTCTGTGCATTTCTTTTTCTGCTGTGCTGCCAAACAGGAAACTTAGCAAGTGAGAAGGATGGAGTGATTTGGCCCTGATGGATGAATACTGGCTGTTCTCTTCTACAATGAAAAGGAAAAATATTTGAAGGATCTATTACAGTCTGATCAATGGGTTTATCCAGGCTGTGCATGAACTATTATGTGTTTCATAAATTCCCAAGCACCTTGGGGATACAAATACTAGAACCAAATCTAATTTTAATGTAAATATTCTCAGGCATAGTCAAATAATATCTGCATGCCAGTATGATATTTATTTGTATAAGTCTTTTTACTGCACCAAAAAGAGGCCTCCACTTGCTGGCTAAATTCACAAGCAGTGGAAATAAAAGCATCAAAGCATCCTTCCTCCTCAAGAAACAACAGGAATTTTTTCTTGTAACAAACTGATCTCTTCGTGTACCACATCTCCATATGGGAAACATATCACAGTATGTTAAAAATATGTGTGGTGACCTCTGTGCATGTTTAGGACTCATGAGCCATATTTAAGACTCAAAGCACATTTTGTTCATTACTTCACTACAGAAGACCAGAATTCCAACAAAACACAAGGATTATTCATGCCCACCATCAAGCTCAGAGGTAGACAGCTTCACACTTGTATCCCAGCAATGGTGGCATCCTGTTGCAGGCCAGTTAGCATGCAGATTACATGTAATTAATTTTAGCTTCAGTATTCCTAATTGAGATGAAGCACAATGTGCTATTGTATGGTGAAATAAAATGATCCCAAGAACTTTTTATCAGATGGAAATGGAACAAAAACTCATATTAGTTATTTAGGGAATGCAAACGCTTAACTGATTCTATTCATATGTAGTATTTCTTCATTTCTGTTTACTTAAAAAACGGAAGTAACTGTTATTTTTATAAAAGAAAAGAAATTAGCTCACTGAGGACTTAATTATCCTTTCTTTTCCAATGGGAATCAATGCTATTGGCAGCTTGCAGGCCTGTTCTCTTGACAAATCAAGTTGTTGTCTGAGGCGTGAAGTGTTAAGATTATGATCGACTCAGCGTGACATTGTGATTCATGGCTACTATATTAGAGAGGGAAAAAGGGGATTTATGCTTCATATCCACTTTGAATTCATAGTGAAACAAGTGAATCATTCTATTCAACCTCAAGAGTTCATGTTCTACACCTGGGGGTTGAGCAATATAACAGTCTTGAACATTTTAAGGAACAAGTGCAATAAAATATCATTGTGAAATATTCTCTCTTTCCCCTCATACTATAAGTTTAAAGAATCACCTGGAGTAAAGATTTAATAAATACATTGCATTAAAAGAAGAAGGAAGAAGGATGGATATGAAAGCTGCGTATTGGTCAACCGGAAAAAAGACACTTCCAGACAGATAAATGTAACTAAAAGAATAATTACACAGAGTCTCTCTAAGGCCTAAATTCTAACTTGTAGGTCTGAATGATGTAGACCATCTTTCTTTTTTCCCCTCCAATAAAGTCATTGATGAGAAAATTCTGTTGCACTGCCATGTTTAAGCAAAAGTATAACATTAAATATGTTTCTTTTATTTCCCGTATTCTGAGATCAACATCTGGAAACCACCACAGACAGCTGGGGTCACTGTAGCTGCTATAATGAAGGAAGGCATCAGCACAATTCTCCAGAGAAACGTGGCAAAATGTGCATTTCACTGGGCACCATTAATAGGGTCTACAGTGCAACCACTCCCCGGGGAAGCACCACCCACCTCTCAGTTCATGTGCGACAATTTAACCACGTGCAAAATCTGCAGTCACAGCATCAAAAGCTGGAGGGAAATCTAGCCAATCCCTGTAGCACTCCATTTCAATTAGGTTCAAGATCCCCTATTTTAAAAAATATGGAATTCATGCTACTTTTCCCATAGTGTTATAAAATGCATGGCAAATTGAATTTCACCCTTGCAAAGACAGCTTGACTGCAAAAGCAGAACCAAAGTCCGACTGCAAAATGTCAGCACTGAATTCCTCTTCCAGCCTTATCTTTATAATGGGCAGAACCAAGGCATGGAAGGTGGCACAATGAAATTAAAGAAAACCAAGACTCCTGGTCCTTTTAGGGAAAAAATTATTCCCTCTTTTCTAATTAAGTAAAAGTGTCTTTTTAAGTAAAAGCTTTTATGCAAAACTCTTTTGGGTGCTGTTTTTGCAAAAAGGGACCAACCATTTGAAGGACTTGGAGAAAGTCCAGCAAAGATAAGGCTGAAAAATCTCACTCCAGTTTAGAGGAAATGGTTTTCTTTTGTGCATTTATGATTTTCAAGAGACAAGGGTTTTTTTTTTTATTCTGATATTGCTACATAGAAATAGCAATGAGAAGAGCTAATTGTTATTAACTATTATTTGTTCAGCACACTGAGTGACAAACATACTTTGTGGACAAGTCTTTGCTAAATGATGTCCAGCATTTAATGAATTTGCATGCAAATAGAAGCCTCTCTGTTCTTTTGTCTGACTTTGTTGAGGAAAAAGGGATGCCTTAGTGACCATATAATGTGCTCCAGCCTGGACTGGTGTTTTATTGGTGGCTGCTCTCAAGAGATATTCTCCTACCTGTAGGCAGCCCTGTGACTTCTGTTCCCAAGTTCACTATTGATGTACAATATCAAGGATTCTACCTAAGTTATGGTTTTCTACTGTGGCATTCCAATGAGATGGCCTCTGGCTCCTAACCTGAGACAGGGGTGCTAGTTAGTTATATACCATCCATAAATACGGAATCATCGGCTCCTGTGAGAAGCAGATTTAATGACAAAATATCTTTCTATAGCACAAAATAAAAGGTCTCATAGACTCTAGACAAAGAGGAACACCACTGGCTGGCTTGTTCATAAACCACCATAAATTTGCCAAAAGCATTCAAATATTGCTCTGGTGATGCCTGAACTTCCAAAGTTACTCAATAAAATCATCAGCACCTTTGTGGCACAACTGCTGTAAAATATGATTACTGGGAAAATTTTTCCAATGACAACATATCAAAAGTATGTCAGAAAATGCATCAAGGCTAGAACTTGAGCTGATGTGCATCAGCTTAGACAGGCCATTGATTTTAAACCAGCTGCAGAGATTGATATCTATTTAGAACCTTCCTTTCCTATATCTAAGCTGTGGTGCTGAACGTGTAAGAGACTCCCATGATGTCTCTGGCTAGCAGGTAAAGTTCAGTGTGAATTGCTCTTCAGCAAGGAGACTAAGATATGAAAATTGCATAGATGCACTAGTTGCCAAATGGGAGTATAGAATAACATGTTTGTAACTGGTAAAACTCTGCAGTAGTAAACCTCATAAACCAGCTGAGATCCTATTCCTCTGTCCAGTTACAGATGTAGAGATTTAATAGCAACTCAGGTATATCCTAAATTTCTAATACTGATCAAAAAGAGAAAATACCATTTTGACTATCTTATATCATCTGAAGATTAATATCCGATCCTAGAGATCTCCAGAAGAAAGGTGCATGAATACATGCTCATCTCATTATCTACCTCTGAGTTAATAACCACAGTTAAAAAATGTAAGCCCAAAGCATCCACCTCTCTTTCCACTGCACTTCTGGATGTACTTGAGTCCCACTGCTGTCACTTCAGAATTGGAATCTCTGTGAACTTTCAGCTGGCTGCACTAACAGATAGGCTGTTTATATTAGTTCTCTGGCATAATGAAGTATATCTTCAGCTCTGTAAAATATCAGGTCAACTTGATTAACTGGTGCAGTCACTGTTGTGTTATTTTTAGAACAATTCCCAAAAGTTACAATCTGCAAAAGTCTTAATACTACTTTTCTTCTATTAAGTATATTATTGAGCAAAATAATGCATCCCACTTTAGCAGCCAGTGACCTCAAACTGGATGGCTTCCTGTGGAGTTCTGTACATTGCGTACCCAGAGACCATCCCTATCCCACAAAACTCAAACCACATAAACCAGAAAAGCCATCAAATAAAGATATTTAGCCCTATTTGCTGATATGAAACCAAGGCAAACAGAAATGAGACACCTCTGAAGGTCACAGGGTTTTTTGCAGGAACAGCAGATTGAAACAACTTCTGGGGGCACATCTGTGGTGTGTAACTCAACACAGGGCACAGATACCCTCCAGCTCCAAATGGACAGATGCAGGAGCACTTCTGATGCCACGTGAGCACACCAATCACACCCTGGTGCCCAGCTCTGTGGCACTCCAGTGGGTGTGTGGCTCCTAAATTCATACTTCAAGGCAAGAAGCGTGGCTCAGACAGCTGCCAAAGTCAGAGCTGGCTCCCTGAGCTCCATCACGAGAGGAGCAGGGCTCTGCTTTGGGCACTAACTAGTTCCCTTACTCAGCTTCCTTATGCATTCCTCGAGATAATGAGAATTTTACCAGCTTCTTTCAGTTCTATGACTGAATTTAAGACTTGTTTCACATAGGACAGTGGGTAGAACAAAACATTGCTAGGAGAAAACCCACTACTGGAACTGGAAAGCTACATAGATCTAGAGCTCTGATCCCAGCCACAAAAGAGTACATCATAATATGCAAATAAATCATTAGATATTGCTATTAATGTCTCTATTTTGTCTTTTGCAGCACTAAATACATTAAGGAATTTTTGATAAATTTTCCAATTATATTTGTTCAGAGGCATTGGCAAAACAATCTGTGCTATTAATGAGATGTTCAGTGCAAATTAATCATTAAACTGGACGGTCTATGCCCTGAAAAATGATTTTTTTTGCAGGGTGTTTTTACTAGCACAGTCAGTCTTTGGAAATTATCATGTTTCTTGAAAGATTCTCATCATTACTTTGATTTTAATTTGTTAGAAAGGTAGTAGTCCAAAAAGTCCCCAACAGGACTGTAGTCTATCAACCTGTCCTTGCACACCCCAAGAACGCACGGAGAAGGGATCAGTAATGTCATACAAACAGTACAAAGTTCCACTGAACTCTGGGGTGCCCTGTGATACTGAGGAAGGAAGTGGGAGAGACACTGGAGACAGACATTGTATTGTAAGTGAAGGGAACTCTGAGGTCATTGGAAGTCTACTGGAAATGAGTTCTTCCTAAAAAGCCCCCAGGTTACCCAGGGAGTTACCCAGCTTTCTCTCCTACGTTCAGCATAACATGGGTGGGGTAGAGAATGTGCAGCGGGCTTTTAACCTCAGTTAAATAAGCTGCAAGAAAGAAGTGCAGTGCAGCAATGAATGCATTGAAGGAGCAGCAATTGTGAGTACATTCTGCAAAAAGAGTTTACACCTGCACAGGTTCTGCCCAACAGCAGCACATGGAGGAAGTTGGGGTTTTATTAAACAGCACAAACAGACACTTTTGCTGCTTCCAGTACTGCACATATGGCAATGTCTCCTAGCAGAAAGAGCAGTTCTTGCTTAACAGAAATACAGTTAATCTAAATATACAAACTGCAAGGCAATTATGAAATCAGAAGCAGCCATCAGATCCTCTTGGCATCACTGCATTGTCTGGAGCTAATTGCTACATCCCACAATTATGTTGTTTACCTAGACATTTGCCTATTTCTTGCAATGACTATTCATATGATTGCCTTATTTTTAATGCACCATGGCTACACTGTGCACAGACATGCTGTACCAGCATTCCTCTAGGATTTGACCCTTTCTTGGCTTTAGTTCATGCCTCTTGTTCTTGTGTTTGACATAAATTCAAATCATCTTGTAGCATCTATCCTTTCAAATCTCTTTGGAGTTCTATATACTTCTCAAAGGTCATCACTTTCTCTGTACTCTTGCATTTTAGCCTTAAAGTTTGAGAGGTTGAGAGGTTGGGGGTTTTTTTGTGGTTTGGTGTTTTTTTTTGTTTTTTTTTTTGTAGAGAAGCCTTATTATGAAAAAAGCCCCTAATATTTAGTAACATTATGACTGCCATCCACTTTGTGCATTTTCCTGATAGCCTTCAGCAAACTGACCTATAATTACTGCCTTTTACCTGTTTCCTCTTAAGTTGCTTGTACTGTCAAGTCTCCTACTCAGCAAGTATAATGACTTGAGTTCCTTTAAAAAAAAAATTGATTCCTTTTTAACAGCTATTGTGTTCAATGTGATAGTGTGTTTATACTGGCCTTGTATTTAAGACAAAGTCCTGATAGAAATGGTGGATTTCAGTTGAGATAAAACCCTTCAGGAAGCTAAAATCACCTTATCTCATCAGTCAGCTTGAGCACTACAGGGCAGATTTGCCCTCAGCAGCAAGTGTAGCAGACCTTTGGTTATTCTTGTCATGGGCCTCTCACTGTGGGATCTCGTGAGCTGCCTTTTCCCTCTTCCTATGTTTAAAGAATTAATTGTATTTATTAAACATAAGCTGCCATATAGAAGCTTTTTACTGGAATCCCCTGCAAGCTTTGTCTTTTGTTTTGTGTAGTTTGGAGAAAAGGAAGCTGAAGGGTGACCTCAGTGCTCTCTGCAGCTTTCTGAGGAGCAAAAGAGAGAAAGGGGTGCTGAGCTCTTCTCCCTGGTGTGACAGGCCACAAAAGAATGGTTCAAACCTGCATCAGGGGAGCTTTAGACTGGACATTGGGAAACACTACTTTACCAAGAGGGTGCTCAAACACAGCAACAGGCTTCCTGGGGAGGTTATCCATTCCCCAAGCCTGTCAGTGCTCAAGAGGCATTTGGACAATGCACTAAATAATACACTTTAACTTTGGGTCAGTCATGGAGTGCTCAGGCAGTTGGACTAAATGATCACTCTAGGTCACTTGAATTATTTTAAGTGTGATCCTGTATTAACATGTTTTTAGGAGTCAGACCATGAAAAGGCCTCTAGTTCTTCTGCTTCTGTACAAATAAATTTCTCTGAAGATACATCTAATATTTAGGTGGCTACATTCACATATGTATATGTTGATTTTATATTAAGAAGCTAAGATATTTTCATCTGACCATACATTTTACAAAAAAAACCCTCTAAACTGTCAGAATCATAACATTTTGTAAAGTGCACTGTAAATTCAAGGCTATGCTGCAAAAATATACACTTGTTAAAATTATGTGAATCTTCAATAGCAATTTATGTCTGAACTCAAAGAAGAATGAAGTTATGGTTGCAATCCTTACAATGAAACAAGAATGAATGTGGGAGGGGGTAGACAATGTAGATTTTTTTTTTGGTCAGCACATTGTGTGTATTTTATTATAGAAGCATTTTGACCCAAACTGTGACCGTTCAAGACACTAGAAGCTTTGACAGGGCTATGCTGACTTATTATTTCTGCTTTGCACAGATACAAGGGACAGAAAGATCTTCATTGTGGGACACAATGCATAACTTCAACTCCTTTAACACGTGGCTGCAATTACAATTTTGTAAACATTTTCATTGAGTCTAGGTCCACAATATTTTGTAGCATTTTTTTGGCCAAGAGTAATAGCTCCGGGAATTACAGTCTCATCTCCAAATATGTGTGTAATATTAAACAAGAAAAGAAGAAAATGATACTCTAGAAAATCTTAATGAGAAAAGCCTAAGACATCCTCCTGTAAAATTTGTCAAAGTCAGATCAGCACTTCAGTACTAAGTTTAGTGCCCCTCCTTCCCAGCTCTCAGCTTAACAAACCTAGAACTGGACAAGACTCTGTTGTCCTCTAGTGATTACCAGATGGGGCAATGGCTTTGAGAGCCATTAATACACAGGCATGTGAAAAACAATACATCAAGAAGTAAGAGGGATGTCCATTGATTTTTCCAGGTCTCCTTTCTCCCTCTTTCCAAATGTTCTAAGCAAGTTAGAAATGAATAAATAGCAGGTGTTTAGGTTTCATAGAATAATAGATTACCTTCAGGTGTTCCATCTTTGGTGTTATTTAGGCTGTTGCAGAGTTTCCTGACTGATCATCTTTATCTATATTCCTCCATCAGTACATTAGAGTCTTGGCAGATGGTGTAAGATTGCAATTCTCTAGATCAGGATAAATATATTGGGAAAAACACCACTAGAATGGCTGACAACCAGTCTTTGGAGGACTCATGACTGTGCACAACAGAATACAGAGCAGCTTGTAATAAGAATGAAGACAATTTTACACCATCTGTAAAATACTCAGGACAGAAAAGCCCTTAGCAATGGAGCTCTGATCTTCACAGGGGTCTCTGGACAGTGTTTTCATAACGATCATTAATCAATAGTGATGCTAATCCTAACCACAGGGGAAAGGAAAAGGGGCAGAAGAGAATCAATTCTTCACTCAGTGAAGAGTCTGGTTCAGACTGTGCAACACTGATAGAGTCTTCTCTGATTAGCATAAGGTCACATTGCCTCTTATGGCATCCACCTCCATGAAAATATTACAATGGGATTTTATTGTCTTCCCTTCTAGCAGAGAGAGCCCGTGATAAATGGTGTATGGGCTTCTCAGTGTGTTACACACCAGTTCCTGAAGGAGCAATATTTCGCCTTCTGCGTTTGCTCAGGAAACACTTCCCTGATCTTTCTTTTCTGTGCTGCAAAGCGCCTGTTGGAGGGAGCAGATTGCTGTGTCATCCCCACTGCACAGGCCTTTTTAGCCATATTGGTCCTCACCATGAGCATATGGGAGCATTTTTCAAATGTCACAAAACCTCACCATCTTAAGGATTAATACGAAACACCTTTTACCATACGGAGGCACATGAGAGAGAGTCCTTGCAGATTTTAGCTGTGTCCTGCATGATTTGCTGGAGTCGGCTGTGCTGTAAGCATCTTTAGTGACTGCAGAAAATAGATATTCATGTGGTTAAAACCAATATCTCTCTCCACAAACCTAGCTTAATTAGGTTTGCTGCAATTTTCTATGATAATTTAGTTCTGCCTTTGCCTTTTGGCTGGCAGATTGTCCCTGGAAACCTCTTACAGAAATTCCCATTGACTGCAATGATTCTCAGTTAGGGCAAAACTGATCACTGCTGCCTCCCCTGCTGTTGAACTCAATCAACAAGCCATACATAACTCTCTAAAAATAAAAAAAAAATCAGTAAGGTCAGAAAATCTGAACACTGGCTGTTTGACACCAGAAAGATAATGATAATGTAACTAGTTCTGCCAGGACTTGCATCAGAGCATAACAGATGAATCTCTCTCCATCCACTGAGTCACCTTGCCAACTTTTTTTCAATTAAATTCTTCTTATAAATCAACAGTGAAAGATTACTTTTCAGCTAGAAGGTGTTCAGTCAAATAGCAATATACCATCAACAGCCATGAGGCAAAAATATAAGGAAAACGAGAAAAGTAACACTTTTTTTTCTTACTTCTCACCAGATATGAAACTTCTACTCTCTATGTCCCAAGACTAAGTTTCATTTTTAGTAATGGCTCCTCCTCCCTGCCCTTCCTACTTCACGACGATCACTGCTCTACAGGGGGTTGAAATACACATCTCTTCAACTTCAGTTTAGCTGTATTTGTGAAATTACATGATCTCTCCCCTCTTTTTTTTAGATTGGTCTCAAATTAATAGCTTATAAAGAACCCGCTTATTCTCAGTCAACAGGGCTGAGTTTTGATTCAGCCAGCTTCCTTTCCAGTTACAAGGATTGCTATTGTTGCACTACTCTTCCTTAGATGTAATTCTTCCACAGTTAACTGGAACTCCAGGAGGATTTAACCTGGGTGAAACTCCTTGTGACACTACCAGGTTGCCTGGGTGCAATCTACAGCCCTACACCCACAGTTTTGCTGCAGTTCAGCTCTGGGTTCAAGCTTGGCCAAGATTTTTGCCCGTGCTTAATGTGCAGCCTGTACAATAAAACAAATAAGCATCAGTACTGGCATTTCCAGTTTCCCTGTGGATTTGTACCCCACACACTCTCACACTCCTCTTCCCCTGCAGCTTCCCACTGTGCTGTGCACAGCATCTCCCCTGCCTTGGTCCTTTGGCTTGTCCTGGCAGTGCAGGAGGCCAGCAGCACCCGCAGGGTCCAACACCTGCCAGCCGCCTTTGGAGGGAACTGCCACTGGCACGTCCCTCTTCTATTCTGCTGCTGCTTTTCAGGACCTGGGTAAGAACCTAATGGCCTTTGACACTTTGGCTCTTCCTCCAGCGTTGGTCAAAACTGACCAACAAATCCAGGAGCTATCAGGTGCAGATGAGCGGCTTGCACACAAAAATCTCATTTCTCTCCAGACTACACAGTGCCTCAAGCCAGACCTTGTTCTAACAATTTATGCACAGTCTTGCTGTTTGGCTGCTGCAGCTCACATTAACCTGCCTCCTGTGCTTGTGCTTCATCAGCATGCATTTACCTCAACTCACTGAATGCCACCATTCTCCTGTAGTTTGCAGGAGAGGTTATATAGCCCATCATATTAAAGCAGAGTTCTTTGGCACAAAGGAAAAGACACCCCTATTTTCAAGTTAATGCATATTTTTGGTATCAAAACAATGGCAGAAGAAAAAGAACTACCTTCTATAATCACAAATTTGTACTTCCTTAGCTAATATTTGAAGAAAATAGTGAGACATGTCACAGATCAGTAAATTCTCTAAATAGAGAATTTACAAATACAACTTAGAGACCAGCAAATGCCCAATAATGGTATGGAAAATGCAGCTACTAAAGAGACATTGTATATTACATTTGAGCATCTTAAGCTGCATAATGTCAAGGAGAAAAAAGGTGTGCTAATTATTTTTTCACTTGACCTACCCAAGTTCCATATAACATTCTAATAACAATTGCCAGGACCATGGAATAAATTGCACACATTTTCTTCATTTAACTGTTACCTGATGAATAGGAGTATTATGGGGATTATTCCTCTTAATGACAAAACTAATCTCCAACAGTAACAGTTGATGATGATAAGTGCTTGTGCTATTCAAGGTAAAAATGAATTTTTCTATGTGCTCAACTTCAAAGGATTTTATTTGACTAAAAGAAAGAGAAAGCAACATAAAGGAGGAGACAGGAGCATGAACTCTGGATTGAAAAGGAGGATAAACCCTGATTATTTCAATGTCTTGTACAATCCAAAGTTGTTAGAAAAACATAAAGCATTTCTTATATTGAACGATTGACTTGAGGGGAAAATGAAAATGCTCACATGTTTCCTAATGTGCAGATGGACAAGTGCAAAGCTTTCAGTAATGATAGCTCATGGAAATAAAACAAAAATACCACAAATCCGGATGTCAAGCCAAGCCTGCTGAATTGCCATTGTTAGGCGCCTATAATACTACAGGATTTATTTTTCATTTGAAGAAATACTGTTTTGTGTCCACAGCCAGATATGTTCAGAGGGATAGCATATTACACAAAGTGCTATGATTCATACCTCCTCCCGCCCCAGCCTCGCTCTTCCCCGTGGATAATGTCCCTGACAAATGATTTATCTTTAGCCAGGAACAACGGTGCCACAAGGAGTGTCTGAGGAACTTCCTGCCTGAGGAGTGCGTGCAAGGCAGTAAAATAGCACAAATCTGGACAGGTACCTCTTTGAAGATACACCACTTGAAGATACAGAAAATGTTAACACAGGGAGAAGAAATACAACAAATAAATAAATAAGGTACCTGTTTCCTTTCTACCCCCTGACATACAATAAACCCTCCTTAGATTCCTTTGACCCACAGGTTCCGACATCTTGGAAAAAGGAAAGGGAGGGTAGAGAGAAGGGAAAAACCCCAGCAAACTAAAAACCAGAAACGTGCTTGCTAAGTCGGGTTTTATAAAATATTGCATCTCTCAGTCTTAAAATGTCTAAAATGAAAATCTGCTGCAAGGACACAATGAAAATAAAGCTGATAATGTGCTCCCCCAGGAAGAAGGAGCACCTGCTGCTCCCCAGTACCCAGAAGGCAGTATTCCACTGAGAATAAAAACAACTTACACAGTAAGATGCATCCCCAGATTTGATTTAGAGATATCACAAAACTTTCAAAATAGACCTGGCTTAGGATGAAATTAGTGCATGGAAACTGCCTCTCTCAAAACAGTGCCCTGTTATATCATTTACCTTCCCACCCAGGAGGACTCCTGTCTGATCCCCCAGCCCTGCAGTGCCCCATTCAGCCACGTTATTAACAGAGCACAGCAATCAATCCTGTCTCACTACAGGTGACACTCAATGAGCATCAGGAAACAAGGCCCTGTTACATGGATATAAATCCATATTCCAGTTAACTGTCTTTCCTTGGATACAGTAATCTAACAACCTCAATGACCCAGTAAAATTCTCCATCAGATACCAGAATTTTGAAATTTATATGAATGTACTTACATGGAATAAAATCCACAAAACCTGTAATTAAATTCAAGAATGATACACATACATAAACATGCACATTCCAGAATTAAGGAGACAGTATGGGACTCACCTATTAATTGAATTTTTCTCATGAAACTTGAAATTGATTATCAGGTACTGTGACCACATTTCGGGGTCAACATAATATTTGGATTAATTAGCCAATGATTCTTCAGCATTATCATGTCGTATTTTGCTTATCTCATACTCATTAATTAAAAAACAATGATCTCATATCTAATGCTCCAGTTAACATGTAGGGATCACTACAGACAAACAACCCCACATGACACTTCAGCCCCTGCCTACTTAGGCAGGGGAGAATATTGGGAAAAAAAAAAGAAAAGTTCCTAGGATCCATTTTTGGTCTCACTTGCACCAAGGACTGTGATTGTCAGAGATTTTCTTTCAAGAAGGCAAGAATCTGGTGCGGGAAATAATTTCTCCCATTTTACCACCTTCTCCCAGAGATTCTTCCTGAATTATTAGGAACAATGAGGATTTGAGCTTTGCTGTGCTTACAGATAGTATTTTTATTTTCAAAGACATAACTAAAAGTATATAAAATGCCAATAAAATAAAACCACCCAGGAACCCTTTCCAAAACATTTTAAAACAAGCTGCAAAATTAAAAATTTCAAACATGCTCATCACAACATGTTTACACTTCAGTACAGGCCAGTATTCCTTGCACAGCATTTTTTGATGGTTTACGAGAATTTTCTACAATCTGAAGTTCTTTAAAGTTAAATTGCACTTCAAAGTTTCATTTACACACTGTAAAAATGACATAGTTAAGTTTTCAACAGGGAATGAATTATTCATTAAAGAAGATAATGGTGTTAAACTCGTCCAAGGAGCTATAACATTAGCATAAAGAATGCCTTATGTCACATTAATTTTAAAAACAGAAAATATACAACACAAAAGATATTGAACCATGGATTTGTTTTTTGGTTACATTAAACAAAAAGCAATTATTGTTACAGCAACTTTTTCCTAGCATTTTAACCATATTGGTAGGTATTTTAAAAGACATTTGTTCTTAATTATTAATTGCATCAGGGTAGGCTGGGTAGAACATGCCTCTATTCTGATTTTATTATCTTTGCTTTTGCTTTTATGCAAAGATGCAAAACAGAAGCACTTAAAAAGGAGAAAACCTTTTTTTTTTAAATTTACACCTCAGTGATATAGAAAGAATGTGTATAAGAATATACAAAACCTCTTTTTTTAAAAAAATAAGACTATGAAAAAAAAAGCCCACCTACACAAAATTCCACCCTCCCAAAAAAGAAACATATTATTTTCTCAAAAAATAATAAAACAAACAAACTAGACTCCCCCAAGCCCTTCCACTATCCATATATAGATATATTTATCAGTAAGGAATAACTGAGGAATTAAGCCAGTATCTGTAAAACAGATCCTCTTAAATTCAATTGCCAGCTGATTTTATTTACTGGCAGAACAGTCCAATTCCTTAGCTCCTTCTTGACATAATTTCTGTAAAACAGAATCACTGCTACTTCCTAGTGATTTTTAGTTTGTTAAAACGAGTTTTCCTAAATGTTTGGGTAAATAAACTTCAGGAACAAAATAACTATTTTCTCTTATACCATCTGTCTTCTCAACTTACTCATTCCTGCTATTGTGCAAAGTAGCTGCTTCATCAGTTTGCTAATAGAGTTTAATGAATAGCTCTTGCCCTATTTTGGAAGCAAAACTAGTTTTACAGGCCTTTTGCCTGCTTCTTATAATTTGTTTTACAATTAATTAGGATCAAACCAAAGACAGGTTTTCCAGTCTTTGTAAAGGTAAAGAAGCTCTGGCACTGGAAAGACAGGTGGCAATGGCTGTAGCAGTCAGAGAATTCTGATGGATTTTCCATACATTTTAAAATATATTTATTATTTTTCACTTTTTTACTTTACTTGCATTATATACTACTTAGAACTCGCCTTTACCAATCAATCTATTCAGAGTTAGATGATTCAGATTTTGCAAAGTCAATGACACAAATTCAAGATACCCCTGTAAAACACAGACTTGTACTAATGAGTGAGGGATGTTGGTAGCATCCTAAAGGCAGGCTTTTGTTATTCCAATGCTTGGTTCACTCTTGCAGTCTGACAGGAGTGAATGTTTGCTCCCAAAACCTTCTAGAGGGAAGGTCTAGCAGCACTTGCCCTTCTCGCAGTGTGAGGTGACTGGACAAGCTGAGCTCCCTTCCAGCCTAAGCTCCTAAAGGTTGCCTCACCCTGTAAATCCTTCACAGAGGGTTGAAAGGCTATTCCTTCACTCCCAGCCTCTGATTGTAATGTTTATGTAGCTGTTCCCTTGAGTTATTTCATAAGCCACAGGGTACAGGACAATAAAAGCCAGCACCTTCCAGTTGTGAGGAAAAATTGGCCCCATGGAAGAGCATCTTTTGTACTCACTGTGGCATAATCCCAGGGCCCAGGGAAGGGACATTGTGGATGAAACCAGGATTAAGAGAGTTGTATTGCTTCATTCTATTCTCTGGAACTTGTGGGCAAAGTTCATTCCTTGCCACAAATCATTCTATAAAACTACTTATTTATTTTAGGCATATTCCAGATCCTGCAGCCCTAAGAGCAACCTCAAAAACATGAAACACGTGTAAACTCACTCAACCCTGGGAAGCAGAAAACAGTCTGTTTTTCTAAATATTTGTTAACTGAAACCCTGGGGTCCCCCATCCCACACTGTTAACTATTTCAGTGCTGATGGTATTAAGAACACCTGTGGCCTGCGTGCTTGCTCACAGTCTCATGACAATTCAGCATCCCCCTCAGGTACCACCTTCCCCCCTCACTGATCTCTCCTCAGCAGCTTTTGTAACAGAAAAATGGTTTGCAAATGCCCAAAACACAACAGCATCAAAAATGGGGATGGATAAAACCAATTCTATTTAGCAGCTCACAAAAGAGCCCAGCAGCCACTGTGCCAAGTGCAGTAAACAGTTGCTCATTTAATTCAGAACTCTGTGCATTTACAAAAATCTGCTACACAATTTGAAAGACTGCATCAAACACTGAAATCTGTCTACCTGTATCTTGGGGAGGACAGACCTTCTCCACAGCAAGTGACAAATGTTCCTGTAGCCCCAGATGAAGCCCAGGTGTTTCTGCCCAGCCCTCAGCCACAATTCCTCCTCAGTAATTACTGCTCACAGACATCTTCGATTGGGAAGTGTTTTCTAGCAGCATTAAAAGCTTTATGTGAACCCCAGTTCCATGGAGACTTTAATGTCTTTGAACTGGCTTTACATCAGGCCCTAAATACACAGATTTGGGACCATGTTAGGATATAAAATGCTGTTTAATGCAGAACAAAAGTCACAAATAACATATCATGATCATAGAATTTAATATTTCTTTTCATGGAAGTCACCTTGAAAGAAAATAATAATAAAAGCATCCAATGTCAGAGTAAAGCATACAGAAATTTGACAGAGTAATATAGATGCTAGTTGAAATAATAGAGATAGAAATCATAGATAGATAAAACTTGTGTGTCTAGATACCTGCCACAACCAGCTGCTTTTCAGAGGCAGAGGCTCTGATAATTCACTACTTTAGTGACTGTAGGTCTAGTATACAAAATAATGGCTTTTTAGATACAACTGCTGTATCTGATGCACAGCAATGCCAAGGAAGAAGAGTCCCTCACTCTGTCACGGAATGACTGTATAGAGTCATGACCTGAAATTTACCTCAGTTTACAGAACAATCACACTCAAGGGGATGCAGGATCATAAACAGAGTAATTTAGACTCTGACTCAGGTTTGGGGCCTGAATTTCTGAAAACAGGGAAACTTTGGGCATAAGTAGCTGTGGGTACAACTTATTACATGTAGATGACCAAAGCATATCCACAAAACTATGACCTTTAGGATACTGAATCCCAAAGGCAAATGAAGCAGGAGATAGGCTGTGTAGAAGCTCACAATAGAGAGTGTGGGAGGCAATAGGTGAAAGCTGGAGAGATTTATAGGCTGAGGTTAGATAAAAATCTTTTAAATACTTTTAGGTCAGATTTACTTTAAGTCACCTAAATCCCTCTAGGCTGAAAATCTGGCTTCTTTGTGAAAATTCTTGACTACAACAGAACCCAGAACAGGAGGAGAATAGCCTGTCTCATAGTCCATGAAACAGGAACAAAGAAAAGGAAAGGAAAAAAAAAATCACAAGAAACTATTCAAATACATATGAAGATGGCATCCCTCTTTCTCTCCTCCCACTTCCATATGTGTGGACACATTTTTTTTTTCTATCCCTCACAATATTCACTAGCTTCCAATTTAATTTTCTACTCCCAGAAGCCAATTATCCATGAACAGGTAAAAGGGAAGTAGAGACAAAGGAGGTGGGCCAGTTTAATTAACACACAGGCAAGCAGAGTTTTACTTTGGTACTCTGGCCTCTCCCAAAGAGACAATGCTCTGCTTTCAGATCCTATTAAAAATGCATTTATTTCATATTCTCTCATAATACTCTTCATAAGGAAAGGAATGAGTCACGGTGCATATTTTGTGAATGATTTATAAAGTGGTAATACAGATTTATGATCTGAATCACAGGTCCTTGTGGAAGTAAAGCAGTGCTTCTGTTATAGGGAACTTCAAATGGTTAAAACCGTTTTTGCCCCTTAGTATTTGACACTGAGGAACAGCCCTTTTACTTCTCCCAGGTACCTCCATACACCAGCACTGTGAGCATCAAAACCTTTCTCTCTCCAGCCCTGGGGAGAAAGGATGTTTCCAGTTCTGGAACAACTGTTGAATAAGAATACCCCAATGCTTCTTGAAAGGATAAACCAGAATTTAAGCAGAAAGAACTATGTAAAAAAACCCCAAAATATAGCACTTTATTGTCTGGGATTCTTCAGCCCCAAAGATAGCTAAGTTATTTTGATTCCAGCCAAGGCATCCTGATGCAGTTCAAAAAGCAGCAAGGAATAATGGGGATAGCTTTTGATAGGAGAAATGTGCATTTTCCTGAAAAAGCATCAACAGGTTGTTCCTTCAAGGTAAACAGCTTGAAAAGGGTTTTCTGGGGGCAAAGGGTTTTCAGGGGTATTTTGGGCTCACCTAGCTGAAATCTGCTCAGATACAAAACCCACACCCGCCCACAAAAAAAACAAAAAGAAAGCCCACACCCCCTGAAAGAAACCACCCCCACCAAGAAAGCTTAAGCTTTGTGAAGCCGATGGTAAATATCTGCCTTTGTGCACTTACATACACTTCTTTCCTATACAGACCAAATTTGCAGTTCATATGTAACATAAAAGCTTTCTGCAGTGATGCTTCCATAGTCAAGCATCAAGACAGCCTGTAAATCATATGATACACATAAAATATGTGAGCAAAACAAGAAAAATCCTGACCAGAAATCTATCAGCGATATCTGTTTCTCTGTGGTGGGTGAGGTGGTGGCAGACAGACATGCTTGGTGCTCAGCTCAGTTTGAAGCTGGGAAAAGGGATATTGAATAGTTGATCTAAGCTTGCACTTGGATGCATCCCCAGAAGCTACATCCGAAATACAAGATCACTTCTAGTCTTTGCAAATTGCTTTGTGTTCCCAAGATGCACATGCTAAACTCAGCTGACATGTTTGGTAGGAAAAAAACTACTGACTCATACTTCCTTTGTGGTGTTGTTAAAGGGAAAAAAGAGTGCTATCCCAGAAACTCTTCCCAGATAAATGCAGCAAGGATCAATTCCACATCATACAAATAACATGGCATGAAAGTTGAGGCAAACTGTAGGTAAGTCTCCAGTATTCAGAGGAATTTGGTACAGTGAAATGCTTACAGATCTTCCAAATGGGTTTCAGATGTGTTTCTAAACCATACAGAAGTATGAAGCTTTTGGTCACAAGCTACAGACTCACAGGAGTAAGAGAAATGCACCTCCTAGAACTTGCACTTGGACAGTACAACTGTGACCCCAGACTGCATGAGTCTTGTGGTTTCACAGGAACTTGGCCTTTTCTTGGGAGTCCAGGGAGCTGCACAAAGCTCATCCCTGGGGGCCACTGAAAACAGAGTCTGCATTTTCTTCTCCTTTATTAAAGATAAGCAAGTCTCCATGCAAAAAAAATCTTTGTTAAATGAGAGTTATATATCAGCGAGAGATCAACCACAAAATGCTTTATTGCTACTGGGAATTACTGTGTTGATTGAATTCTATCTTCCATAACTTCTATTTTTCATGTAAGTTTTCATCTTTGAAGGCAAGAGATGGTAGAAAAAAATAGGTGTTGACAGAAAAAAAATTAACAGATATTGCTTGACTGGGGTCTACAGTTCAGCCACTGCATCAGAAGTAATCAAAACCAATATATGTACACACATCTATCTGCTATCAATTAGGAGTGAGAGATGCAGGTGATGTTATATGATGCATGAAGGAAGAACTTTTGTTTTTATTTAGTCATATAACTTATGAAAAACTGAATATAATCCTACCACAATCGTTCTTTCTGCTACATTTCCTCTTCCTCTTATCTGAAATTATTTTTTATACAGTTGCCCTCTCAAAAGTCTCTTTCAAAAACCTAAAGAAAATTGAATTCATTTGTGCATAATCTCCTTGGCTATTTTTTGCTTCTATTGCTAATGTCCCAGGCTTTCTATGCATCTGCCCTTCGGTGTGTATTGCCAGGGTGAAAATCTGTGTCCTCCTGCATTCCTGCAGGAATCAGCCAGTACCAGGAGAGAAACTATTTCATATTTCTCAGGATCAGGACAGTTGACTCAGAGTCCTGGACAACAGTATCTGTTCCTCAGTGCCTGAAACTTCCCCACATCTGAGGTGCATGATAACATGAATAGGGCACAAATAATACCCATATGACATGAAGTTTCCCAAAGATGCACTCTTATACATGTGGTCATCCTGTCATACAGATCACCTATCAGGGCACAACACTGTGCTAACCTGGGCACTGAAAGCAGCAGAGCTGTAGTAACTGGGGCTTCACACTCCTGGAATTATTCTGTTTATGGTTCTACAGCTGCCTCAGATAAGTCCTCATGATCTTAACAAGACCCTAGAAAATTAGAAAGATAAGGAAATAATAATATTCTGTAAATACCCTGGAGAATGAAACTGCTAAAGAAGTAGAACTATTTGATCTGAGAAGGAAATGCTGGTAGAACCACAAGTAGATTTAAACTGCTTGCAAACATGTAACTTAGAAATTAGAAGACAGTATCAGAGCTGTGACAGCCCCATAGCTGAGCAATCCAATAAGAGTACTATGCAAAACCTCATTAGTTTTCAGGTAGAGCTTAATAGAAATACAGATTTCACAACAACTAACTAGTAGGCAGAACCTGAAAATGCAACACATCTTTCTAGTCCCATGCTTTGTATCTTGCAGATCTCAATATGCTGAGACTTCTTATTTTTCATTGATCTACAGTAATTGTTTTTATGGACACCATGACTGTATCATCTGTAGGTTATTAAGTCTTTAAGTGGAACTCCAGCCTTGACACTCATGTCCAGGTCTCTCAAAAGTTTCACCTGAGAAGAATCTGATCATCCTAGAATGCTTTGAAGTAGAAACTGGAGGCATTGTCCCATAAAACAATCCTAACCCATGTCTGGTTTTTAAATACCTACCAATTTCAGCCTACAATCTTTTTAGGATATACAGCAAAGACATTTATGGAATTTTCATCTCTCTCTATTTGTTACAAGACCCCTGTCACAGACAACTAACTTTGTATCACACCTTGCCAATTTAAGGAAGTGTTATTAACAGGATTTGCATATTAGGAGATGTGTAAGTTACATGATTAGAGTACATTTACAGCAATGAAAACTTTCTAATATTTTATGAATACATTCTAAACCAAACTAAAGCTGCCAAAAAATAAAATATTCTTTGTAATGACAATGCTCTTATTAATGTTAGCATTATAAACTTACAGAAACCATAGGACTAGAAGGGTCAAGCACTTCATTACCACATGCAGTCTTAATTTCCTTGTACTTTATAGATAGAGGTATTATCTTCATGCAAGGCCTTATTCTAACTTAACTGCTCTTTCCAGCTTGGCCACTGACATGCTGAAAATCCAGTAAGTTTTAATCATAATAAAAGGTCAAGTGTTTTCATGCAAAGTTTAATGGAGACTTTTAGACAATTTAACATACTGCCATGAAAAGCAGCCCAGACATCACAGCCCTGCTTTTTTTTATTAACCATATTTCTAACAGGCAGCATTCTTCTGGCTGCACAGGAAAATTACACTGATGACTCCTTATATGACATCAGGTGATCATAGACCTTGTGCAATTTTAAAGATCCCTGCATGCAGAAGATTAATGAGAATTCCTGATAAATGTAGTGATTTGGCCCTTCAATAGGTTTGTAAATATTTACACATAAATTGATAAAACATTCCTATTAAAACCCATAGCAATGAGTAGACACTAACTATGATATTTATGTATTTGGAGCCACTTATGGCAGATGAGAACTTTGTAATGCCACAGTTCTGGACAATCTGTCAAAACACATGTTCTGAAGTATGACATCATCGTTCTCCTGCTGAATGGTATGGATGTAGCAGTTGCCAGTCCCCAACCAGATGAGGCATTCTGACCTTTTTAATAACATGCTGCATGAAGAAATCAGGACACTGTAAGCCATGGTAACATTCAGAGCTCCTAAAAATATGTACTTCTACCTTAAAATGGAATATTACTTTATGCCTAAATCAAAATACCAGGGTAAACAAGGAGAGAGGAATGCTAAGAATCACACTGTGAAGGTTTGCAGAGCTACACTGTGACGCCAGCACAAGGCAGAAGCATTCAGAAAGGATTCCTGACCTTCTGAACATCAGCTTGTCTGATGCCAAGATTTCATCTGCACTGTGTCCCTTACTCCTTTTTGCTCCTTAAACAAAAGGAATGGAATACACCTGGACTGCTCAGTTGACCACCTGTCCCTCTCCAAGCTGGGGTTATTTACTCAAGCTAATATTAGAAACATGTACAGTGGCTTTTTAAAGCCGTGGTATGAAAATGCAGCCCTACTCCTTCCCCACGGAAGCACCATGGCAGAACACCTGGATTACAGAGCATGCATGCTCCTGTACAGGAGTGCACCCTTGGAGTAAATGAGAGACAGATTAAAATACCACTTTATCAGTTTCTAGCAGTATGATGTCTGCACTGGAATGATGAATTAAACAAAAACTCAGTGGATGTTATACAGTGATTTTTGGCATCTGTTACAATTCTTTTGCTGTTGGTTCTGTTACTGCACTGTAATTCTTGCAGCCTCTTCCTCCCCCCCACCATACTCAAGTGTACTATAACTTGGCTCACCTCTCAGTCACACAGAAGCAACTGCAAAATCAATAAGATGACCTCAAAATAGAGGAGAAGAAATTATATCTATTTGCTTTAGCCTCCCATCTACTAAGAACAAACAGGCTTTTCCAATATCATCAGCAAATCTGGATGTTTCATAAACACACTTTCTCTAACCCCATTTCTGCCCTGACAGCAGTGGAAAGGTTAAGATGGAATCATGTCAGCTTAGCTGACTATTCAAGGTTTTGCCAGTTTGGATCACAACCTTAACATTATTATTTAAGTGTGGCTTTTGTATTTCATTACATACAAAGCAATTATATTTGCATTTACGATGCACCATAATTGTAAGACTATGACATTGTTCTGATGATAATGTTCATTGATCATTCATAATGCAGTTGGCTCATGCCATGAATCACGACACTCTCATCACCTTTCTCATTTTACTTGCTATTAGATGGCTTTATTTGCAGATTGATGCTTTAAAGTCACACTTTTAATCTCTAGATGCTGTAAAATGCCTCTTACCATCCTTTACTGTACATCACTCAACATTCCTGAAAGTGAGCAATTACCAAAGTCCTCATAACAACAATGGCTCTTTCTTGAAACGTGTGTGTTTTGGTGATGCAAACTAATACCAAAGGTAGCCAGAGATATCGCCCAACAATATTTCTTTTCAACATGCTTGTCACAGAGCTTGATGAAACTATAAAATTTTGCATTATGATATATTTCAATATTCTTGTTCTGTTTTTTCTTCTGAATTGGGTAGAATGCTCATATTATCTACTCTTTTTGCAGGGGGAAGGGCTGGGGGGAAGGTAGAAGGTTCTGAGGAACAAGTAGAAAAATGAAAAAGTTATACCAAAATACTGATTGTTCTTGTGTATGCTAGAATTGTATGGTACTTCCTTTCAAATTAGACTACAGTTAAATTGCATTTTCTAGCATGTTACAATAATGACTGTGATTCAGATAATCCTTAGCCCCAGAATACTAATGGGCTGAGCCAGCTTCAGATTCTTTTTTTAACTTCAATTTATTTCTTCCATGCTTGGGTCCTGGGTCCTGGTGCTTGAGAGTGCTTGTTATGTAAACGTTCAGCACGGCTCAGTGGCACCTGACCTGCCTGCATGGCCATGCCTCCTGTCACCTGGGACAGGCTGGAAGAGCCAAACTAGCAAGGAATTCAGAATGAGCTACACAAACCACATCTGCCTTCAGGTGTCACATGCACATGGATTTCAATGCCAGTGTGTCCTAAAGTAAGACAGGAAACAGGAATGTGCTCTTAGTGAAATATCATTTTCAGGAAAAATTATTAATAATAGTACCCCCCACCATACCCAAAAAAGCCCCAACCTGCAAATTTATCTTCAGTCCAAAAGTAAACTTGACCAGCTCTAAATCTAATGATTGTCTATGCTATGCATTAACAAAGATCACTAGTTTTAAGCCCTGCATTTATCATGAACTTCAGCTGCTCAAGGGAAGTTTGTTAAAGAAAAAATGCTGCAATATTTCCAAGCAAACAAAAAACAGCCTAGATTTGATGAAACAGAAGACTAAGTTCTACCAGCAAGATCACCTATGAGAGACTCCTTCAGCTCTTTTTACTTTTCCTTATACAAATATCCTCACCGAGTTCGATGAGCATCAGATTTTAAGTTAGGAATAAGCTGTGTGTTCTTGGACACACTTGGTTTGCCAGCAATAGAGCCCAGGTTAATGGGGTCAAGCACAGCTAGGCAGATCCAGCTCTCTATTTTCATCTGTGATTTTGAAAATCAGTCTTCGAACACTCCAGAAATTACATTATTTCCTCATACTGTGCAATTTACTTGTAAGACTCATTTTTTAGAAAGTCTGCAATACAAAGCTTTTGAAATATTCAGAACTGCAGTGTTTGGATTTTTGCCTTTAAATAACTGGTTGATAGAGGGGCTATACAAACCCTCCAGTGGCTGCAAGAAGGAAGAAAAATGAAAAGAAATTAATTCTAAAGCTATATGTACAACATACTGATTTATACAGTGTGGTTTGAATTAGAGTCTATAAAGTCCAAAATTCTTTTTCTTGGGAGTTCAATTTTGTTTGCATATGAGGACAGCAGGGGAAGGGAGTGTGGCAGCAACAGAGTGATACAGCTTGCAAAGGGAAGGGTGATGCAGAGCCTCAGTTGTGGAAATCTATAAATAAGACTTTCAAATGAACTCAGGATGGGTTGCAAATCTTTCCAAAGCTCTCCATTAGCACTCTGCAGTTGCAATTAGAGGTCTGATCTCACCTACAGAATATCTGTGGCTCTGGGCTCACTGCTGATATAAGCCAAAAGCATCTGTAAAAACCAGTGTTTTACAGCCTGCAAAATCCATCGGTTTTCTTTCCATCTCTATCAATTCCAGACATGCAGAGCCCACTGAGGGAGCTCTTCCAAATGTAAAGTTGTTTTCTTTAATGTCAGGATGATAGGTTAGCAGTTACAGAGCTGCTCCTAGATTTCTGTATTATTCTTCTAGAATAATATTGCTTCTTTTAGAAGCAGGAATGTTCCTGGGAGCAGCATGGAAGGAAGCCAACGCTTCAGGACCTGTGTGATAGCAAAGCCAACAGATGAAATTGGAAGGTGTCCTTCTCATAGGAAAAGGATGACATTGTGCAGGGCTGTAGACATACAAGTAGCTGGTCCCTGTTAATAAAGCTTCTCTTTAGTTATGATGACTTTTGATGAAAGGAGTAAGATAAGGCAAGCAGTCACAAGATTTCTTGTAAGGCCTATGCAGTTAAAGTTCACATTAATGTTTTGATAGTCAGCATAAAAGGTGAGTGGGTAGAAAGCTCATTTGAAACCACTTTGAAGAGTAAGTATATACATAATGAAACTATTGGAGTCTACATAGGCCCTTGTGCCTTTGGATTACTTGCCCCATACCATATTTATATTTTTTTTTTTATCACACTGAGGCTATGTCTGGAGTTTTATGAACTTCTAGAAGAATGACAAGAGTCTTCTTTTATACTTCTTCAGTAGCATTATTTACTTCACGAAATTTCCAGAGACTCCAGCGTAATCCAAGTCATGGGTGTCTGACCAGAATGGCAACAGACAGAGGAAATCCCATTAATGAAGAACCTGAAATTTAAAGCTCTCAGGTTAAGCTAAGGTGAGAAATGATGCAACCTGCCAAAGTTATCATCCTGGGTTCATGTCAGACCACACATTCCCTGATTTCCAGTGTCACTCCATAAGCACTAGACCCTGCTGTCTCCCAGGCTGTGCATACAAACAGTGCCAAGACACATTTCTCATCCTGCTTGATTCCCTCTGAACAGCCCAATCCTATAATGGATAAACAACCCTGAGCCTGTTTGCACTGTGAGATAAATGCTCGTCACCTTTCCTAACCCAAACACTCTCTGAATCAGCAATCCCAAAAAGCCTCCTTAAATAAACAAAGCCATGAGCCCAAGGTGATATCAATGCAATCACATAGAAAGAGACTTTCTTTCTAAAGATTTTTCAGTGTTTTTCCAGCAGGAGTTTTGGGTGCAGAGTGTGGAATCACATTTAGGACAAGTCTAGAAATGAAGAGAGATTTCGTGGCAATAAGACCAGCTGTTCAGTAGAAAGTGTTCTATCTGTTTACATCTATTTTTCAAATAATAACAGTGGGAAAGACATTGCAGTTGAGGATTTACGTTTGCATTACAGTTTCTTTTCTCCAGCCATAAGACTCACTGAATTGTACCATAGAGGCTTAATTTTTCACTGTGATTTTCTTTTTCGCAGTTTGCAAATTGTCTATTTATAATTACTTTCAATTAACTTGGCTTTAGCCAATCAACACACCATAAACTGAACTTAAACAGTTATGAGCTGTGTTTTGTGATGAGAATTTATCTTTACATTAAGTGTTAGTTCATTAGAAAATCTGAGCTCAGGGAATTACAGGAGCTAAATACAAATTTTAAATTCATAGCAAGATAGTTCCATTAAAAACATTTAGAGTTCTCCACAGCAATTATCAGTTTAACTGCAAGGCCACTGATTATAACTGCTCAGTGTGAGTTCCATTTGGGTCCCTGGTACATTTCTTTCTCTCTCTCTCTCACACACACACACACACACACAAGACAACAAAGGATATGGTGGAAAACGTTCCCACAGAGTTGGTCATAACAGACACGTGGATTAGCATCAGCTGCATTCCTTGGTAGGCTTCAGGAAATGGTCATCTTCAAAAATATATTTCCCCAAAACCCTTAAAAACATACTCAAATGTATGCCAAAAGATTAAGCTCATCTGTGAGTTTGTATAAAGTTCTGAGATTTTAATCTGGCTCTCAGGAAATCAGAAATTTTTCATGCCTTGAGTCAAGCCAATGACCAGAATAGTAAGTATTTTAAAATGTTGACCTTCTCTTATCTCAGAGAACAGGGGAGATAAAGGAACCACCTTACAAATATGATAAATTGGGTACAACAGGATACTGGCTTCCCTGTGAGAAGGCAGATATTAAAATGAAGCAGTTTTAGGATTTTAGAAAGGAACACTATTTTAAGATACTGGATTATGAGTATTTAACTAGGAAAATGTAAAACACTTAAAAATATCTAACAGCCTACACTGCTGGGGCTGTGGGAATAGGGGGAGATTCATTCACATCAGATAGGAGTGTCTGGAACCACAACACAACCAGTGCAGCAGCATCGACCACAAGTGATCACCTCTTGAGGGTGGTTTCCAAGTCACTTTTCTATCCATTTTGGATTCACTATTGATGAGGTTGCCTTTGGGGAACCCAGATCCTTCACATCTCATTGACTATTTGCAGCATCATTCTCCATTCTCATTTGCTCAGAAATCAAAGCAGAAAATACTCCCTCTTGGTACCACAAGAGCTACACATATAGTGATAATGAAAAATTAACACGCTCAATGAAAAGCACACCGGGGCACAAAAAACTCTTCCAAGAAATTAAAAATACATCCCTTTTATCAATAATATACATTTATCTGCTCTAGAGCCTGAAGAACAGACCTCTTCTGCATTAACAGCACTCTAGGAAATGTAAAATAACTTAGTTAAGTTTTTTCCTCTTATGTCTTGTTTCTGCAGAAATCAGTGATAATTCTCTAGTTCTCCCCTCCTGGATGCCCTTCCCTTTTCCTGGGCACCTTGCATTCACCACAGGAGCCACTTTCTACACAGACAGATGCCAGTGGTGCGTGTGGGCATATTTGTTCCATTCTTGATATTGTTGCCTTACCTAAAAGGTCTCCAAAGAGTTTTTTGTTTAGCACCAATAATCTACAATATTCTACTCCTGTGAAGATACTCAAGCAGTTGAGCTAAGAAATTCAACCTCAAAACTTGGATAATCCTCCTAATTAGTTTCTTGGTAACTACCACAAGCCAAACTTTAACACAGTCCATTAAATATTGTGGCAAAAGCAGGCAATTATTTTATGGACCCTGCCCTCTTTAAAATGCATGCCTGTATATTTGACAGAATGAACAAACATATCCATGAGAGTAACAAAAGTAAATTCTTATTAAATATTCCAGTGTTATATACATTTGCAAAAATAATGTGTCCCTCAAATAAGCCATGATTGGTAAAAATGCATTATGAATATCTCAAAACCTGGAGAAAATTGTCATTTACTGTTTTCTACAGTGTATGAAATTATGCCCCATTTGAAGGCAATAACAATAAGTAGAGCTCATTACCTGATATAAGGATAATATAGAACAAAAGACCAAAGGATGGGTCTACACTGCACTTCCTGAACAGAAGGAGTCTTCTGCAATGGTAATGTCTACTATTTCAAAATGTACTTTCACCATAAAGATTTTCATGTTCTCCAGCAACAACAGGCTCGTTATCTAATCTTCCTTTCTTACTTTTTGGTTCATTTGCATTTGTAGAAACAAAAGGGACACTCTTTGGTGCTTCCAATTCAGCTAAAATAATGGTAAAACTTCCACAAATTTACTAAGCCAGAAGTGACTCTTCAGTTTCCAGGGGATAAGAAGTTACTGAAGCCTGCCATTCACCACTGTATGTGGTGTGACAGAGAAACTTCAAAAGCAAATGGAAGCCCCAGAGCAAAAGCAGCAGGAGGTCCTAAACAAGCAATAGCTTTTTCAGTGAAAGTCACAGCACTCAGAGATGCTGGAGCTCCATTAGCAACATGCCATACCCGAGCTTTTCCCTTTGGAAACAGAGTATTTTCTACAGACCAGAATTACCACACCTTATTGCATCAAACTATTCAGGTCTTCAGATATCAGTATTGAAAAATGTATAAACCTGCACCCAATTGTGTAAAGCTTTGCCATATGGTTACCACAGAATGTAATGGAAACTTGCTGTCAAACTCCTTGTGAGATAGGATTTGTGAATATAAATTCCAGGCAAAGCTTTCAAATTGCAGAAAAATCTAATATGTTATAGACAAAACATCAGCAAAGTAATTCAGCCCCTCTACCAACTGCTACTCAAAATCAGGAAGATGTGGACCTGAAATGCTTTTGATGTTTAGGCTGAATCACAGTTTCATTTTTTCAAAGATTTGGAACTACTTTGGTTATTCTAAATAAACACACACACACCCCAAATAACCCCCCAAGCAATCTCCAAAACAAAACATCAACCCTAATCCCCTTCAGCCTACTTCCTCATCATTTTTCCCCCCCGTGTCTTCCTATAACTAATGAAGAAAAATGTATTTCTGGCCATTTCAGCATGTATTTAATTTCACTGAATAGAAAGCATTGTCTGCATGTACATAAACTGCTTTGATGAAATTGATTGGCAACTTGTGGAAATCTTTCCAATATCAATCCATTGACAAAAATTTAGAAGTTTCCTTTAAAGGCCAGGTATTACTAATATATCTTCAAGTTAGCTCACTCCTTAAGGAGATAGTGATATAAAAATTACTCCTCATTACTTGAGATAAAATGAATATTTTTACTTCAGGTCGTAATGTTTAAATGCTCTAACTGGGATCCAGCTGCAGAAACAAAAGGCCTGCCAGGAACGTATCATCAGATCTCTTGCATCTTCCTGGCAAAGCTTTGTGCTTGAAACAAAAGCTCTGTCGAAAGCATTGTCGCAAGATGCTGCAAAACCCCCAACTCCTTCTTTAGCACATTCCCTCTTATTAACACCTGCCCTTTCCCTTTGTTGTAGCTTTGACCTAAAGCAATTGAAACATGAATGACAACTTTGTCTTTTCCAAGAAAGAAATCAAGGTTTGGTGTGAGTTTCAGTGAGTTCAATGGAGCATCTCTTAAGACTGTGTGGATACACTGCAAGGAAAATAATGTAACAACTGACTTAGATACTGATAGATGCTGTGGATAAATGCATACCTGTACATCTGTATGTACACATATGCATGCACACATGTATAAAAGTACTGGGGGGTGTGTAGAGGTATGTATATATATGTACATATGTACACACACATATATATATATATATCTGGAGAAGATGAAAGAAAATGCTCTTAGAAATATCAAGCCACTTTTTTGGCTAAGAATGTCCAAAAATCCATCTACCAGTGCAACACTCTGGATCTGGGAGCCTAATCTGACAAATACTCAGTACATGTGTTTATAGTTTACATCTGCAGTCAGCACTTTTCAGATGGGGTTTTTGAGTGCAACAAGACAATCTTGTGTTCAGATGTAGTCTTAAAAGTTACTGGAATATATTAAAAATTGTTTATTTACAAACATGATCAACTCTGAGACTTAGACACACATTTTGCCCCTGACTTCATATTCTCTATGGATTGACTTAATTTTATATACATAAAGAGAATCAAGGAAAAAAAGGCTTCTTTTCTAATAGAGAGAATGTGCCACCGTGGGGAACCTTTGGGAAGTTGGAAGTAGATGAACCTGCTTCCATTTCCTGGTGCTCATCTGCTGTGAATGCAAGGATAGAAGATATTCCCCTATATTCATTCATGAACTGTTTTATGAATGACTCCACAGTATTTGTGGTGACAGCTGGAGGTGCAAAATGCTTGCCAGGAGAATTCTCCCTTTGAATACAATTTACAAAGGGAGCCATATGCAACCCTGTAAGAGAGGGCAAGGCAAACCCCAGTCTTCTTAAGAAAGCAGACATTTCTTCATCTGCACAAAAAACCCCCAAAAACCAAACAGAAAAACTACAGCAAAAAACAAACACACAAAAAACATACAAAAAAATGAAAGAATCTTAGGCACAGGATTTTTTTTCTTTTCAAAGAGACTTTCCAGAAAACATTCCAAGAAAATCAAGATTAATTTATGCTGACTGCTCAGTGTATGTAATTATTGGTGAAGTCTTTCTCTGTATTTAGCTAATTATTTCATCACCTTTAAGCAAGCTGGAGAACTCAGTGCTCAGGAAAACTCTTGAAATTTTACATGTTTTTCTCTGCAGCATGTCATGGAAAAAAAAAAAGAGTTTTCCCTTTTTGCAAGGAGACAAGATGCATGCTGCATGTGGCACTAGCTAATTTTTACCACAGAGAAACACGTAATCATTCATAGTTATATCTTGAATCCTAAACGGGAATTCATTCAATTTGTAGGAGGCTGCTGCCTGCACACTGCACTGTAGCACACACTCAGTCATCCCAGAAAATAATCCATTTGTACTTTCTTAGATTGGCCATTTTGTTAAAAGAGCAATGACTAAAATATCCTTACATTTTGTTGGTAAAACTATTTATCAAGGCTTCTTATGGAATCATTTGGGTCAGAAAGAGCCTTAAAGACCATCCAGTCCCAAACCTCTGCTGTGGACAGGGACACCTTTCACCAGACCAGGTTGCTCCAAGCCCTATCCAACCTGGCCTTGAACACTTCCTGGGATCCAGGGGCAGCCACAGCTCTGGAAACCTGTTAATAAACTTCCATATTTTTGCCTCACCACCCTCAGGCAAAAATATGGAAGTTTATTAACAAAGGATTAGGGAAAACAGAAAAACCACACGGTTTCTGTCTTTCTGTTTCATTTTTACAATCATCAACACTTGCATTTTTATTGCTACTTTTCAATTCATTCAGTTGAATTCACATGTTTTTCATAGGGTTTTCTTCCTTAATAACAGAGGTCACAATGAAAAGTAGAGTTTCTTTTCATTTATGGAAAATATAAAGAGACATATTTCCTAGGTGGTTAAAAGCTCAAGTTCATCTCTGTGACTCTCCAGCACTTCCACATGGCATCTCTCAGTCATTGCTATTCCTGATTAAAACAGGCCAGATTTTTTTTTTTTTTTTGTGTGGAACAATGAGTCTGCACTTCCTGACCTATTAATGGACTTATTACATCCTGATCCATTTATGAAAAACAATGAACCAAACAGTTCGTCTCAAGAGATGAAGCTTTCAAGAATGATGCCCATGTGAAACTTTGCACTGTGCCGTTAGAAAAGGAAGATGCATTAAATCAACTCATGAAAGATGATTTTTCCTTAAGTTATTAATTCCTGACTGACTTAAACCAACCCTGGCCTGACAATAACACAGAAGTTTGCAAGAGGTCAACGGGAAAGAAGATGCAAAGGCAGAATCTGAAGATCAGAATATCCCACTATTACACGGACTGAAGGAATCCAAGTAGAACTATGCTGCAAACAAGGCTCATCTAAACACATTAGGTGCAATAGGACAAGCAGACAGGTGACTCCATTCAAAATGCAAAGATTTATTCTTCAGCAGGAGCTTTTGAAAGTTGAAATATGGCAAAATGAAAGCAGACAGATAAGGCTCTGCTAAACCAGAACCCTCCCCATCTAAGAGCAGTGTTCACCTGCTGTCATCTGCCATTGTTTGATACAGCAGAAATCAATTGAAAAAGCAATTATTTGTGTCAACAGCTATGCTTGGGTGAAAGGAAAAAGTCCATAACAGACAAGGATTTTAAATAGCCTGTGCATTGTAATAATGTGAATGTATTCCTATGCATGTATGTACACAGATTTGAAGTCATCCTCTGTAGCAATCTATGTTACATACAGTGGAGTACTACCAGCTCAGTTAAAGTTATTGAGGTGACTTGAGAAAGTCTTTCAATCCGTAGCTATTTACACGTATCTGAACCTGAGACCAAAGCAGAGCTCACTGGAGGGTTTGTCTCTGTATCTGGAGTGAGCCACGGTGCAGTCCTCAATACATGGTGATGCTGCAGGTGACTCAGCCTGGAACTAAGCAATGGGAACTTTAAGCTGAGTTACAGAAACTAAAGCAGCTTTCTTATTTTAAATTCAGGTAGTACTGTGTATGTACTTGTACTGCTGATGTTAATGAAGTCAGCTTGCGCCCAATAGGCTAGCTGGTTGTTTATCATGCATATGAAGCCATCCTATAAAAACATCAAACAAATGAGTCACATAAGTATAATGCAGCACTTCATAATAAGAGGATTTTTTTTTGTTGTTGTTTTATCTTCATTTAGTCTTTGATAGAAGCACAGGATTTCTTAATATTTGTATTCTATTTTGATAAGTTCACTAATCTCTGTGAACAGCAATGTCATCCAGCCACACCCCACATCCTTCACACCACAGTCAAATACGCAGCGAATGTTAGCAAAGGCTGTTGTTTTCCTGGCATGCTACTTAATATGAGGACTTCTATTTTCCTCATAAACTTATTTCCCCCATTTGAATGTACCGCTTGCATAAGTACAGCCTTCCTCAACTTGAGAAGTCTTGAAAAAGACCACATATCAGTCTAAACTCTTTTGCATCCTTTGAAGGCAAAGCCAAACAGGCCAAAATTCTATAAGTGACCTTGAATTGTCATAGTACCCTCTCATATTTCTGATATGTCTTTCCATTTTTAGCCAACATCCCCCATTCCCCAGGGCTTCCAAGAAACTGTGGGAAAACAGCATGTGCAGTGGCCCAATCCAGCTTCTGCCGTGGGAGAACTCTTATTTTCTGCATTCACCACTGTGGACTCACCTAAGGGAGAACATGAGACAGATCCACAGAAATTCACATCAGAGCTCACAGAGGCATTTAGCTAATGCTAAAACAAGGCCCCATGTTGTGGCCTTACCTTTATCCTAAAGCTAGTCTTAGTCTTCTTCTCTGACCAGGAGATTATTATTTCAAGGAGACCTCTGTGCAAAACTCCTACTGACCTTGGCCTATAAATTTTGGTATAACATGTCGACAGCTGAAATGGGAGCTTATCTCTGGGCATTTAACAGAGAACAAATGATTTTTTTTCTCTTAATTATTTATAGATCATTGTCTTTTTTCCCTTTCTAGTGTCAGTGTGGATGTTTGGATTATTGTAGTCGATATAACAGTTCTAGTAACGTTGTCTCAGAGTGATGCAAGAACCTGAGGATATTGTTTTATTGTGTGCTAGTTGGATCTCTGCATACAGTGCAGCTTCTCCCACCATTATAAAGAAAAATAAAAAGGAGGTGGGGGGAAGGAGAGAAGGTTTACTAATACCAGGAAAACACGGCCTCTTTTTTGGCCATAAACAGAGTAATGACTCCAGACCAAAAGAAATGAAAGAAAATGGCAAAAGCCTTTTGTGTTACTATTGTTTAGGAGACAGTGAAAGAAGAGGGTTACAATATTAGAAACCTAAATCACATGAGAAATATATTATAACTGTGCCATTCTCTACTTCCATTACAGTCATGGAGCTCTATAATAACTTCATATTGTCTTGTATCTACAGAGATATCATGATTTAGTCTGTGTTGGAGAGTCAAGAAATCACTACAAAGGAGCAAGCATCAGAAATTAATGAAGAACATGCATAAACCTGACAGAATAAATAGATGCTTAACTACAATTTGGTGAGAGCTTGGGGACATATTAAGGGAGACTTGGGAGAAAGTCATCAGCAGGAAAGGATTCAAGCATATGGTGACTTTGCACTGAAACAAGCACCAAAATGCCTAATGGTGTCAAGAGTAAGAGGATTATTTTGTCAATTTAACTGACTATACAATATCTCCCAGAAAGAACCAGCACAAGAACAGCTTCAGGGACAGCACCAGAGCAGTATAGATGAGCACAAGGATGGAAAATGGGACATGGGAAAGCTGAATAGTCAAGCCTGTGGGAGTGCCCTAGTTCTGTTCTGCAAAACAGAAGAGAACTCTGCAAGACAGAGTTGACAGCTAGAGGAAATGGGATCTGGAGTGCAGTGGGGGTAGTAGGTGGGGTAGGAAATCTCCATTCTCAGGTATGCTGTTCTGTTTCTTGCCACACTTTCCTCCCTCTACCACCCCTGATGTCTCACTATAAATAGGCATGGAGTACACAAAAGAGATTGGGTCAACTGGGTTGGGCCAATTTTTGACCCAAACTATATTCCTATGCAATCGGGACATACTGGGCAGCCTAACCCCTCGTCACACACATTTACCACATTTCCCCTCCTCAGCCACATGATCCATCTTTTCAGAACAGTAACGTGCTCCACAACCTCAATCAGCCTGGCCTAGTCCTATCTTTCCCCTTTGAGGTCCAGCTTGTCTCTTACGTCCTCTGTCTTGTTTAAGCACAAAGGAGTTAAAAACAACCCCAAATCATGATACCTTACTCCAGTGCATTAGTAGGGGTAGAGGTGGAGGTGGAGGACTGACAGTTTTGGGAGCCTTGTTCTACAGCCACGCTTCCCTCAGGCGTGCACAGGCTGTGGGCTGCATCCACAGGACACTCTGTGGCAGCCACGTGAGGACTGCAGTGGGTTCCAGCTGCCCTTCCAGCACCTCCGTGGCCCTCCTGCTCCAGCCAGAGGGGAGACAGGAGCTGGCTTGCAGCTGCAGCACACCTTCAGATGAGAGCCCTTCAGAAACTTTTGGAAATATCAACGAGCATTTTGGGAAACACTAGCAATTGCTCAATGAAGCTTACAGTGGCTCTTCCTCCATTTCACAAGTGAAAGAAATAAAGTCCATCTAACATTGCTTAAGGTTATACAAAATCTCATCTTTGTTATCCAATACTTCCTCTGTACCCTCACATCCATAAAAAAGTTATTTCTTGAATGAAAACATCATATTTGTCCATCAAAAGGGAAAAATGCAACAAGAAGGGTTCTTTTTAGAAGAGCCTGTATCCTAAAATCTTACTATATTCCTCAAAGAAAAAAGAAAAAAGAAATTAAGTAACAAGAGTTAACGAGAAGGTGTTTTTTTCTTTCAGTAAAGGTCAGCAATCCCACAGCAGGAAATTAATCCCAATTAGTAATGATATTTTGTCTTGATATATCATGACACCTTTGATTTACTGTGTTTCCAGGATGCAGGCAGCAAATGTTAATGATTCAGTTTGCTGGGAATTTATACTCCTGCTCATTTCCCATTTGCTGATCTGTTGCAGCTCGTCAAGTTTTGGCTGCTTCAACTAACGAACTGACGGCCTCTCAGGAATAATGGTGTGTTCTGCAAGCTTCATTTTTTTTCATGCCATCTGCAAAAATGCAGGTTCCTCCCCGAAAAAAATATTCCTGGCAGTCAGAAAGGAGTGATTATGATCATATAAATGTCACTTGTAATTTGTGTTTCACGTGTTTAATAGTGTTACTACCAAATGACGGTTTCTGTACAGAACAAAACTAATTACAGTAAATTCAGCATTTTTAGGGGAAATTCATGAAGGGAAGCATACCTAGTATTGTTCATTTCTTCGAAATCTTCTAATAGAAATGATGTATTTTTACATCAAGATTTATCTGCCCAGCTGGTGCAGTTTGAATTAGAGCTATACAGAATGTTTCTCTGGAGGCTTGTGCAAGCAGTAAACATCACTTTTCTTACACACAGTAAATGCAAACCCCATACAGACCTATTACAAATGTTGCACCAAATGTGTGGGGAAATCTTTAAAACTTATAGCAATAAGAGTTTTATGACATATTATTCTGTGAAATGGTTTGTTATTTAGTTGCTGTTTACTGAGGAAGTTTGATAAACACCTTGCTGAACCTATTAAAAGAAAGGTCATTGCAATTTTCACGTACACTGTATAGCACACTATGCTTGCATTTAAGCAATGTTTAAATCAGCAATAACAATTAAATTTAGGCACCTAACATTCCTGAAAAACTATTTGAAGTGAAACAGAAAACCTCAAAGTACATGATGTTACAAAAAGACCAGATCACCACTACAGAAGAACTCAGTTCTTAGAGATTACACCAGTACAAAATCTGCTCTGAACTCCAGGAGTAGCCTTCAGTCTTTCTTGAAGTCTAAATTGTTTATTTGGGTATTATACAGATTTTACCTCAAATCACAACTAAGGAGGCACTTTCCCAAATGTATTGATGACATTTTTATTTAATATATTAAGAAGCCTTCAAACTGTTAAAACTAATTTCTTCACATATTAACAAACATGACAGAAACTTTGTATGGAGAGTAAATCAAAAGCAGTATCTTTTAAAGCTTACCTAAAAAGAGGAAGGCTTTTAAAGCTTACCTAAAAAGAGGAAGGTAAAAAATAGCTGAAACACCTTTTTTTCTCCCTTCTCAAACAAAAAAGAAAACTGTTTCCCTGAATTCAGCCAAAAGCAATACAGTGTTGCTGCACTGCTGTAACCAGCTGATTACAGAGCACTAGCCTGCACAGTCCGTGTCCTGCAGATGATCAGAGCCCAAACACCAGTTTGTCTGCATTAGGCAAAGCAGCTGTTGGTTAATGGTGCACAGAGTTCCTGCGGCCCTGCAGTGATACTTGGCTGAAAGCCCTCTGGGTTTAAGGAGAGGCAGGGAGAGGAGAGGAGAGGTTCCTTACCTCCCTTACCTCACCTTGCTGGCAAAGGCAGGAAATATCAGAAACACAGCACCTACTCCAAAGCAAACTTTAAACCTCTGTAGTGTGGCACTGACACCAAGACAGTACCAAAAGTCTAAATAGTAACTACAAGTAACTCAAGCCATCAAGCAGCTTGAGCTTCTGGGATCCCCCAAGCAGGTGGGCTGACATGTTCAAAATGAGCATCACTCAGGGAAGGGGCAAAGCTTCAGAAAAAGGATACCTGCGATTATATTTTGGCTGTGCAATGATTGCTGTGACTATTTTATTGAAGATTGATGTGCTGTGCAGAACAAGTCTGAAAAAGATGCACTTGGTATGCCTTGGGATGATGTTTTCCAGCCTTCTCCATATAATGCTGTACCTGACAAAGCCCTGGTAGCATGTGATGCCTTCCAACCAGCTGTACTCACATTAACCCAGAGAGGAGGCTGAGCTGCTGCAAATCCTGAACCAAGGTCTGCATGGAGCTTCCTTCCTCCCTTCCCACATCAGAATTTCAGGCAATGTCAAATCACTCCAGTACAGTTTCTGCTAGGCAGAAACTAGGCAGCCACTATTAGATTGTTCTAAACAACGTGTTCAGTCTCAGCACAGGGCTGGAGAAAGTACTGCTGTGTGCACATGTGTGCCAAGGTGTTTTAAACCATGCAAGAGAGAATGAGGACAGAGGTTTGTCATTAAAAGTGAAGGAACACAAGATATTTAGCAACATGCACACCACACCATTCAGGAAATATTTCCCTTGAAATTATTACTACAAGGCCATTCCTTCCATCACTACAAACAGGAAGCTCAAGAAAGACCATATTATGCATCAAGATACTCTACATAAAATATGCTATATTGCTTATGCAAGTACTGTTAAAATCTCTGCAAAGGGACCATGGGATGGCAGTAGTTAACACATTTTGAAAACATCCCCTCCTTGTTTTTCCACATGCTGAAAACCAGTCTGAAGCTAGTCAAAACCAAGACCAATTATAGAACATGGTTTTCTTTCAGGACATTGCTCCCTCCACCACTTCCCCCTTAAAAAACAAAAAAAACCAAAATAACCCACAAAAAACCAGAACAGAAGCAAAGAACTATTTTTGTATGCAAGTATTCCAGGTTTCCATGTTCAGAAGCCAAACAACAACAAAAATATGTAACTTTAGAAACTCCAGCTCTAACTATAAAAAATTACAAATAAAGGGACTGTATAGACTTTGGTAGAGACTGGATCTAAAGGGAGCATTCATGAGTGGAAAAAAAACCCATCACCCCACCACCAAAAAACAAACAGGGCTTTGATGATATTTTTTTCTTGGAGTACTCATTTAAGGAAAGAAAAAATAAATGTCAGAACATAAAATATATTCCTTTAAACCATGTACATTATTTACCATTTAGACATCCCCACAAATATTTTTTTTAACTTGCAAAGAACAGTAAAATAAAGTGAGGGTTCTGTAATTTCTATATCGTGGATTAACAAGCTACCAATATGCCTTTTACTCTCTGCCTTTGAAGAGAAAATTCAGTTCAATTTTCAATGTAAAATGTTTAAAACAACCTAATGGAAATAACAACTTAGGAGTGTGAAATACCCTTTAAAACAATTTAAATTAAATATCACTGTCCTTCCTTCAAGGCATTACCTTTAATTGATTTAATCTTAAGTTGTTTCTTCCTAGCACAGTAATTGCCATTGATTCCAATTAATATTCAGCTGGCCTTTCTCTATAAATAATTACTGGCCAATTTATTTCTTTCAGATCAGGCCTTCTTGCTGCGACCATTATTTGTGGTTCTGAGACAGAGCTTTTTAAGCACAGGAACACCTGCATCCCCAGGCTGGGTCAGGCTTCAGCCACGGCAACACCCAAGAGCTTTATGGGCCCACACCGCGGTGTGACACAAAGGCCTGAGCCAGGTGATGAGCGTAGCCCCTCTGCTCACTGGATCCAGAGCACAATTCCTGAGGCCCAGCTCGTGCCAAGCACAGCTACAGAGCAGAAAATGAGCTCTGAGGGGAGGAGTTTCTCTGCACAAAGAGCATCAGGCCTTGGAATGGTACTGGTGTCAATCTGGCATTCTAAGCCCCAAATCCTTCCGCCACACCAGCACATAAACCAGCCTGCTGAAAAAGACTGAGAAGGAGTCAGGGAAGGATTTCCTTCTCCATTTGGTGGCACTATGGTTAGAACCCTTGCCAGGACATGGTTTCAACCCGAAGGAACTCCAGACCATATCTATTGAAGTGGCTAGGACATGCTCTAGCTTTTGCTTCTCAGTAGTCTCAGGGACCCTCCTCAGCTATTCACACTCCATCCTGGCCAAACATCATAAAATCTGAATGATCAGTGGAGTGTATTCTCCTTCTGCGTAAAATTTCTTCCTGTATACACCAGTCCTTTTGCCAATCGTGTATGGGAAGACACCCCAAAACCCCTTCCTGAAGCACTACAAGATGCCAAGCTCATCTGGCCTGCTGCTCAGAGGAAATGGTGCTTCTGCTTGCTTGGATCTTCACTGTGAATATGCATGCAAGCTTGATAAAGTATTTAGAATTAGCCACAGAAATTATTACACATTTGGAACTTGAGCAGTTGGAACACACAGGACTGAGCTGCTTCCAACATTCTCTGCATTTCTACTCCTGCCCATAAAAGCTGTTTTATTGCTAACATTTCAGTGTTTTTCTCCCCTACTCTCTTGTTACTCATCCTCTGACCCCAAATTTCTCATGTGTCCTAGCAGGCAGCTCTCATGTTCTAGCTATTAATTCAGTACTTTTGCCATTAACATTCAGTTTTCAATATTTTATCCACTACCTGCATTTTAGTAAAATGGAGTCAACTCTCCTGGTTTAGACAATTCTGTTGTTTTTGAAACCCTCAACATAGCACATCAAAAAAACCCCACCAAAAACAACACATTTGTTTGCACTATGAAACATTGATTTTGGACAATATTATTTTTAAAAAACCCTTAAAACGCCCTGCACTGATTAGTTGTGCTGTAATGTGAACACACTGACTTTCTAGTAAGGTTACCCAGCAAAGCTCTTCTAAATGTCTATTCAGATCGAAGGCATAAGCATTCCTTTGTTAGTGTAAGTTTTTTGCTGTGCTTACTGATGTTTTTTTCATTTGTCCTAAGAAGGACAAGATCAGTATCTTTTAAAAGAGGTTATGAGTTAAAAAACAAAACAAAATCAAACCAACCTAGACACAGTTACTTCAGCCCTACTGCTAGCAACCAGCGGAATACTTGGAGGCTGTTTTCTGAAATCCTGGTGCTGCCAAATGATCTGAGCTTTGTCATAAAGAGCAGCAGGATTCCTCTTCACTTGTTCCATGCAATTTAATAGACTCTGAATACACAAAGATTTAATATCATAAATGAAAAATGCCTTTTTTTTGTGCTCTTGCTGACTCTAGAATATTAAAATACCTTATATAACCTCTGGCAATATGTATGATATACAGTACAGTTATAATGGCCATAGATAACTTCCTTGGTTTGAATACTGCAAGATAAAGTTCTACTGTCAGCTGGGTTTTCATAGTGCCTGGATTAAAATGTGTCAGTCCAGGTGCAAGGGCAGTACACAGCCAGGCTCTGTTCTGCTGGGGTCTACACTAATAAAGTCACGTTTCTTTACCTGAACTCAGTTCAGGTGAAGTCCTCATTAATTTTCTCTCTAGGCAGTAATTCTCATTCCAACCTCAGACTAACACAGGATTCTCTTTCCTGCTTCTGGTGTGCTGTGTGACCTTTATCACTCTTGGCCAAGCCCATCAACATGGACATTCTGATGCCCTTTCTGCCAGGGCCCAGCTGTCTGTCAGGCTTGCAAAGGGCAAGTGCTTTACATGGAATTTTATGGGATATGGCATCAAGGAACTGTGACATCCACAAATGAAGGAGTGAACACTTCTTTTTAGCCCTCTAGAATGCTTCAACAAGAAACACTTCAATCCAAACTATCAGCAGCACTTACATCTACAGAAACCAAGCATTTCCAACCATATTTCATAACTACAACATATCTATTATTTCAGGTTGAAAGGCCATATCCAACACAAGAAATTCTAGTCTGATGACAGGTCCATCTAGCTAGAAAATGCACCTTCAAATTGACAGGTCACTTGTCACCCAAAGAAAGATAATCAGATCAGAAAAAAAGATTCACCGCCTGTAGTGATGAACTGGAAAGAACATGCCCAAGGATGTCTCAATATTTACCCACAAGGCAGAAGAGAAAAATTCCTTTGCTGATCATGTTTTCTCATGTTATTTTCCATCTGATGTATGTAAACTCATTAAATTTCCCAGGATTGTGTTTGTGGCACTACTGAAGAAAGGGGGAACAGAGATCACTATCTGAGGCAGAAGGAGCAACCAACCTCTATTTCAGTCTCATACCTCCTAAACCCACTGATGTTAGGTTTTCTTTTAGTGTACCTTAATCAAACTGACCAATTTTTGAGATTACAGCCATAGTATGGGACAGAACTACAACTTGGAAAATAATTGGAATCAATAGAGAGAGCAGAAGTCGAGCAGAGCAGAGCATGCCTTGTGAAGAAAAAAAATCACACATGCATTTACATGTGCTTCAGATCTCCCTCTGAAAGCTGTCACTTAGGAAGAACCAGCTGTGACATGAACTGGACACTTCTGTGCCAAGCCCACTGCAGATTATAAGGTGTTTTTCATGGTTCTGTACAATGTTTTTCCCTGAAAAAGAGGAAGAAGGTACATCAAATCAGTCATGATTTGGGAAATTCTAAGGTCTTTCACAGATTTCAACCAGCTGGGCTCAAAGTCCTTTTACTATATTTATTTTGTGAACGAGATTCTAATGAAAATAAGCAACCCAAGTGTCTGCAGGTTGTGTACCAGAAATACTCCATTTCCCAGCTGATTGCTCCAGCACTTGCTGAGCCTGTGGGTGGACAACTCATAGTTAATACCTGCAATTATTTAATTGTGTGAACAATCACATCTTCATTTTTGATTCTCAGGAGTGCTAATTCTTAACAAAAGGCATAAAGTGATCTATAATGATACTTCTTCATAGCAAAACAAATGAAACAGGTGGGATTCTGGGAAACCTGAGATATCCAAGCACAATGAAATCCTATTTCAATATAGAAGGGTAGAAAGGCAACAGCGCCAGGGTCAGAGCATTGCTGCCATGAAAAACATTCAACTTATTTATATAAAACAATTGAATCCCCTCCTCTCCTACCCCCAAAATAACTGATGCAAGCAAACACGAATATGAAATAAAATGATGTGATTCTTTGGAGTCATTTCAGGAAATTGCAAATGTTTCTGAAATGAAAAATCCTCGTGAAGTCAATCAGCCGTTGCTGGGAGGTCAGCAGGGAGCTGTGCTGTGTCAGCCTATCTGCTCAGTGGTGCCAGGAGGTGCAATAATGAGCTGATAGACCCGGCTTAATCACAAGGATCTTTATTAAAAAAAAAAAAAAGGCAAAACAAAACCAAAAATTAAACTTCACGGAACCCAAAACAACAACAAAACAAAAGCAAAAAACCAAAGCATAAAAATTTTCCAAACAACAACAAAAATCATAATCATTCCAGAATGATGAAAGCTTGTCTGAGATATTTTCCTGTTGGAAAATTAGGCTAAGCAATGAATTCATGTCAGTCCTATCCTCTGTTTTATATTCCATCTTATAGCATTAAAATTCTTGCTCATACTCCTCTAGATCAATCATAAATCTACCGCTGAATTCAAGAAAGCAAGAGAAGACACCAAATCTGCTTTTTTTTCAAATGTGTAGAGTGTATTCAAACTACACTTATTGGTTTCTAAACTTCTGTAGTTTTCAAAGATTGTACACATTCATATAAATTGCTTTTGGATCTGAGTAAGAATAGATTCACAATTTGTTTTCTTTCAGATACACAAAGGGCTAAATAATAATTCCAGGGGAAAAAAACCCAACAAAACTTTTTTGAAAGCAAAAGAGAATAGCAGTTGAAACAACATGGATGTAGAGACAAGTATAGAAAAACAAGAGAGAAAAAAAGAAAAAAAGCATTATTAAAAAGCAAGCATAGCTGAAAATATGTAAATTGTGTTGGAAAAGTGTGTCTCACTCATCACAAAAGGTAACATGTAGAAATCTGACCACAGATTGCCCTGAGTTTAGATTAGGAATCCTTTGAAGCAGTAGAGAAGCAAAGAACAGAGTGAACCCTGTCATCCAATTTAGTCACATTTTTACGAATTCTGATTTAAAACACTATTGCTAATACCTTTGTCAGTGACTGAGTGACCTAAATCACTCATTCATGACAATCAGCAAACATGACTTGGACCTCATTCCATCATGGTCTGTGATGGAACAACTTTGGAACTAGGGAGAGGAAAATCTAGAAAAATATGATTTTTTATAAGACATAAGCAAAAAAGGCATAAGAGCATCTGAAAACTTGATGAAAATCTAATAGAAGAAGAAAACTCTTCCCTCCAATATTTCACAGCTCTAAGTGAAACGGCAGCTTTGGAACATCCAGCTAGCACACCAAGTTCTTCCAGATATCTCCTGACAGCATTACTAATGTGGAAAGAGTTAATTCCAAGAAAATTATCATCATCTAATCATTGCTTTAGGAGAAGCTACCCTAATTTCAGAGGAAAGTAGTTTCATGGATCTTGCAATTTATTTTCATACAGCCAGGAATAATCTCTCATATGAGAAATTATTAAACAGATAAATTGACTGATTGTTCTTTTCTTTACTTAAGTTGAATAACCTTGCTTGCTTAGAAATTCACCATAACAAGCACTTTAGGAATAGAGGTCCTTGGAATCAAATGGAATTTTCAATCATGTTAGAAATTTGAAGAGTCAAAGTCATTCAATTCAGGCAAAAGAACACACAAGTGAATAAGAGAGTTATCAAATGCACATCATTCAAGAAAATAAGTTAAAAAGTGAAAATAAATATAAAATGCAGATCAGTTTGGAAATTAAAATCAATCAAAACTTAAAATGATATATGGTTAAAAAAAAACTAGGATAAAAATAACAGAGGAAAAACAGAGCTCTCCAATTCCTTTTACTCACTCCTTACTGTAAAAGCTTGTGAGTAAAATGAATACTTCTAGGAAGCAGACATTTCTCACCATGGTTAAAGGGCTCCTTTATCACCTAAAATGAGATCAAGAATGGCCTCAATGGACAGATACAAATGCTTTACCTCTTCAGAAAATATTTGTTCTCAGACAGTTTCTGCATGTAGATTCCTTTCAGTACAGCATATACAAAGCTCACAAATAAATAATTTATTTTCTTGTAGCAACGGGTAAGTTCAAGAAGTACCAACAGAGCAGACAGGTGAGAATAAACAAAACCCTGGAATTTTCCAAGTACACAGGACTAGAGCACGTATTTAAGATTCAATCATAATGCTTCTCAAAGGCCTGTGAGTATCAACCTTGTGAAAGGAACTTGGAGCTCAGCTTTGATAGTGTTAACAGGTTGGGGTTTTTTTTCCTGTGTAACATATATCGATCCATGAACCACCCCTTGATTAGCAAGGCCCCTTTATGCATTTGAAATGAGACTGACTTACTCTTCATGTCCTACTCCAATTCTGAGATCTTTTTTTAATATCCTACAAAGAAACATCAGCTGTGCTGTGATTTGAAACCTGTAAATAAAGATGACTGTCACCTGTTCAACTTTCAACTTATATGTGCTTCACATGGTGGCAGAGGCAGCTGTGGTAGGTCTGAAACAGGAGACAGCAGGAAAGACAGAACACACAAGGCCAAGCTTGACAGAGGGCTGTAAGACATTTCCAAGCTGTCCTGGAAGAATTAATTCTACCTTCTTGTTATCTGCTGAACTTTGGAAATATCACTGAGTACTGAAAATCTAGCAAAAACAAGAGACCTCGTACTATTTTTCTTCAGTCTAAACAGAAGAAAGAACATGTCATTTATTGAAAAATTACTTGAAATGTTACACCTGTGGTGGTGGGAAGAGCACGTGGGAAGCAGAAAGAAAAATGTTAGAGCCTACAATTGAACTTTCTCCTCCTTTGCAGGAATCTTCAAAGGCCATAATCACACACCTAGGCAGCTTGATCCTCAGTTCATGTAGACAAGGACCAGCTGCAAAATTCACCTCTGATAAGGAGCTGGTGTAGTCACCTCACTTTTACAGAAAGTTGGTGACAAAATTAGAGCCTGAGCAAACACCTACCCAGGTGCCAAGGGGAAGGACGCCAGTGCTGCCTCCTTGCCAGAGCACCAGAGCTTTCAGGCAGGTGTTGCTGAGTTTCAGGGAGCGCTCGAAGGGAGAGCCAAGCTCCGGCGCAGGGTGACAGCACTGAGCCCGTACATCCCGTGATTCCAAAGTCACAGAGAAGCAGCACAAGATCCCTGCATTTCACTGAGCAAATCTAGCACGGGGGTACTGGAGGGGGCTGCCTGATGCTGCCTCTTAATATGAGCACTGACACTACATTTGTTGAAGGCACAACTTTATTCTAACTTCATTATTATTACTAAAATGATAACTTTTCAGATTTTTACATCTAAAGAGAATTTTCTCCTAATTTAACTGAAAAGAGGATTAAAAACCCAAGAATTAGCAGCCTGTACAGTGCTTAGTACAGTAGTGAGATTTTCTTGGTTTTTTAACATGACACCCTGAGAAATCCACATGCAATTTGAAGCTATAAACCCATATGATACTTTTGGACGTGCAGTAAAAAAAAAAAAAATACTCTGAAATTTCTTATGATAGAAGTCTTCCATTCCTAACAACATTAATCCATTTTAAACCTGCTGATGCAATAGCCTACAAAGCTAATTCCTAGCAGGGCTGTTTTCAGGGTTAGGAGACTTAGGGTGCCTGGAAGAAAACAGATGTAAATTTAGTGTGAAAACAGATTAGCAATGAGCATATAGGATGAAATTGCTGATAGAGAGCATAGAAAGATGGTAAGGAAGAGTGAAGAAAACTTTCAAATTAAGAAAAGGATTTGACAGCTTGAATCTTCTCCTGTAAATATCTCCCATCTTCTGCAAATATCTCCTATCCTCTCCCTTGAGAGGGCGTAATTTTTAATTTCTTCCGCCAAATCCCATTACTCTGCAGTTATCATGTTTGGAGCTCTCCCCAGGAGAAGGGGGAACAGGCATTTCACACTGTTGGTGCAATCCATTTCTGGGCAGACCTGCCAGCCACTGTAGTTTCTGGGATTCATGCCAGCAGGGATAAGTCTGCTTGTCAGTATAAATCCCATGTATACATAGGCCATAAACTCATGCCAGCCGTTTTTTTTTTTTTGGTTTTGCCTTCCATCCCAATTCAACAAAACTCCCCCATTCGCTAGTTTTCTTTTCCTTTTATATTGAATTGTCCTTGGAAACCACAAGAGTTTATAAGTTCAGGGAAAGAGGAAGAAAAATACAGCATGGATTGGAACTGGTTTTGCAGATCCTGTGAGATTTGCTAATGGTTCAGGAGGTTTGAAAAACCCCAAAGTCAACAAGAATCCCTCACTCCCGCTCAAGAGGCAAAACTGACAGAGCTGCATTTTATTGGGTGCGACCCTCACCTGGTGCAATTTTTCTTCCTTAGCATTTTCCAGAGAACTAAGGCAGTGGGTTTTGCTGCCAGAAGCTGGGTTTTCTGCTTGCCACCCACACAGAAGAATCTGTTTGCGTGTGGAACTTGTGCCGCGTTGTGTGACATATGTTTGGACGTCTCACTCCCAGAACGGGAAGTCTCAGGCAGTGGGTAGGAGGAGGAACAGCAGGCCAGAGCCTTCTGCTTTTAAGGGGAAGAGTTACGAGGCTCCAAAGGGTTTCTTTGTTGTGTTTCTGAAGAAAAGGATAAACAAGGGCAAAGTATAGAGGGAAGAGGCAGTGGTGAGTAAGAGGGCTTTACATATGCGTGCCTGAATGCGTGCTTACACATGCACATACATACATACATATATATATATGTATATATGCATATACACACACGCCCAGCTACGAACAGGAGGCCAGTCTCAGGAACCCATGATTTCCCCACCTCCTAAATGTTACAGAGGTATGAATAAAAAAAAAATAAAAAACCCCAAAGCAAAAGCAATTGGACTAAAGATGGTTCAAAGCCAGAATCACTGCTGATGGCGGTAAACTCACAGAAGTAGCTCTTTGCTTTCTCAGAGCCATTTTAGTTGCACCAAATTTTATTGTTTCTATTACAATCCAATAGATTGTAAGGGGAAAAAAAAGAGTCTTCATAGAAAAATTAGCAGCAATTTTTTTCCATGAAAACAGTTAAACAACTATTTTTGAGTTGTTTCAAATAAATGAATCTTTGGTCCTTTCATTACAGTTGTTAAAGGAAAATGTAAGTGTTACTGAAGGTGGTTTACACAATGCACAACCCTCCCGGAGCACTTCTGGCACAAGGCCCAGTGGCATAAACACATACATACACATTTAATGGTATTACTCTGAATCACTCTTCCAGCACAACTATTTATATCTGCAAGGGTTCACAGGAAGATCACTTTGTTTCCCACACCAACAAACTCTAAAGCAAACTCACCTAATTTACAGACCTCTCCCTTGATCTTTTCATGCCTTACATTGTCACTTATGCTATAAATATTACAGAGTTTTGAAGATATATCAAAGATTCAAGTTTCACCAAACCTGCAATAACAACAATTTTTGAAGCCTTTTCATAATTGGAATTGCCCTCTGTAGGAGTTCTCCTCATATGTTAATCAAATTTTGTACTAAAAGATTTTCTCAAAATATCCATTAAGACACCAGATTATTATATTTTTAGTAAATTACATATTTTGATGTTCTTTTCAAAGAAATGGAGGGGTTCTTTTAAATTCACCCAGAATTACCATCAAAAGACTGAAGGATGTGAAATTGCAGCATAGACTTTGTGGTAATATTCTTCCCACTCCTGCTATTTAACTACCAAGCAGTTACAAAGACATGTAGGAAAGAAGAGGTGGATAAATTAAAGGTTTGGGAAGGATTACCAGAGAGAACCCAGGACTCTGTCAAACTCCTAGTAAATGGCAATTACACCCCTGTAAGGAAGGCAGGGGAAAGGGGCTTTGTCATGGGTACAAGGCTCAAGAATAAGCATGGAGCAAGAACGTATAATGGAAGTTTTCAGTGGCAGCGAACACCACAGCTGAAGCTGGGAAAAACAACTGCACTCTGTATCTTGAGGTCAGCATTGAAAAGCTTCAGAAAACACATCTGTAAGAGCAGAAAGGCTTGTGCTGCAAATCAGGTACTGGAAAATCTTCCTGCCATTCCACTGCACATGATGAGCGAGGCAGTAGGGCAGCAGAGGAGGAGGAGAAATGATCAAGTTCTTGGTCAAGATCACTTTATTCACTGAAGTTCTAGCCAGCATTGTCCACAATGGTGGACACAGAATTCCTTTCTCAAAATTACTTTCTCCATGTGAAGGGGAAAGTGGGGACTTTCAGAGCAAGGTCAGATGCCTGGCATTCACAGAACTCAAAAAGATGAAGACAGGTATATGGAAGAAAACAAAGGAAGAAAAAAAATGATGTTGGGAGCCATGAGACTTAACTTCAAAAGGGAGGAAGATGGAACAGTTACACCTGGCTTATGACACAGATGGCAAACTATGGCATCCTGGTGGAAAACTCACTTAATAAGCTTGCACCATCACCTCTTCCTCTACCCACAGCTCTGCTTCTTATTCTCTGCAAATCCTCTATCCAGAGATTCTGCCTCTTCCATTTCCTCTCTGCAATATGCCTGAAATCCTCTCTCTGTATTTTTTATCCTCTTCCTCACCTTAACTTGGACCATTTTCTACTATAGCTTTTTCACTGCAATCACAGAAAAGCAGGGGAAGATGTTATTATTTCAAGTGTTTTGTTCATCAAAGCATCTTCCAGCCAACTGCAGTTGCCTGGATGGTCTAGTGAAGTCTGTGCACCTTAATGCAATGCTAAAATTTATTCTGCTACTCCACAGATCATGGATAGGAGAACATCTCAGATGCTTTTTTACCATGTTTTACATCAATACATTTTCTGCTTAAAAATATACTCAATGATTTTTACTTTTTTTTCTTCCTATCCAGCTGTAGCAAGACTGGATTGTGCCATTATCATTCTCAGATTTGCATGCCCTCCATTTGCAAATGAGCATTTCAAATGAGTGGGAGGTATGTTAGGTAGGGTGAGGACAATATCTTCCTTCCTATTCAAGAGCTTGCCAACAGAAGCATATGTAGGCTGGGCTGATTCCAAAAGTCTCTCGAGCATATGGAACACCCGTTCACACTGCACTCAGCCCTCCCGCTCGATTTGGTGTGTTGGCAGAGCTCCTGCCACAGGCACCTCATTTCACAGTGAAAATTCATTCCGCCATTATGGCTATTAGTCAAAGCAGCCATTACTCACATATGATACCAGGACCCTATTTTTGTTCTGTTATGAGTGATGCAGGGAGTTCTAGACATCAACGTTTAAATTACAAAGTATAATGAATGAGTATTGTAATTACTTTTCATTTTCTGATGATGCTGACAATATTAGGTTCAACTTTGCTGACATAAATGAAGCCAAGAGGAAAGTATGGACATGGAAGATCACTCTAGGCAGGTGCTAGTACTTCGAAAGTGAAATGCAAAGTGATCTATTGCAAAGCCTTTCATAAATGAAATTAAACGCTTCTCAATGATACTAACCTTGGAAAAGGCACAACTGGCAAATTGGAGAATGTATCAATCTGCCTGAAACTGTAAGCCAGCATTGTTTTCTAGAGTCTGTATGTGCCAAAGTGACCTTGAAGTCAGTATTTTCCATAGTTAGGACTGAGCCAATGCCAGGGTGTGAGGTGGGGACATTCATACCTGAAAAACACTTTTTTAATTGGCTTTTCACTTCATGATTGTTCACATGATTGCTCATGATTGAGCCACCTTTTGATGGCTCCCAAAATGTAAAGTGTTGAAAAATACTACTCTAGGGTTGAATTTAATGCCACAATTTTATTTCAGTACAGTGAAGTCCCTATCTGAAGTTATTGCAAATGAGCATTCCAGCATGAAATCAGGCTGTACTGATGTACTCCAAATGCGAATCTGCAGCAGCCTGCTTCACACGGTTCCATACACTGAAGAGTAGCCCATTAGGTTTAAAGAAAGAATGCCTCTAAAAAAAATCAAGGTACCACCAATTGCACTGATGATTTTTTTCCTGAAAAATTCTTAAACTTGTAGCCTGCCATGGCTCAGGAAAGGCATCAGCTCACTATACCCTGGCCTGTTGTGCTTTCATTTTGTGTTACAGAAAGCATCCTAAAGTTTGGGTTTTTTTGAGACAGAAACTCTATTCAAAGTGCAGGTTATAGCAAACCTGATATAGGTTATATTCAAGTAGGAAATGCTGATGAAGAACATTTCCCAAGACTTAGGACTATGCCCTCTCCAGCTTCCAAAGATGTTGGACGTGTTTACTCTTGGTTCCTGTTTTCCTAAAGCCTCTGGTTTTTCAGGCTTTTTCGATGATCTTTATTTGCCCTCTTCTGGTCCTTTAAAACAAGCAGTCCTGAGCTCCAATACATCTTCCTTTCAATTATTCCAATGCAGAAGGTGCTAATGGCAAAGGTTATGTTTTCTGCATTGAAGGAAACTACCTGACTGCTTTGGCCTTTGCTCTCGTGGCCCTAAAATCTGTTAAGGGAAAAAGAATTAATATGAAAATACTTCAGATAGAAATAACCTGGATTTGTGTAAGGGCAGCACTGCAGCATCCTTACCATTTTTGCTCAGTCTGTTTGCACTGTTATGCTGTCACATGAATGATTCCATGTTCCCAGTATCTTTTTTCTTTTCCTAATTACATTGAAATCTTGAGATTGCAAACGTCCAACTTTGTCTTCTATTACATTCTCTGTCTCGCTTGTGGGTTTTTTTAATAAATTCGAAGTATGAAAGGTTTTAGAAGTTCATGAATAAAATAGCATTTTGTACTCTCAAAGCTCTGCTCCTAAGAGGTTTACGAGATCTTTCAAAAACATTAATGAATTAAGACTTATTATAATACTATGAGTGGTGAAGTGTGATCCAGTCCTTCAGTTAAGAGATAAGAGCTTGGAGAAATAGCTTGCTGTACTTTCCAGTGTCTCTTTGGCAAATCATTCAGTAGCAGGCCCAAAAAGATACAGAAGCAATTAATTCCCCACTGGAACATATGGTAAGTTAGACACCAAAACAGGAGCTCAGTGCAAAGTGAGGCTGCAGATCTCAGACCATTCATGCGTAAAAGGCAAAAATCCAAAAGCGTGGGTAATGGGAACAAATACATTAATAAGTAAGAGACACTAGGGCACAAAAGCAAAGAAAGAAATAATATCCCATTCATACAAGGCAGAAGCAATGCCAAGAATCAAGTGACTCATCATTATAGTAAAGGTTTGGAGAGAGTGTTTTGGAAAAACACAGTAGACTCCTGCTTCTTTATCAGGCGCTGACGTGTGTGATATGTCCATAACTACAGATCTCTAACATTTCTTATACACCAACCAACTGCATATATTTGCCATTTAGAAGTGGCAAGAAAAAGAGGTGAAACTAGTTCTGGCAAATGGAGTACCAGTATTCAAACACATTCCAGCCTTTCCCTATGAAATGCAAACTGTTTTTCCAGCAGGAAGTCTTCTTAGTCAAGTGAGTAAACCCGAAAATAAGCATTACATAGCTGTATATGCCACCAACTCCACAGTTTTGAGTGGCTGCAGAAAAAAAGGGGAAGGGTAGAGGACAAGTAAAAGGAGAAGCAATTCTAACTCTGAAAATTTCTGAAAATGGACTGTGCTTTCTGCTCTCTAAGCTCCTATCACAGTGAGACATCTATGAACTACAGAAAATAGGCAACACATCTGATACAAACAAAAGAAAATGAGCAGAAAATTGAGATGCCAAAGCTGTGTGGGCTGCCTGTTTTGGTTGATGATGATGATAAGATGGTTTCTTTGAAATGCTTTCTTTTGCTACATTACAACAAGATTTGTTCCATATGTGTCCAATTGGAACTTTAACACCCCCCACTCACCGTCTGCAGAAGCAAATTGGGTTATTTCTCTCATTTTATGTCTGCTGTATTTTATGTTAAGGATGTTGCGTGTGAGCACAATCGATGCAGCTTGTGCCAAGGCAGTAAAAGGCATATTTAAAAGCTGTGCTTATTATTGGATTTTGTGCAGTACAGACAAGAAGAACACAGGTGACACAAGAGTGCTGCATTAGTTTGGTGCTTGTGCCAGGTTTCTTTAGAGATCTTACAGGTAAAGCACAAGGCCCCTCTGAGTCTGCTGTTATCTTGTTTTATATTAGTCTTGCATTTTGCTCTATTAGCCACCTAGACTTTTTACTTAACACCATATAACATGTTTTCAGAACACTGAAGGTAAAGCTTGAAGTTGTGTGAAAATCTCTAGCTCCTGTTCCTATTCACACCTACAAACACACCGACCCCTGGCTACTAGAATAGCCATGTTTCACCACAGGAAGGAGAAAGTCATATGGCCTTTACTGTCAGCTTAAGTCCTGGAACACTGCAGGAATGTATACAAATGCTAACTCCTCTGGCCTGCTGTCCCAACCTAGAGCAGCTCTTCTGTCTGAAAGCATTATTTCTTCAAGGTCACAGTGAAGCAAAATCTGGTTTTGTGTTGCCAAGGCACTACTAAAAAACTCTTCAGAATAAGCACTGTCGTTTGAATTCCTCTATTCTCTAGAACTAAGAAATCAGAACATAAACCCACTCCATAACAGTATGTGATAATAAGCTACAGCATTACTTGTACAGTGATTTTTTTGCAAGGTATTAAGACAAATACTTTGATTTGCCAGGTGCTAGCTACTACATTGCAGCGTCATGGTCCAAAGGCTTTCCGAGCCTTCTTTGTCCCATGGCCTGTGTTTTTTTTCTTCCATATTTCTACAGTCCTTAGCACAATGGGATCTAGTTGAGTAACAAGGGCTTGCAGGTGCTACTGCAGTACAAATAGCAAGTAATGGTGAAGTGTGTATACAGATTAAATTTCTTGAACCTGTAAATATAACCTGTTCTGTACTAGAGCTAAGTTGGGAGTCAATATCTGAAGAATAGTCCCACTGGAGCATCTGTATTTTATCTATTAGCGCATTTTATCCTTCAGCTGTGATCAGACCTTCATGGGAGTAAACTCCCAAATAAGTTCAAACTTCTTTTGATTTCTTTTTTTTTAAACTCTCACATTATAATTGCCATAATGTTCCCTAGTGCCTGCCATTTTGTGCTCTAATGATACTTCTCAAGTGATCAAAGGCACAGAGCTAAGTACACCCTCTGGGGAAAGGAATGTGTTTCCCAGCTTCCTGCACTGCACCTTTTAGTCCCCTGTTGTCTTTATTATTGAAATCAGCCATTAGAACTCTGTGCTGCTCTGAACATCCACTCACACGGTGGAATGGGATTTTTTTTATTAAGCTGTTCAAAAAAGTGAGAGAGTAATAATTTACTTACGAAAAGGCTGCAACTCCCACACCTGCCTGACAGATGTTTGTGTGGATGCAAGGATTTCCACCTACTTTTAAACCACAACTGAGTCATTTTCCTACAGCCTCATGAAAAAGGCACACACTGCATGTGCACATGAGTGCGTGGGGGTGTGTCACGTGCTGATAGAAAAAGGAGTGCAAAGCAAAACCACGCAGAGGCAAAGAGTTATACTGCCCATGGTCAGTGCTGTAGGCAATGGCCGCTGAACCAAGGACCCCCATCAGCCCAGGACTCTGCCAGAGCCCACTCACAGTGCCCAGATGAATCCCTCATCCAAAACCTGATTCATTCAGAGAAGACAGCTCGACTCACCAAGACCTGGGTCTGCTAAAGCACAGGCCCAGTTCTCAGTCTGCACAGATCAGTGTGGTTTCATTCATTTTAAGCAAGATGCAGAAGCCCACTCCAGAGAAATACAAGCAGGACATTTCTCTCCTACCATGTAACCAATAAGCACCAGCTGACTTGGCTTACACACTAATTTTACAGTTTAGCCTCAGCTTGATACTTGATTCTGGGAGAAACTTACACAAGAATCTCATGGAAATCCCTTATGCAGCTGCAAACATACTGGGACAGAGGTAACAGGGGAACTCTATCAAAGGGAGAGAAAAACCCACCTACACCACAACCAAGAAAGTGCTAAAAACCACATCTGCACTTGGAAAAACAAAGAGCCTCACGTCAGGATCACTCTTCACAGGTTATAAAATACTCACTGTAGATGCTGTTTTGTTCTGACTAATCCTTTGAAATATCTGAGCTGTGAAAGTAAGGCAAATATACTTTTCATAGTCCATTAAAAAAGAGCCTAAGGAGGTTAGTCTTAAAACACTAATTATTTTCTCCTGTGGAAATTGGGGAATAGCCGAATAAAAGGCTATTATACAATACCCTACACTAGCAAGGGTTCACGATGAGACTGAAAAATTATTATTTCTGGTATGGTTTCAGTATGTCTTCATTTGTCAAACTGATCACAAAAGCCAATAAATCAGAAAAGCTGTAAAATCTCTGTAAATATAAACTAAAAGCCGTAACCCCTTTGACCCCAGGCACTTTGCATTACCAGAATTCCTGACAATAAATACAGGGTATGACAGCATCAGTGAGCTTTGTAGCTTCCCTATGGACACTAGCAGAGCAATATGCAGCATGAAGACATTATTCAGCACCTGTGAGGAGAACTATTAGCTCAGAGGAGGGAATAGAAAAAAATTAGACCAAAATGCACTTAAAGAGGATTAGGTAGGAGAGAGAACCTAGGGCACTTTGCAATCATAGGCTGGTAACCTTCATTAATCATAAGGGCAGAAATGCACAGCAGGAGATAAATTGTTCATGAAACCAAAAGTTGGCCAAAATGTTAAATAATATATAACTATAGCATACTCAATACCAAACCAGCACAAGATGCATATGATTCTATAGGCCATTTGTGAGAAGATAAAAGAAAATGATGTTCCACTGGAGACTTCTGAAAATTAACGAGACTGTTGAGTATTCCCATAGCTGAGAGGGGTTTTTTTCTTATTTTACAAGATGGATTGCAAATGTGCTTGAGCAAAATGCACAGTCATTTTTATCCTCTGCAGACTTAAATTCACTGGTGTGAGATGTGAGGAGATAAGCCAGGTTATAACCATGAACCTCCAGTCAAAATGGGACAATGTATTTGAGCACTTGTTCCTTTCCACAGCATTATAAATCTTCACAGTATTTCACTGCAGGTCTTTGCTGTTGTTTTCTCTCTTGTATTTTTGTGTAATTCATTATAAAACCAATAAGCTAGCCAAACAAAAAAGAAAAAATAAAAGCAATTTTCTTTAGCCTGTATTGCTGCAGCTGCTTACAACTACCATTATTTTTTTACCCATTTTGTCCTTTTTCTCTCAATAACTATGCTCCATCCCCATTTTTTACTAATACTCCCAATTAAACTGAAATCAGCTGGGCTACTTATTCTTCTGGTTGCTTCCTTATTTACATATCACCATTGATAACACTTCTAAAACAGCTCTGGAAGGAGAGTTCCTTCAGTTTGTAAATACCTTTTGTTAATGTAGTCTTTCCGAGTGATGCTTTGAGGTTTTTGCTAAAGGACTTCAGGCACAGAAACAACAGATAAAATATAAACAAGAGCAATGCAGCTCCCCTCTCCACCCCCATGTTGCCAATATTCCTCACACCTGACCCAGAGGGTGATTTTCCATGGTACATTGAACACTGCACTAGCAGGGGCCAGCAAGGGTGCCAAGTGCTGCATGGAAAGCAGTCCACAGGAAAATTGACTGATCCTCCAAAAGCTCATTTCACTTAAACCACTCAGTAACAATCAACCGATAACAACCTTCAGTCATTACTGTTCTTGTCCCAGAGTTGAATAAGCAGCTGCTTCAAATCGGACACTAAATCCACTTTCTAGTCAACAGATCAATTTGAGGTTCTCTACTGAAAGTGCCCAGGATTAAAACACAGCAGACATAATCAGCATTTGTTAGAGGATATGCAAGATAATTCCAGAGAATACTGCCTGACAAGATGAAACTTTAAAAACAGAATGACAAAATATTGCAATTTATGACCTGTAAAAAGTACAAAGATCGTTATAACTCATTCATTAGGTTTTACCTGGTATACCAGGTCTTTATAGGATACCACATGAGAAGGAATCAATCTGGCCCTGAACATAGAACATTCCATAGCAAAAAGCAAAATTCTTACCGGGAAGGAGCAGCAGCACTGAAATTAGCATTGTTCCTGCCCTTGGACCACTCCAGCTGCCTCTACCCCATCCAAAGGCACAGCCCACTCTGGGTAAGCTGTAGCTGTGCTGGTAGTGATTCCAATTACATCAAGGATGGGCCCTATAGTGAGGATTTTTTTTGGTACAGTTTACAGTTAAAGCAAGCTTTTTTTTTTTTTTTGACTAGGGATTTTANATTTTTTTTGTACAGTTTTTTAAAGCAAGCTTTTTTTTTTTTGACTAGGGATTTTAAACAAATTGCTTTATTATTGGGAACTTTTAAAATTCTGTTCCCATCCCAAGAGTGAAGCTACAAATTAGCCACTACTAAAACTCCAGACTTGCCTCTGGCTATCTCCTTATGAATGTAAATTTATTACAAGACCCAGTAAATCACAGCCTCTTTGGGTATCAGTAAACAAGATCTTATTTAGTGGCCTAATTGCTCAATAAGGAATGGAGAAAAGGGATTAACCTGCCTGCTCCTCCTCTGTGCTGGGCAGATGGAGATTGCCAAACATCCTGCAGCTCTGTGCACACTCTGCCCCTGCACAGAACGCAAAGGCAGTGAGTGAAAATGCAGTGGGATGGCTGCAGATCACATGGGCTTTGAAGTCAGGGGCACAAATTATTGTAAGCACCTGTGAAAATCACAGGACTATTACAGACAGCTGAGGGGATATTGCACCAAAACCTGCAGAACCATAAGAATTAATATTCAAGGACAAAAGGACCCTCAAGCCAACACTGTTATTCAAATGTCCTAGAGTATCCAAATCATCTGGATGTAGCTAGCAGATATGGCACAAGACCCAGGGGAAGTCCACACATTCCTGGGATGAAGCTGGAGGCCAAGCACCTCCATCTAGGCTCAGAAAACACCACTGCAATCCTATATTTAGGCAACTGGATCTCATACAAGGAGCCTTGGAGAGACAGTGTGGCTCTCCATGCAGGGACATGAGGTTTGGTCTTGTCTGCAAGCTGTGTCTTGATCTGAAGGAAGCTCTTTATTGGACTGCTCGTGGACCACAGGTGTCTGAACTAGGAAGTCAAAGGCAGCAGCATGCCTTGTTTGCTACTGGCAACAAAACCAGAAACTCCTTTGTTTGCCATGAGTGCATGTATGTTTTACATGTACTGGTGACCTTTTTTCCCCCTTCACTGGCCATTGAGTCAAATCTAAAGAGAAAAAGTTTGAAAGTTGGAACTGAATGATTGAATTAGAGTGGATGAGGAGGAACTGAGGAGTAAAAGTGACCTTCTTACTGACAATCCAAGAAATTGCCATATTTACTCAGCTCAGCAGAGCAAATGATGGCAAAAAGCAGAGCAGATCCTCTGCCAGAGCATAGCTGCATCACTCCACTGACTTCAATATACTTTAACATAATAGTTGTGTAGCTGGGCTCTAATGAGTTGCAGCCACATTACACCACTAAGGATCCTTACCTGGAGAAAAAGACTAAAACACCAACCAATTTAACAGACTTAGTTTCATTTTATCCTGATTTTGCTCCAGTGTAAATGCCTTCAAACATTCAAAACCTCTGACAAGAAGTATGGTATCTTTTGCAACACAGTATTAACAGACTTTATTCAATCTATCAGACATTGAGAGGGGGTGAGCCACACCTGGCAAACAGCTATGACAAGCACTGCAGATTTTCTGGTTTGCTGTGATATATGGCACCTGCCCCCTGCAGAATGGTGTCCAGTCCAGCTGATCCCTCATTTTGGGGTGGGTGGAAGAATTGTTTGCAGTCCTTGTGAAGTGTTCCATTAGCCCTAATACTTTGCATTGATTAAAAGCTTTGTTTAAACCTTGAGTTGAATGCATTTTTCAACTAAAACTCAACTTTTAAATGCCCAAGTACTTCTTTTAAAACATTTCAGCTTTTCCATATGGTAATCAGTTGCTGGCTTAAACTATTCTTTGAATTCAATCCAAAACTGGTAAGAATTTGATCTCTTCAATATTTAACTGTCTGTGAATTTACTGTTCATCAAGAAAAATTATTACTTTAATTTTGTTACCAAGAAACCTACAGGAGAAGCATGACAGTCATAGGAATTGCATAGAGTAGGATTGAAAAGGAGATTGATAAAAAAATTGTTAAGAAACATGGCACATGTTAGTCCCCCTGATATCAATGAGAGGGGAGACAAAACCTACATATAGAGTAGGTACAAGGTAGTCATCACTGCCAAATACAGCAAGAAAAAATAGTTCACACTAAGTAACAGAAGGACTTGCTAGGAAAATCAAAAGGTATGTAACACAAAGAATAGATTCTAGATAATAGCACCACTCTGAGAATTATGGCCATTTAATTTGCACGAAATCCTGAAAGATCCCAGCCTGGCCTCACTAGGAGAGATGCGTCAGCAATTGTCAAGGGTACAGATGCAAAAAAAATGAAATAATTGTAATTCATACTTCCTCTTCATTCTGAGAAACATAACCAGTAGATTAATAACTTGAACTTTACCTTTGCAGACTTTGGGTTTTCCTGTTCTGCTTCAGTAGACAGTGCCAATAGTAGCAGAAGCTCATTTCCAGAAGTTAAATATTTCGTATAAGCACCTAAATACTTAGAGGCAGTTGGAGCTTATGAAATGCTGAGGATGCCCAGTGTGCAGGTAGAAAGGCTGTAAACACATCCTATTCCAAAGTATTTTGTCAATGATGGCAAGCAAAATTATGACCAGCAACAGCAAAGAATTACTTTGCTGAAGGTTTCACCAAAACTCTGCCCCCAAAATCCTGGGCTTTAACATTGTGTCCTTGGCCCAAATCTTCCTTCCCAGTGACCCACTGCTATGGCAGGCAGTTTTAATTCATCCCTTCCCACCTGACAGGAGGGTCACCACCTCCCTGACACGGTGGGGGACACCCGGTTACCCTGGTGGGGCCGAGGGCCTCTGAGAGCCTTCCAAAACAGGGGGAGATGAGGCTGCTGCCAGGAGCCACCTGGAGCAGCGGGCAGTGCCCTTCCCGCCTCCAGTGTGGTGTGGTGGGAAAGCCTGTCCTTCAAACGGGGAAAACCCTGCCCTCAATCCGGGCAAAGCCTGTTCTTCAAACGGGGAAAACCCTGCCCTCAATCCGGGCAAAGCCTGCCGTCAATCTGGGCAAAGCCTTCCCTCTCACCGGGCAAAGCCTATCCATCGCACCGGGCAAAGCCTGCCCTCAAACCGGGCAAAGCCTGTCCCTCACACCGGGCAAAGCCTGCCCTCAATCCGGGCAAAGCCTGTCCCTCACACCGGGCAAAGCCTGCCCTCAAACCGGGCAAAGCCTGTCCCTCACACCGGGCAAAGCCCATCCTTCAGACCCAGAGCCGGGAGGCACTGACCAAACTCCACATCATGGGCAGGTAAAGGTGGGGGGGCCTCTGCGGGTTGTTCGAGTCTGTCACAGAGCCTGTGTCACCTGCCAGGGCCATTCCGCCTCCTGAGAATTCATTTTGTAGCGCTTTTCCCCTGCTCTGACCAGGGGGAAGAGGGTCTGAAGCCGTCTCCTGCGGCAGCTCTGGCTCACAGGGCCAGCGGAGCCCGACCGGGCTGTGCGGGAGCAGCGGGGCCGCCTCCTGACCCAGCGGGACCATCGCTTCTCTGATCTCCGCGCAGCCACAGCTCAGGCCGGAGCAGAAGCACTTCTCAGACCGTGCCTCGCGTGCCCCATGCCCACGGGCTCGCTGCAGCAGCGGGCAGGGCAGGGAGGGGCGGCAGGGATGCTCTGCCGGGCGAAGGAAGGGGCCGGCAGTGCTGGCAGCAGCTGCCGTGCGGCTCCAGCTCCGGAGCGCTGCCCGCCCAGATGGCGTGAGGGAGAGCAGATGCTCCGTGATCCCGTGCGCTCCCGGAGAGGGTCACCTCTCCTACGTGCCTCTGGGTCCGGGGAGAAAAGGTGACCCCGACTGGGGCCTGTTTTACTGCTGGCAGCACACCAGCGACTGTTCTCTGGATCTGCTCTGCCGACTCGAGTTTCAAGCTCAGCAGCTCTAATTCGCCTGTCTCCTGATGATCAGTCTCATTAGTACACTGCGCTCCTCTTAACTTTTGTGAGATACGGTTACAACATGAGGGTCCAAATCCTTTCGTGCCCCTTTTGTGTATATGTAAATACACATCTGTCCAACTAGACAGATGTTGATTTAGCAGAGCTGCGAATGAAGAAGAAGAAAGGGAAGTGGACTCTCAGTGCAAACTGAGTGCTCGTCTTTCTTGGGCCAGAACTCACAGAACAAAACCAACAAAAGTCTCTGAAACTGATCTAATCTTGTCCCTAGGCCAAATCTAAAGAGCACCCCTTCTTCTGCCGTGCCTGAAAGTCATTTGTCCATCATGATCTTGAAAGCCTCTGTTGGTTCATTCCCTGCAGCACCCCCAGGTGTAGGGCTTAATTGTCTATATTTTGGAAGATGTTTCTCTATGTCTAAATTCACTTGCCAGAATGACACATTAGACCTTGTTCAACTCACAGGAGTTGTGGAGAAGAGTTTATTTGCTTTTACAGCTCACAGTAAAATACTTGTGTCAGTGTGATCAGCCACCAGAGTGCCCTGGGTACCCCGCCCCATGGCCACAGGTACAGGCTGGCTGTGTCCCACCTGGGTGGCAGCCCCTGGTTTCTCCACCATGGACAAGCATGCTCAGATCCCTCTCAGTGGCAGATCCTGCTGCTGCCACAATACAACAGCAACAAGTACAGAACAAGTGTTACCTGGGAGCCCCGGGATGCATATGACTTGCTCCAAAGGTGTCACACAAAATGGCGAAATTTGATTCCATGGAAGTCAGTCTGTGCTGTGTACTACCCAAAAATATATGGACTAATTTCATTCATCTGCTATATACAAAGTCTGTATACAAAAGTGCATCTATAAATACTGCCTAAGACAGCACTCTATATCCATAGTAGTAGATATGGTATTAAATCCTGTGATTTAATAAGACTTTCTTTAATTTTATTAATATTGAGTATAGGCCCTTACAAATCTTATGTATGTGTACTGTGATACTGTAAATTCCAATGATTTATGCATCCTCATTGTGCAGTCATTTTTTAAATAGATTTTAAATTGAACACAAACACTTTATCTGTATGATGGGGGTACATAAATTATGGCTATTGTCCTTTTTGCTGAAAGCTTATGGCTGAGAAAAGTCACAGAAAGATTTGGTAACTGGAAGTATGTTTAATAAATATAAGGTATTGGTATTAAAGCAAACAGTTATTCATGCTATATTTTAATTTAAGTACTTTTTATAGGAGCAGTATAAAGTAATTCATATAGATATAGCTGTTGAATGTCTGGTTTTGTTACTAATAACAAAAAATGTCCTTACATAAAAAGGCTGTTACCTGCAGGAAGAGGTTGCTATTAACCTACACAGAAAGCAGAGGGTCTAAGGCCATAGTCCTGTGAAAGATCACCAGTTTCAGTACCGTGGTCCTTGTCTGCTTTCATGCCATGATGTGGGAAAAGAAAGGCAGTGATATTTTCCTGACCCACTCAACAGGTGTGTTGACCTGGTACATATTGGTGAGCAGGGCTTTGGAGGACTGTGTGAAAGTCTCCCAATAAAACTACATTGTTCAATGGAAAGTTACTTTAAGAACACATGGGAACCTTCAGAAGCCACATACCAAGGAATAAACTGCTCTCATTTTCAAAAAAAAAAAAAAAAAAGGTAAAAAAAAGGTGTGTTTATTGTATGGAAACTTACAAACCATTAAAAATTAAAGTTGATCAACCATTTTAATTTTCCTCCTTAATTTGGCTTCCTCTAAACCCAAGAACCGCTAACCTTTCCTTAAATACTGCAACTCATCAGCCTGTGAAATATCCAGGCTGAATTTTCTGTGAATGTCAAATGCATATTCTCAATTGAACCACAGTAGTGACTAAGTACACATACTCATAAACATTTCTGTGCTGTGGCTTGTGGTAGTATTTAGCATGGTCTGAGAAAAACTCTTAAAATACATGCTTAAGTACACTGCTGAAATAGCTTCAAGAAATTTTTTGAAATTATTTTTCATTTGTGTTCTGATGAAGCTCAGTTAAAACTTAGGACCCCTGTACAGCCCCTTCTCTTTAGGTGAAAGCAAGACACCATGCAAAAACTGTTTTCCAGGACTGAACTGCCCTGCAGTCCTAATGGTTTATGTAGACCCACTAAACATGGCTTGAAATGGGTTAGAATAGCAGATCTGTCTCTTTCTGGCTGCTGGTGAAATAGCACGATTCACTGGAAATCAAATTTAACTATACAATTTTGAATAATTGTAAATATTACCAGCAGAAAGCCCATTCTAAGCCCACAGATTTATTTGCACGTTTAAGGTTCCTCTTCCCCATTTGCCCATGGGTGCATTTCACCCAAAAAAGGAATTGGAAGTAACTACAAATATTGGCCTCAGAAGCCTAGATTTAAGACCTGAACTCAACCAAACAAAGAGTAGCACTATCATTTGACAGATAGTGTTGCAGACTAAATTTCGTGGATATTCACACTGACAAGAATGCTTGGTAGAAATTGCTTGTGTGTGAGTAACACTGAATGTGACATATGGGGAACTTGTACATCTTTTGCCGGGAAGCAGGATCATATTAGGCAGTTAATCACTTTCCTCTAATCATTATTGCCATGGTTTGTACCATTTCTAACAATCTTTCAGTACTATAACAGCCAGAAGTGCTGGACTGGAGCAGGACTATTGCATGCATGGGAAACTGGTGCACAGAAAAACACAGATGTGCACACTCATACGCAAACCATTTTCCATTAAAATCAATATTGGATCCCCTGTTATTAAATCTGAGTATCAAAATGCACCCAAGGCACATTTCTTTAATTCCAAGCAGCAAAATTGTTCACAGGGTGCAGTGGAACCACTAGGAACATCACTAGTATTGATTAATGGAATATGACTGAGGGCAGAAATTAAGCTGGGGATATGGGTCTCCATTAAAAATGTTTATTGCTAAGTGCTCATGTATCACTTCAGTTCCTCAGCAGATTGGATAAAAAACCACATTACAACCTTCTTCAGGGAAAAAGAAAGACATTTAGCTGACATATTCGTCAAAGAAATTTTCCTTCCTTTCTTTACTCCAATCTTATTTAGGGTGCTAAGAGTGCTAATAAAACCTGAGAAGTACCAGTTTGGGAAGAGAGTTAAGTACATCCTTAACACAAGGCAACACTTGAAGCAAAATATATGCTTTTCCAGTCAGCTCTGTTCTGCATTCAGTGGCCTGAATCTCAGACTAGGAAAATCCGATCAGTTTTCATATCTGAAGTTGGATACATAAAAATTGTACCTCTCCCTGCCCCGCTAAATTCATTAACTTACCCAGCAATTCCACCAGGTTATAATCAATTCAAGAAACCCTGTAACGAAGAAGAGAAAAAGTATGAATACCATCTACTCAACCTGCCACTCTCCAAGCCTGACAGCAACTTCAGAGTCCAATTGTCTAGCAAAGAGTCTTCAGGATGAGCCACTTCGTTCTGCATTACTTTTTGGGTACCTACAGCTGCTCCAGAATTCTTTGTTTTTACATCCATCTCTTTCCCTTGCTGTTCCAGGCTCATAAGAATGGAAAACTCAGATCTGAGCCTAAAATTTCGCAACACTTAGGCATCTGTAGAACTTAAAGGGACTCCACTTCATAAAAATCAAAATACAATTCCTAGGGTATCTTTTATGTTTGCTTTATTTTATGAGAACCATTGAGTTGTATCACCTTTTTAATAAAACCCACTATGTTTGCTTTTGCTGCAGCCCAGAGTCAGAGGGGTGGACAAGAACTGAGAAGACCTCTGGTGAACATTTTCTGGAACCCCAATGGACTTGGCTCTTACTTGTTCCTTACTCACATGATGTCCTTTACTCCAAACCCAGGGTTTAGCTTCTCTTCAGTGATCTTTACTTTCTTTTCATGTTAAGCTTGGTCTAAGTGTTGGTGTGAATTCCATGGAATGAAGTGATGGACCTGGGAAGAAGAGAATGGCATGTAGCTGAATCTCTAGGGGATTGACTTCTGGCTTTGAAGGGAAACTTTCAAATAATTATCAGATAACAGAGACAGTAGGATGCTATTGGCACACTACCTATGTGAAGGAGTTAAGACAGGCAAAGCACCCTGTTTCCTTGCCCTGATAAGCAATTACTGGTGCAGAAGCACAGTCCCTACTCCTGTCTCACCGATGGAAATCTTCCACTGTTCTACCTCCAAGGGAAAACCGCACCCAGTTCTGTGTGGATTCCTATCTCCATCTCTGGCAAGGCATACCACAATCTGCACCACCACAACAGATACTCATAGAAATCCCAAGAAAACAAGAGACCAATTAAACAGGGACAGGAAAGCTCAGAAACTCAATAGTCTGCACAATGCTGCTTACCTATCCTAATCCATGCCAGCTGAAGAGCTGCCGTCTGGTAAGGGGCTCGGCTTACACACAGCAGAGGCATCACTCCAGCCCAAAGCCAGTAACTGTTCCAGTTCATCACAGTTCCAGTTTCCAGTTCTAACACACACATGAACTCACACACACACACCAAAACAATGTGTTTTATTTTTTTTTCAGTTAGTTTTCAAATCCCTGAAAACAAAATAATCTCTAAACTTGCTTTTGTTTGTTGAAGTGTTAACAAAGGCAGCAGATGGGTACCAGGACACAGTCAGTCTGTAGGTACCTCCTAATGCTAATGCATGAACTCCCTGTGCTTGTTGCAAGTACAGCAGAGGGAGGAACAGCTAAAGAGCTGGAAAAGCAGCAAAGGAAGGAAAGCATGTGTGTGTGAGTGAGAGTGGGAGAAAAATCCACAGTCAGGCCAGAATTCTGCTTGCCAAAAAAAAAGCTAAGCGTTCTCTTTCCCAAAGAAATGAGTCAAACTAGGGAAACAAAAATAATAATGCAGTGTGCAACTTACAGCAGCAGCTGCTATCTGAGAGAAAACATGAGATGAGTTAGAAGACACAGAAAATTAGTCTTTTTTTTTGCTTTTCAAATTATTATGTTTGTCAAGCTTTTGGCTCAAAAATGTTTGACCTAATCACATCTGTTTTACCGACTTAAATGAGAGGCTTGGCAGCTGCAGCTGGCAAAAGAGTCTCCAAATCTGCAGACAACCTTCCAATATTTGGGCTCTTGTCTGAGCCATGTAGGGATAACAAAGTCTATACCCTAAAAGTGCCTATGCTGTGCATAACCACTTACAGACGGATGCTGCTGTAGCCACCCTGCAAACAAGTCTGCTTCTAAATTCAGCTGTTCCTTGGCTTAGCCTCTGGAAATGGAAACCCAATACTCCGATGAATGTAAATTTATTTCATTTTCTTGCAAAGAATCAACTGAAGCCTCTTTGTCTGCACCCAGATACAAAGACAAACAATGGCTGCTGAAGAGAAGTAAGGGCTGACAAGTTGGAACACAACGTAGAAAGTCTTGCAAGTAAGACGAAGCCAATTGTCTTGACTGAACAGAGAAAAGGTGTTTTGCAGAAATGTAAATTTCTTTTTGCTACACAAATATGTGTATTAAAAGTGAAAAAAAGGAAAAACATTATTACTATGGTTACACAAAGATGAACTGGCTAGATGATATAAAATTACCTTTTTTTTAAGCCCCAATAACCTGCTGGGTTTTATTTAGTGAGAATTTCCTGTCTGTCTAATTTTCATTGGCACATCAATTTTCTTGCAGTGCCTGATTCTCTTTCAACATCTGTTGCTCAGTTTGACAGTATTAATTTTGGATTTTTCCCCAGATCCGATTAGTTGAAGATTGTAGTGAATGCTGGCAAGAGATCTAAGTTTTCTGTCTCTCTTCTCTCTTCTTCATAATGAAAAAATGTTTTCTTGAGATTCATAATAATTGCTATCACTGTAGTTGATACTGAAAATCATAAAGGTGTTTAGAGAGCTCTTATACATACTAATAGAAATAGGTTTTCTTCTCTTTCCAAATATTGTCTCCACCTGTCCATACACACACCTTACTATTCATGGCTACTGTGTCCATGACTTGTACACACATTCCTCTAGGCACATATGTTGAAAATGATCCATTTTTCCTGTGTGTAACTGCTGAAGTGTTACTCTAAAAACACGAGTGAAGGTCACAGGACAGCAAATAGGAACATGTATACAAGCACACAGTATTTTTTTTGGTTACAGTCAGTAGACACCAGTGGGTGCTCTGTGCCATTAATCATGTCTCAGACACAGCCCTTGCCCCAGGGAGCACACAATCTGTGTTTAAGGGAAGAGCCAAGATGCTCTCAGGCAGAGCAGAGAAGCTCAGGAAGCAACATTTGTCAGTTTGATCAGTGGCAGCACCATACATGAACAATATCTGTTTTTGTTCAGATGATGGTGATTTAGGTATCCAAGCAGAACGAGGAAGCAGCTCTGTGAAATCCCTCTGACAGCTGCTCACGTATAAGAAGAACACAGAAAAGCACACTGGTTTCTCCTTTAAGGAGTACAAGGGCTCAACCACCACAAGCCAGCCTCTAGAAAGCAGAAAGAGGTGCAAGAGAATCCAAACTGTCCTGGGTGTTTTAGGAGAAGGAAGCAAGTCAAGCCAAATAAAATAGGTACCTTCATTTATTTGGTGTAAATGAGATATAAGGGAATTCTGTGCTGCCAAAATTAAACTCCACTGTCTGTATTTGTCCTGCAAGGATATGGTTAAAACAACAAGCTAGTAAAATAGTCTTGGCAGGGATGTTCTAGATGAATGTGGACAGAGCAAAATGCATTTGCAATGCCAGTAAAAAGGATGTTGCAGTAATCAAGATAGGAGATGAACAGTTTCTGGATGAACATTTCAGCTGTGTGGGCAAGATCTAAGATTTTTAAAAAAGACCCAAACCAGCCTTGCAGGATTCAGGTATAATGTGACTGTGAGAACCAGAAAACATTACAGGACAAGTATGATGTTCCAGTTACTGGCCCAAGTAGCAAAGGGGATTGCAGTGTTGAAGGACATGACAGGGAGGTAGCTCAGAGAGAAAGATTAAAGCTTTGTTTTATAGCCCTGTTCAGTTCAAGCTGATGGTCAGACAGCAGCAAGGCTTGGAAGACAGACCAATTTTGAGCAGAACGGGACAGGTCTGAAATACAGAGATAAAGCTGTGAATTCTCTACAGAGTCACAGCAAATTTAAATGAGGCTCAGAAGGGTTAAATAGTTTACGTACAAATAGGTTCTAAATATCTGCAAGTGATAAGGCAAGGCACTTTACAGGTAAGTGTACCATATACAAATGCAGGCACAATGTACATCCCTTCCCCCAAATCTAGAACCTATATAATTGTATATGCATTTTACTTCATTAATGAGATGCCCTTGTTCAAAGCACTGTTGATTCTGCCACTTTTTATACAGGGAAACAAAATAAAGCTGCAGCTTTGTGTCAGTATCTGGTATCCTGGTGTGAGGATCTTAAATAAAATAAATCAAGCTAATCTGAAAAATTATCTTGTTCCAGACTAGGAAATACTGATTAGCATAGAGGCTGATCTTTGCTCTCACTTGTGATCAAATAAATAATAGATATCCATCAAGCTGTTCTTCCTACAGCTCTGAAAAAGAAACATTTTGACTTTTAAATACATGGGAGGTGTTCAGATATTGTTAAAGAAATCTGAGAACTATCATCTGATTGGATAATTTATTGCCTGCCTTTGGGTATTAGCAAGATCTGTCATTTAGCTTTGTAGAAACACAGATGCTTTCATGAGGCACTTGATTTTTACAGTCTTTCCATTTAAAATCAGCTGTCCTCACAATTTCTGTTCTAGATCTTTTGATCCTTGTGCTTTTATGTACTGGACTGTTCAAAGTTAACAGGGAGCTGCCTAGTGTACAAATGATGTTTTAGCTTAATTAGCTCTGGGTTGCTCTCCTTAGCATGAACTACACATAAATGCATGCAAATACTATTGATTCAGAGTGACTGATCTGTAATATTGTTCTGGAGGTGAATTACCACAGACAAAAAGGCAGGAGAACAAAGTGCTCTGTCTAAGCTGCACTATTAACAGCAAGACTTTGGAAGGCTCACTTTTAAACTGCAGCCTCCCTGGACTGGAGGGATTAATTTCCTCATCTGTATAAGCACAGACAGGCACAAAAACTCCCCATTTATTTATGAACCATTGCATGAAACATGTATTCTTTTCTTCATAGCTGGCATTTTATACATCTCTACATACTAGTGACAATGTTTAGAACATTTTCCATCACACCACATTCACAGCAGATAATTTTGTATTTTGATGGCACAGCAAAGGATACATCTGCCTAACTCTTCTTAAAGATGTAACAACTGCTTCTGTTTCCCAGCCATAACTCATTTGAAAACATGCATATTTATCTCATCAGGTGCTCTAGGAATTAGTTGGTAGATATCTTCATGTGCATGTGAGTTGTCAGCTTGATTCAGTTATCCTTAGACTTTAACAACCTAGCAATCCTTAACACTGCTGCTGTTCTGTTAGCCCTGCTGACCTATCCTGGAACAGGCAAAACTGGAATGGGCTAGAACTGAGGCCATTTTAAATGGATTTCAAAGTCAGAATTTTAGCACAGGTAGGAACGGTAGTGCCTTCTATTATGAGCTGGTGTTTCACATTTTAACACTGCATTTTCAAATACCATTTTACTCTGCCAAACTTTAATCATTTGGTCTGAAATTTTATTTGCCAGTTGATCTGCATCATAGAAAAGCCCATAGAAGAATTCTTACTTTTATCTCCAGAGCAGGGTCTGAAGATGTAGTCAGAAAGGACAAAAGAAAGCCCTGAACATCTAATCACAATCACTGAGAATGGCTGAGGTCCAGTGGTAAATGTATAGCAGTAAATAAAAATGCATATGCCTGAGCAGGAAGGATACAGATGTAAACTGGCCAGCAACACAGGCTCTGGAAAGTCTGACCACTGGAGTTTCTGTGTCTGCAATCTGTTCTTGCTAACAGTATATTTGTATGTAATTAAGCATAGGAAATAATCATCCATGCTTTCTTTGTTATTAGTTGCAGCATCATTTAGAAAGTCCCTTTTCGTGGCTGAAGCAAACATTACTGCAGGAGATGCACAACCCAGCAACAGGTGCCAGGATGAGTGGGAAGGGCTTGCAGCACACCAAGCCTTGGGAAACTCTGCCGTCGGGAGCACTAAACATGGCCATGGCACAGGTTCTTCCTAGCAGGTACCTCAGACATAAAGGATCAGGTCTCCCTGACCCTGGCCATAGCTGACTCCACAGTTCTCAGTAAACTGAGTGGCCTTTGCTCGCAGCTGTGTCGGTGCCGTCACGCAAGGAGCAGATTGACTCTGGCTGGCAACCTTGGGTTACTCCCTGGAGTTGACAAGTGCTTCGTCTTAGCCACATGTGCTTTGTTCAGTCTTTCAAAAGCCCTTTAAACTTCCACTGATTAGAGATGGCTGAACTGAAAACAGAGCTCTGCCCTGGTTTTGATCAGCAAATAGAAGCTCAAGTGCTTCTTTGGCTTAAAGGTACGTGTATAAATCTAGCCTGGGAAATTTGCAGGACACACTTCTGTCAGGAGGCATTAAGTGCATGCTGCTTTATTTTAGGACACAATGGGATGAATCATTTTTTGTAAATGTTCTGGCACTTTATCTTTGTGATCTGGCTTGAACTTTCTCTGAAAAGTAAAAATAGTAACAAGACTTACTGTTTTAGCTTTTTTTTTACAAGCTATTCTTTCATTTTAATATGATTAAGGCTTAGCTTTTTTTTACAAGTTATTCTTTCATTTTAATGTCATTAAGCTGTTCATATTTTTAAGTTTTTACCATTAAAACCATGCAGGGACACACAAATGTCAAAACAAGAGGAAATTAAATTTGGGAACTTTTTTCTCTGTTTGAAGTGGAGTTTCAGATTAAGGAGACTGTTCTAGCTAACAATCTGTTAACTGAGTCATGGATCACTTTTAGTGATCTTTCATGGTCTGAGATGCTCATGAAAAGGAATAAGAAGTTAGTTAGAAGGACTTGTTCTCATGATGGGAGAGAGGAGGAGAGCAGAGGAGCATACCATGGGCTCATGCTTCTCTCTGCTGCTGCAATGCAGGACGTTTTGTGAGAGAGCAGACATTTCAAAGATCCCTACGCCATGGTCAGCAGTCAGAACCAGTAATTCCCCTGCAAGTGGAGTACATTTTGAGTGTGGTCATTGTTATATTTCTTGATTCAGTGGTGCACATATTTTGAAAAATGTTTCTTTAAACACTGCAGAATATATATGAAGTCGGAACGTGAGACACTGAATATCTCTTGGTAAAATGACAGGTTGGCAAAACATTTGTATTGACAAGCGAAGGACCTGTTAGGAGGTAGGCAGATCAGGAAACACCCTACAGCTGAGAATTTCAGGGCTGAAATTTTTGCCATTCAATTTGGACAATGTTTTGCATTTATTCTTAAAGGAGCTGAGTTGTCACAGTATGAAATGCTTTACTATAATAATGAAGTTTCATACCAATTCTGTTTTCATTACAAAACATTTGTAAAGTGGAATCAGAAAGGTCACTTAATTTTAAACTGTGAAAACCTTTAAAAATCTCTGGGGTAAAAAATTCCCTCAATCTGAGTAGAATCACCTGGCTGGAATTTGGTCCCTGAATCCTTTTCATGTCTTACTTAATCAAGCAAGCAAGAGTGAACATGCACTCCCAGCAGAGATCAATCAGCTGTGTCAAAAGCAAGAACAGAATTACCTCATTTTTGTCATTAGAAACGAGACAAAATGTTAAGGATTTTTTAAAAGGTTACTTTTTTTTAGGAGTTGTTCAATGTTCCCATTTTCTGATTTGTCTGCAGACAGCAAAAGATGAAATATGAAAGACACACAAGTGTGTCTTGTATTTTCTGAATGACTGAAATGACAAAGTCTCAGAAATCCTCTGTTTTTGTGAGATTTTCATCATCAAGAAGTCTGGATGGATCAGATAAGCTTCCTGACTTTGGGTACTTAGGCAGACTGATGAAACAGGATTGCAGGTAGCCCTGCTTTCAGATTACAGGCATTTTAGTATTTCTCTGCCTGCTCATGCATTGATTTTTGCACTTTGTGAGTATATAAAATGTGAGCTTTTAGTACAGGCTTGTACTAAATTGCCACAGTTTCATACCAGAATAACAAAAGTGAAAGATTTGGCAGTAAGCCTCACAGAAAACTGTTCCCACAGCTCAAGCAATATCATGGGTTGTGAGGACTATTTTAAAGTCATTAATGCAGAAGTCAGTGTGCTGTCTAAAATACTGTGGTCTGCAAGTGATGGAGATGTCTGATTCAAAGGATGTACAGTGTAATATAAAGATATATTGTTGAAATCTTTTCAAGACCATCGCTAAGGGAGCTATGAATATTTGCAGTTGTGTCTTTTTCAAGTTCCATTGTTTTTTAAAATATACTACTAAGTTCCTGAGGCTATTTCAGTTTGTAATAACAACTATCTATAAAACAAAGGACTGAATATTCTTTGCACAAATCTTCCCTAAAAGCAGTTAGACTAATTGTGCAATGATAAACTGGCAGAAATTGCCAGATGAGAGGAGTGACCTATAGTCTGCAGCCTCCACAGAGGAGCACGCTCATAAAGACCTGAACAACTCTCACTCTGTTTCCAATATTTCCTTTTTTCCGAATTAGTAAATCTGGATATCTTCTGGAGAAATTGCATGTTCTAGACAGTGAGTGGGATGACTAAGCCTTTGCTTAAACTGATAGAGTGAAATTTAGAACCAATGAGACCATTAATACAATCACCAACCTTTCCATAATAACAAAATTCTGTGACATGTAAGAACAGAATATGAGCCCACTTTCCTATGACTTTTCATCTGTCATAGAAAACCTGTCCTGGGAATATCAAATACCAAATCTCTGCAATAATTTTACTGTTCAGCTCCCCTTGGCTCTGTTCCCCTTTCCAGCACATCTCCAGGGAACTGTGGAAGACAATCACAGCTGCAGAGACAGAAGCCCACCTCCATGTCATGGCCTCTGTCTAACACAAGTGCACAGAATGAGTGGGGAAAACAGATGCTTTGACATCTTCAAATGTCTCCTGTTTAAAGGAGTAAAATGCTTTTACTACCTCACAATGCCATAGTATTCATGTTGCTTGTTCAGCATTCAGGCAGTACTGAAATGGGAGGATACATTTTGCTCAAGACTTTAAAACACAGCCAAGTATTAGCTGTGCTATTTTTGGCAAACAAACATGTACAGACATCTTCTTTGATTGCTACTTTCTCAAAATCACTATAATTTTCAGCAGTTGCCAAGAAATCAATCCTGCTAGCAAGTCCCAACCCTCATTTCCATAGATAATTAGTGGATGGGGGGCAGCTAGTCCCTACTATCATAGCTGGAGAAATCCATTGTTCTCAATCTGCAGCTTACACCACCAAATGTTCCATGCTAAATTTATCTCTGTTGATTACTCGCACGAATGCTCAGGGTGGCCTTTTGGGGATTTTCTGGACTTTTGCTGGTGTGTTACTGACAGCCTTACCACAATCAAATAAAGCTATGATTATACCACTAGTAAACAACTCCCCTTCAAAAACGAAAAGAAAATAGGGAGACAAGGTGCAGAAGAAATGCAGAAAATCCAGCAAGCCTGTTCCCAGACTCCAGACATGCTAGGGGCAGATCCAGCCTCTTTGCCCTGTTGCTGTTTCCACCCAGAGTAAATGCCTCTATTCCCATACTGACACTTTTCCATCCATTTTTTTCACTACTGGATAAGATTCTTTGTTATGCTGGTATCTAGTACTTATCCTTCCACTACCTTCAAAATGGGGAGTAGTGAAAAGGAGGGAAGCAGTTTCAAAGGTTTCCACTAAATTCTGATTTCCAAGCCCTGCTTGCTGAATTTCAGTAAAAATAAGTGCCTAAATGTCCCAGTCTTCCTTAATTCTTAGTCAGTTTTTCTTTTTTATATTTAGTGGGTTTTTTCTCCATATGTCATGCATCTTAACAATGTGTCATCATTAGGAGAGAGATATAAGGCAAATCAGTGGTTTCACAAGAGAATGCCAAATTCAAACTACTGTTAATGTCCTCCTACTAAGGGGTTTAGCAAAAAAAAGACAACTTTAAAAACACTCCCTAGCTACCATCACCCATCCTGTTGTTCCAACAATATGTCACAGGAGAAAAAGCCATATACTACCCACAACTAGATCTTGTTGCATTTATTTTCAAACTTGAAAAAACAACTTTTAGGACACTTTCAGTTCTGCCAATCAATATTGTAACGTGAGAATCAGTTTAATATTTTGATAGATGATGACTCATTCTCACATATGAAAAATAAATGACATTAACTCTGAGATTAAGTCATTGACAAGACAGAGTTAATCATATACATGTAGCATTATGCTGGTTTTATTACCCTGATTCTTTTAAGCCTGCACATACTCAACAAAGAAGTAATGTAAAATGGAAAATCCAATTAGCCCACGCATATGCTTCTTGAATACCACTACCACTACCAGCTCTGCATGTAGATGAACTGAACAATGCATTCACAGCTTATAAAAGAATTGTCATATACAGCTTTGTAGCCTTGCATTTAGATTTTGCAAAAAGATGAATTTACTTCATTTACAGATGATGAAAACATTAAGTGTTACATGGGTTAAAAAAATACCTTTTATGTAAAACTTCAGCAAATCCATCTCATTTATAAGTAAGTTTTAACAGTGATCAAGTTTAGGAATGCTAAATCAAGAATGAGAGTACTGGTTTTGAAGCAAGCAGAATTAGAAAAAAAATCCTAGAAAAACAACTACATAATGAAAATCAAAATATATCTGTTTAATCTATAGACATTGACAGTTTATGTATTTAGATTTAAACTTTGTGAGGCATATGGAAGACATTTCTTAATTCAAGAGTACACTAATATCTCTGTGAAATATTTGGCAGTATAAATGCATCTTAGAGACTTTTTTTCAACCTGTAATGAGCATATTGCAAAATTTCATAGAACAAATCTGGTCTGTAGGCTCACAGCATCTCAATGCAAAGATGAATATATTGAATTTTGTGGGAAGCCTCAGGTTCAACCCTCATGGCTGTCAGGGAGAGCAGTCTAAGCCCTTTCAGCTTTAGTTTTGCCAGTCAAAGAAGCTTTCAGCTTTCTTTTGTAGGCCATGCTTCCAAATCCCTGCAGCCATTCTTTTTCCAGATACCATTTTCCTGGGAAGGTTAGCTGAAATCTGTACACAGTATTTAAGGTCCAATAGCATCAACATTTCCTCACATGTGTGAGAGTACCTTGAACAATACTACCAAAAATAGAAGCTAAAAATTGCCAAAATGATAATCTCAAGTCCCACAGCTTGTCAATGGTGCAGACTCCATCTTCCTCACAATGAAAACACACAAAAAAACTTCTCTGAGCAGATTAAGTCCAGATGTTCAAAACTATAACCAGCAACAGCCGAGCCAGCCGGCACTGGACCAAATCAGATCATTAGAGGTCAGTGAACAGAGATTGCCCCTTCCTCTCGGAAGACAAGTCCCAAGGAAATGCCCAGTTTTCTTGCTAACTCTCCATGCATTAACATTCCCTGAAAAGGAATGGGAAATATTCCCTAGATTCCTTTTCCATACATGTGAAACATGTATGTGTACAACCTCACACCAACATGCAAAAATATGCAAGATTTGTCACTGGATATTGACAGAACAGAAAAGAATAAATACAAGAATTGACCCATTTCCATTTGGTTGACTGGCCACAGTCAGTACAAATGTGTACTACCTATAACTTTAACAATAACTTATTATACCATTCCCTTTTAAATGCAGGCATATAGAATATGCTGCGATTTTACCACTGATATAGAAAAGATTATGCTTTTTGAAAAATCCAAAAGTTTCCATTATGGATTTTTTAAAAAGTTTCTTTATTTGATTTTAAAACTTCTAAAATGATTTGTGTGAAATTCAAATGCAGTATAACTGGGATTAGAGACTAATTTCAGAAAATAGAATCTCATTCTTTATAAGTCCTTCTTTGTTTTCTTTATATGAGTTAAAATGACAGCTATAGATATGCCAAATTTTTTCCTGCTTTGCAGTTTTTACATACATTTAGGATCCAGCATAAAAAAGTACAAGGACTCTGACTCCAGAGTCTGTTCCCACAGTTCCTAATGTCTGTTTAAATGTAAGCCAAAGTTTGAGTGGCCTGCAGGTACTAAACAACCTGGCTCATATTATCCCCACTCAGCTGATGAGGAATTCCTGATACTGTATGAAAACACATGCACAGCTCAGCACATGGGTGTATGTAATTAAGAAGTTTCCATGGGAAAGCTGATGGCTGAGTTTAAAGTGCACTGCCACAGTGCCCACGCTCAGCAAGTGTGCTTAGACACAGGATAGAGAGAGCCCCCCTCCACTACCCACACAAAAGATAACCAGACCGGGGTGTCTCCAGAGCTCTCTCGTCTTTCAGCGAGTTTTTTTCTTTGACTCTTGTGGCATTTGGGCTATCAAAGAATGAACTAATGCACAGGCACTCCAGAGAACACGTTCAGCGAGTTCTCAGGAAACAAGGTCAGTTTTCTCTGCATGTACACAAACCTAAGTCCAACTTACCCAGAAATCCCATATTGTACCCAGTGTGCACACATCATCTGACCTGAAAATCTCAGAGAAAACCACTGGATTTGCTGTAAAAAGTCAATTTGTCTGCATATCATCTACTGAACGTTCTTGAATATATTCCTTTCATAGGTAGTGTGGTACTTATAGTCACCATGTTTCAGATAACTAGGAAAATTGACATTGCTACTTTCAAACGTGCTTTTTATTTAGTCTCAAAACAAGAGAAAATCAGCCAGTAGCCAAAAGAGATGTCTAAATCCACAGCCCTGGCTGAGCTTGGCTTCAGCAGAACATTATTTTTGCAGGAACTAAGATGGGGAATGAAAGAGCACCACAGGACAGAGACACTTTCATTGAGATTCATTCTTGCTGAAATGAAAGTGAAGTGCAATTAAAGCTTGGAGATTTTCCAAGGAGCTCTAAATAACAATACATCTTCCTTTTATTCAGATGTTTAAATAGCTTTCAAAGAAAACTTGATGAACATTTTAATTTTATTTTTTTGCTTTAAAGCCCAAGAGAAATGACCATATTCCTCTTTAATTTAAATCCTAAAACCCCATGAAAATACGTACTCTTCATTTAATCAAGATTTTATTTATCCTAAATTAGAATGATCTAACTTTAGGCATTAAGTGTTAAAGAAGTGTTTTCACCTTATTCTTCCTCTGTAGTCAGTGAAGAAGGGGCCTTGCACCCAGTCTGAGACAACCCTACTTTTGGAAGGGTCTGGCTCCCACCACCAAATGCAGAGTAAGCCCACTGTAAAATCTGCTTTTAGAACTACGCTGATGTCCTTTCACACCTCTCCAGTTCATCTGACTGCTCTACTATTTGCCTGGACCCATTGTGGGATGGTTCAGGTATCTAAACCTGTAGAAAATTAATCTTCCCCTCCAAAAATGAACTGCGTCCTGTCTTTAGCTCCCTGAACCAGCCCAAAGCACTTCAAGAATGAGCATGCCAAGCTCAGCCCAAGGCTAACAGTAAGCCTAGGAACACGGATGGAGGCAGAGGAGAGGAAAAAGGGACTAACAGCCCCATTGAGCAGCTCAGCTATGATATGAACTGGCATATCCTTACGTGGTTTAATCCAATGATTCGAAGTGACCACTAAACGATGGACGCTATTTACATTTGTGTGTTGTTTCCATCTGCGTGTGTTTATATTTATCTCTTAGGTATCTATAAGGACTGATATTTATCTTTATGTGAATATGTTTTTAACCAGGCTTTTCAAGTTTATGGTGTGTATAACAGAAATCCTTTCTTTCAGTTTTTATGTCCTCCAAGAACCAGTGGCTCACCTTCCCCCTTAAAGGGAAACTTTTACCTTTTCTGCTTCTCAAATTAAGTGATCACCTGCTCTCAAATGATTCTTTAATAATTTCCATGAGGCATTTGCTAATAGATACACTGTGGGATCTAGCACATACAACTGGCTGAAATAGGCTCATGGAATGTATAGTTAAAATGAATGAATGAAAGATAATATTAATAAAATTTTGCACTTTTCTGAGTCCATCCTTCAAGGATCACAAGGCACATAGAAAATGCTAAATGATTAAGACTCCTGAGATCATTAAAGATGCAAATAAACATGCTTGTCTGCTAAGACAATGTCTGCTAATTAATTTATTTATTGCCTTTGGGGAGAACTTGTATAACTGATTTATAACCCTCTAAAAATAAAGGTTTGTAATTGACATCTTCTTATTTACAGTGCAGCCAGCAATTAATTTTGTAATTTATTTGTAGAAAACATTAAAAAGCAATAATCTTTGTCTCTTATGTATTATGTTATAGAACAAAATAGCTGAATTTAAACAACAACAAAAAAATTAATACCTTCAAATACCGATTAATTACTCCTCAATTAGTTTATCATGAATGAATCCTAATGCATGCAGTAGAACTGAATTCAGGTCAAAGAACTCTTTGGAATTAATGATTTGATAATTGTCTGAAAGATATTACGTACAGTAAATTTTAATCTCTGAAATGCCCAATTTTCTTTCTGGAAAAAATATTTTAACATTCTCTTAATAGTCTCTTTATACTTCATGACAGTCTGGAACAGAAATTTAAAGTTATGTGAATATTTTCAGGCTGCAGCTCTTTGAATAAAATTTCATGAGTGGCATAGAGTGTATCTGCATTCTCAATCAGTTTTCTGTTCTCAGAGCAAGCCTATGTTACTCTTAATGAAAACATATTTATTTCAGATGTAAGATTCACTTCCTTAAACACTTCAAATAGACTTTTTTTATTTTCATTCTCACTGGAAAAAACTAAACAGTGCCACAGTTGCAGCAGGGAAGATCAACATAGTTTAAAGAAGAGAGAACACTAACATGTTTTTCGATCGAGTCCTGTGTTTTGTTTAGCTTGTAGTCTTTGCTGTGGCCCATTTAGCTTTGAAAGAGCTCTGCTTCTGATCTCTGTGCCATTCCCACTATATGCCCTAATCCTGCATCAACTCCTACAAGGACCTTTTATCTTACTAACAGAACCTGGGATGAAAGGAGACACAGATATGTAAAGTACCAAAGGCAACTTCCATGTGCTCGCACTCTGCTAAACGTGGCTCAGCGACACAGCTCTTCAGCATAAAGACACGCCAGAATAAATCAAACAGGACTCACCTTGAAAGCTGCTAAAAGAAGGGGCAGGCAGCCCTTTGGGACCACAGGGCTCTTCATATTCTCTTTGTACTTCTCTCCATTTTTTCTTTTCTCAAGACAATGAAGACAATGTCCCTGCTCTGAGTTCACTGGAACAGAGGCTCTTCATCTGCCCTTCATCTAAAACAAAACAAAACAAAACAAAACAACAAAACAAAACAAACCCAGAAACAAAAGACAAAAATCTACCCCAATTTTGCCATTTTCCCATTCAGATTTGTTGGGGGAAAATGAGCATCACACATAAACCTTGAAGTTCCTGCTCTGAGACCCTTTCTGACTAATACAGGACTTAAAGCAAGTATTCCTCTGCTAGAAAGAAACCCAACACAGTCACAGTTCCCACCCTACAGCTCTGGCCCACTTTCTGGTAGAAGGGCTGCAAATGCACTAACACAAGGTGATTGAATTTTGGGTTATGTCCTCATATAGGAGTGTGTGCTGCCTGATGACTTTAAGCAGAAAGTGAAATATTTCTGGCTGCACGCCCTCGTGCAAGGAAAGCAGTGCCTGTCCCCATGCAGTCAAGCTGCAGACACCCCACTTGCAGGGAATTCAGGGCTTGGAGTGCAAGATCTTTGCACTGTTTTTGCTTGGACTTCTGAAAGCCCCAGAGCTCCACATGTAGCTTTGACTACCTGCTCTCTGTAGTGATGTGATAACATGAGAGGCTCTCAGCCAGATTTTAAGGCACCCTGCAAATCAGGAAATTTTTAAATAAAACATTTATAAGTAATTTTATTCTTTTAAAATACAATATCCAGATTGCCAAGTTTCCAGATCTGATCTGAAAATTATATCAGCGTGTCAGTAAAAGATATTAGTCTAATGACATATTAATGTGGCCTCAGTGGGAGACACCCAATTACAATGTTTCATACAGCTTGCTTCATCTCTTGGTGTGTATGGCTAATGAAAAAAGACAGGAAATTTTGGAGAAAGGGAGGAAAAGATGATAATTTTTTGAATCTGGCCCTCAGCAATTGTGGTCATCTGTGAAATTACTTTTTCTGTAAGCAGAAAATTCTCCCTTCGGATATTTAACAGAAGGGCAATGGAAAATGCTTCCGTAGTGAATCAGGATAGTGGTATTTAAAATGAAATTAATAAAGGATCAATGATATATAAAGGCCCAGCTTCATTCCAGAAAGCATGAATACTTTATTGACTGTTAGATTTTTAAAAGGATCCTGGTTGTACTTTGCACATCATTCACAAAACCTTTTGCTCTGTAATTTGGATGATTGCTATACAGAAAGTGGAGAATAAATCTCAATGGTTTAAGGGTGTATAATACAGGCAGACACCTCCTCCAAGTTACATGCTCAGAACTACTCAGGTTAGCTGTCAATCCACTGTCAACCCACCTCAGGTCTCAGCAGATAAAAGTCTGCAGCAGAACAAAACTGGTTTGGTGAGAACCCTGTCCAGCCTCCTATTTGCCCTAAAGAAGGCTGAGAGCAGCAAAGAGCTGGCACTGCCACTGAGACAGGCAACAGAAGTTACTACCTTTTGAAGTTTTTCCTGATTCAGGGAGGGGTAAAAATAATTCTCCAATATTTTTTTTTAATATTAAGCATACCAGCAAACCCTGGAGCTATGCAGAAAATCTACCCATCCTGTCACTTGCAAGTACTTTCATAGTGTGCAATTAGCACTTAACATGACATTTTTTCAGACACTGGTGGAAGAGGGATTTGATTTTATGTTAGCAGCCTCATCATCTGAGGGTCAGTGCTGGACTCCTTTGCTAGTGGGATATTTCCTAACAGGAAAAAGCATCAGCCTCTAAAAAGAAATCAGCAGGTGAGGAGCCATGCATGAATTAACAGAACATATATTGACCTGCACCCCATTCCAGGAGCAGGAATAAAGGCAGAATGCACTGCAGTCATGTAGCCTGCTGGTCTCAGGGAGTAAGGCTCCCTTCTTGCCATAAGCACTTCCACCACTTTCAGTTCCTGATGGCTACAGTGGAAGCCAGTGGGGGTTGGAACTGAAGCAGCATTTTGTTGGCACGTGGGCAGTAATCCAGCAAAACAAGAGCTTTTTTCCATTGCCATATGTGTCTATTTTCTCTCCCAAGCAGACCATCCATCCCATTAGTCAAATGGTATAAACAATTTCCTTAACAAAAAATGTATCACACATCAATCAAAAAAAAGTCTAATGTGCCAGCTACTACCTCAGTTCAATGTGCCTTTTGCTTAACTTTATTTCAGGTAGTGTAGCTCTGGCAAAAGTATGTAAATATCCACACAACCTAACTGATGGAGAGACCTATGCTACTGCTGCTACAGGTCCAGCAAATTTCACCTGGACCAGGATAATTCCACACAAATAGGAGGGATACTCACCTGCAAATGCAGAGCTGCTCTGCAGTCAGACACCTCATCATGGCACAGCTGTTCTACAGAAGCCATTTTTAAAAGTCTACAAATTAAACCTGAAGAAAGCTTACAGTGTAATTACTGAAGAGAACAAGGACACAAAGGGAGGGAGGAAGGAATCTTTCTAAATGCCTGTAAACTCCTTAGGGGGCTAATCTTCAGAGAAGGGAGGCATCAGAAATCAAATTTGATGAATAATTTTCTCAGTCCACACAGCACTGAAATATCATCTGACACAGATATCCAGTTTATATCCAGCCCCCACTTCTGTTTAATGGTTAGATAATCATGGATCATAAGTTTAGTTTTAATAACAACCATAGCAGACACTTTATTAGCAGGTTTTGAAGACTGCAGGGTTGTCATTTGTCATTATAGCAATTTTCTGGTTTAAATACTGCATCAATTTGTTCCTTCTTTTTTTTTTTTTTTCTTTTTTCCTGAATTAATGAAGGTAGGTCTATCTCTCTTCATTCTGATTCTCTAGTACTATGAGTAACTACATTGACTAGTACTATGAGTAACTACATTTGAGAGTTTTCTAGCCTGAGAAAATATAACACATACAGCTACTAAGTCACAGGGCTTCTACAAAAGACCAGGAGCAGCCTCCTCCTCAGAGCAACTGAAGAATTGCTCAGATTTATTCAATTTTCAGTAAATCAAAGCAAATTCTCTAACAAATGTCCTGATTGATAAGAGGAGTGTGTGTTGAAGAAAATCACCTACCCAGAAACTGCCCAGCATTTAGTACACACATTGCACCCTAGCTCTGGAAAAAGGGAGGAGACTTTGCCCTAAAATGACACTGACACACAAACACCTTCTAGAGTGAGCATCAGGTGCAAGATATGCAGTGCACTTGGCCTTTCTTGCATCCCCCATGGCCTTACTGTCCTGGTGGAGTTCCCTGAGACAGAGCCTTTCTTGACCCTGGACATCAAAGCCAGGGCTGCTGCAGTGTGGATGTGCTGGCACAAGCCACACAGCATGGAATTTTGCTTAAACCAAAATTGTGTGGTTTGACCAAAAGTCGTCATGGCCAGTGAGGGCACAGCACTGAAGAGGTCAGTGATATTTAAGATATGAAATGAGACTTTAGATAAAGTTGAACCTGGTCTAGTGGAAGGTGTCCCTGCCCATGGCAGGGAGGTTGGAATGAGATGATCTTTAAATTCCCTTCCAACACAAACCATTCCAGGATTCTGTGATAAATCACTAAGCTGCTTTGTGGCTCTGTTTTCTGAAAGCAGTGTCTTACTGTTTGTAAAGCCTTTCAAATGACTGATGTGTATGTTTATTACCACAGTGCCAGCAGCTTCGAGGCATTATATTAGTCGGAAAATTAGAAAGCTACCACAAATACTTAAAAAATAATCATCTCTTTTTTTTGAAATTTCTCCTCAAAATCAGCATCAGTTCTCTCTTCAGCATCAGCTTCTCCATCTGAAGTTGTCTGAGAGCACAGGCAACTGGTTAAATTTAACTAGAATTTTAAATAGAATAACATTCATGTGTTTTCCAGCTGTTTGTTCCCTTCAGAAGAAAAGCACTGTGGGTGGATGCTGTATCAGGAAGAGTGAAGTAGTCACAAAACCGGGAAAAAATGCATGCTCTGAGTATTTGAAAAGAGAGAATCTTCATTTAAAATGCATTCTTGCAAACTATTGAGAACCTTCAGTTCAAAATTTGCATGTGGTTACATTTGTGCAAGAGAACACTATTCATTTGAACATTACAAGCTGACTTGGAAGTGTCATAAACCATTTGAACATTACATACAGGTAACATCTTTAATGTTTTGCAATTCTAATGTAGCTGTCAAACCTACATTAGGGTCTTCTTTGTATTACAACCTTTAGCACTTTGGCCAGCAACATACATTATTCCCAACCCCCAGAAAAGACATGAATGTTTGGTTTTGTTCTCTGTCTAGCCATAGAAAAGCCAATAGTACTGAGTTAATTGCTCCCACCAGTCCTCCTATTGCTTTACCCTAAGTTTACAGACACTGAAATTGCTGTAGCACAAATGCATGAAAACTAAGCCAACTAACCGAAAAGTTATCTGTTTCACAGTTCTTGCTCAAATTAAATGGAAATTATGTTCATGCACAGATAATATGTGCTGATCTGGGCCCTGAGGCAGAGATTGTAAACAATCCCTTAACTGCATATATGCATGTGTGTATATGTGTTTTACACTAATCTCTTACTTTGGGCAAAAAAGCGGAACTTGAGTAATTTGTTTGCTCAGAGAAAAACATAGATTTGTTCATACTGGCTGGTTCCAATATTCCTATTTCGGGTGCCTGTAGCATTCTCACTAGTAGAGACCAGCACAGCCACAGGATGGTTTCTCTTCACCATCCAAAATTACAGAGAGGCAAGGGAGAGGGGATATAAAAGCACAGCTGGTGACTGATCCCACCGACCCCATCACGGCATGGAGCAGACAAAGGGGGCACAGACCCCTCGGTTCTGTCAGGGAGCAGAGTCTGACAGCTCAGCCACTGCCTGCCTGGGCCACTTCAGAGCTGCTGTTTTGCTGCAGTTTTCTACTTGAGGTTGAATGGTAGCTACTTATGAAAAAAAAAAAAATTAAAAAGAGGAATTATTTTTTGATAGAAAGAAACTTTAATTATGAAAGCTTGAAAACTCTCACCAGATTAGGAATCCAGATGAGGTGACGTCTAATACCCTTAGCAAGGAATTTTAGAACAAAACAGGATAACAAATTTGTCTTGTAAAGTTTCTGTCTTCAGAAGCCTTCCAAAAAGAAGCTTCACTTTTGGATTATCCCTGCTGAAAGAAGGTGTCTGTAATTGCTTCTTCACATTTTGTATCTGCATATTGGAAGCACCAGGTGCCTTTTCCAAACCAATTTTTCAGGATTAAAATGACTGTAGCTGCAAATTTATTCAATAAACAAACTACCTCCTTTTTTTTTTTTTTGAGCAGTTAAAATAAAACTATCAGTATACTTTCTTAAATGTAGCTCATTTCTAACACACAAAGGCATCAAGAGCAACAGCAACTACATTAATAATTTGATTTCTTGCTACAGATCTAAAAGATCTCCTGCTTTTGAATGCACTTCCTTTGGCATTCTTGGAGTGCACTGTACTTTTCTGTGTCTCTAAAGTGGGTAGTGCAGAGATGAGGAAGCAGAGTTTTAAGTTCTTTACAGCACAACCTTTATAATGACTCCCACTCTCATTTAGCACTTCGTGCAAGAATAATTCAGAATGGTTTCGGGATCTTTCCCCTTCACACTGGATGAATTTATCAGCCCTGTAGTTATGCTGGTGGCCAAATGGCAGCTGACACCTACTAAGACATGATGAAGATATGTACAAATTAATGAGTTTGGTAGCAAATCTCCAGTCTATAAACAGGAGAACACCCTGTCCTGCTGTGCTGAGGGACATGTATCTGGTTTCTCTACTATTTATCAACATCATGTCTCTCAGAACTGTTCAGCAACTGGGAATTAGCTCTTGGCACCTGCCACATCAGTAGCTGTGATGTCTACAGCATGAAAGGACTGTGAGATTATCATGGAGTGCACTGAACACAATTTGAAATTAAATAAAAAACTTTTTTTCTAAACTAGACAGAATTAGAATGTGACTCAGGTGCACAAAGCTCAGGGACCAAAATTGCTTCTGATTTAACTTCACCAAAGTTAGAAGCAAAACCAGTGATGTACTGGCCATATTCTTATATTTAGAGTCTCCTTAAGGTCAATGCAGACCTTATTTCTTCACTGCATTACTTCATTATACTAATTTTAGCTGCTTTCTTATTTTAGTGCAGTTGGTGCCAGCTACAAGGACAGTAACAGCAATCCCAACACTTGGCCACCACTCAGTTCAAGCCAGCCCTGGAGTCTGACCACCAATTTAAAACAGATATTTATTATAACACAAGATGCTGATACTTGTTTACTAACTTATTATCCCAGCAGTTAGTGAACAAGATGTCACATGAATAATTAATAGTTGCCAAAAATCTCATCATTATAATCTAGTGGTACTTCTCAGTGCACTCCTCTGACTGCTGATCTGAGCATCTGCAGGTCAAATAGTTGTCAGAAATTAGCTAATTATATCCTTTCCCATGAGGACAAAAATCTTTAAATTTAATTAAAAGACCTCAACTCCAGTTCTGTACATTAAGGTCTATTTCCCATTGGATTTTCTTCTGTGTGACTTGCAGTGATAGCCTTAACATTCATATTAGCAGTGATTCTCATCTGTGGGTCAGCTTCTTGCCCAGCATTGGTTGAAAGATAATTTGATCAAATGAGTCTCTTTGTCATCAACTCATCTTGCTACTTCACTTTCACCACAAAAAAAAGAAAAAGAAAAAAAGAAAATAAAAGCACTAATAAATTTTAAAGCTCATTTTGTGCCAGTATGTCTCATACTCCAGGCAGCAAGCAAAAGATTTACTCACAACATTTGGTTTGATATATTAATCAATATAGTTGCAAAGGTCCCCCCAAAAAATATGAAAGGAGTGAAAATGTTAAGCAAGAGGCACACCTGGAGTTGATTTGGCCATGAAGAGTAGGCTGAGCTAAATAGATTATGTAACCAAAATACTCCTCCTACTACTTCATAGGTTTTCAAAGGAAGAAATAAATAAATTACCTCAGCATTTCCACCACATTAGAGAATCCTATAAATCTATATATTTTTGCTTTGGTGTAAGCATGCATTAATTATTAAAAGTATGTTAGCACTATTGATTCTTTGCCAAGGAAACAGATTTATTACAAAAACCTGGATATTAGCAGAAAAGAAGATTTCAAGATGGCTCTGTTATATCCACATTTACTATAATACCTGGATTAGAAAATCTAAAAAGGAATAATAATCCTGCAGTTCACTGTAATCACTCTAAATTGGTTGTACTATTGTTACAGAGCAGAGATTCATCCAGGATTCTTAACTATCAATTTTCTATTTTAGGGCTGTTCGACTGCTCTATGTTTTTTTACATTGTTCAAAACTGACAGCTAGAATTATATAATTAATTACAACAACACAAACGAAATTTAGCCTTATCAACTGTTTTGCTCTTCAGATCTTTACCAACTCAGATTAAAGCAGATACTTTTGATGCAGAGGTAATAGAATGTTTCTCTTCAAACCTCTTTGTGGACAAGGAAACCTTCATAACAGCTCTCTTTTATAAGGAATTTTGCAATTTAAAACCCAAAACCAAACCTTAAAACTAGGTTACAGAAAGAAGAGGAGGAGGAAGAGGAAGAGGAAGAGGAAGAGGAAGAGGAAGAGGAAGAGGAAGAGGAAGAGGAAGAGGAAGAAGAGAGGAGAGGAGAGGAGAAAGAAGGAAAAGAGAAAAGAAAAGAAAAGAAAAGAAAAGAAAAGAAAAGAAAAGAAAAGAAAAGAAAAGAAAAGAAAAGAAAAGGAAAAGAAAAAAAGAAAGGAGAAAAGGAAAAGAAAAGGAAAGAAAAGGAAAAGAAAAGAAAAAAAGAAAGGAGAAAAGGAAAAGAAAAGAAAAAGAAAAGAAAAGAAAAGAAAAAAAGAAAGGAGAAAAGGAAAAGAAAAGAAAAAGAAAAGAAAAGAAAAGAGAAAAAGAAAGGAGAAAAGGAAAAGAAAAGAAAAAGAAAAGAAAAAAAAGAAAGAACTGTCCTTGAAAATGTTCATAGAAAATACTGCTTCCTAACCAGATGCGCTTAAAAGGAATCGGGGAAATATGAAACAAGTCCTCTTCCTCACTAAGGATAGCAGGTTCTAAACCCAGGATGATCTATTTTGAATTTAAAAAACGTTGAATCTTGCATGCCACTGTCTGAACCACTCATTGCTCACCTGAGCCTGTGTGTAGCAAGATTCCTGCAAGGTGCTGAGTCACAAAAAAGGGCTCAACAGAGACAATGAAACACCAGCAATCCTGACTGCTCCAAAACAATCTGCTTTCAGGCAAGTTAGGAGGTCATTTTTCTGCTGTCTTCTGCTCTTGAAGATCAGTGAAAACCTTGTTTGATACAACAAAGGGGACAAAGATTTCTGTCAAACAAGCACCAAAGGACTGGGTCTACTGACATTCTTTCAGCTGACAGGTAGGAAGAATTCAACTATGTGTAGTCCAGCAGTGCTCCTCAAACTTCTGCTACTGAGCTACTTTGTAGAGAAAGCTGAGGGATATCAATTTTTTATCACAGGGCCTTCACCTTAAAGACAAAACGACACGGCATAGTGGAAAAGTTCAGAAGCACAGTGGAAAGAATGCTGAAAGAATAAGAGCAACCACAGTAAAAAGACTGATTTTCTCCAGGTAGAGGCAACACAGCGTGATTAATAATAGAAAGGGAGAAGGGGGCTCCCCACCTTCTCTAGCTCACAGGATGGACACTTTGATCTGAGTCACTCCTGGCGTGTGGCTGAACACCAGGGATAAAGTCAGACCATAAGTCTCAATATCCTAGCCTGTTATGATGCTAATTTATTCTAGATTGAAGACAAGGGGTTATGAAAACAAATTTGTGGCCACTGTATTTATTATAATTAATTTTACCCACTGTGAAAGCATAGTGATTTGGAAAAAACATACCTTTCCAGAAATACCTTTTTTAACAGGCCATTGCTGCATTAAGGTGCCTGGCTGCATCCAACATTCACACAGTAATGAGAGCAGAGTTCTTGTACTCAGGAAAGGAGTGATTTCATCAGTCACAGCAAATCCGGATGACTCAACCTCCCAGAAGGTCTTCTCTTTCTTTTAAATATCCATTTTACCCACATACTGATAAGATTGAATATTTCTGATGCAAAAGCAAGACTGACATCCAAAACTGCTTGCTTATGTTTAAATGGATAAAAAAATATCTGTTTCTTTAGCAAGTGTGTGCCTGCACCAAACCAACCTGGCACAGGAATACTGATTTCCCTGCTAAGCCCCTCTGCTCTCAGGTCCTGAATAATCTCTGTATTCAAATAAATGGTGATTACTGCTGAGTCTTACTGGCATCAGTACCAGCTCTGCCTCTGATAAGAGAGAAAAGCGAGTATCTCACAGTGCTCAGGGAGCTGAGGAGGATAAAGTTACAGAATTTTTGTGCATTGTTTTAGTTTTCAATAACCTTGATTCTGTTCCTCCCTTCTGCTGCCCAAAAGCACACTCCTCAAGACACGGGTGCTTTCTAATAAAGAAGGCATGGACCAAAAAATCTTGAGAAAAATTTTAAAAATAATCTTCACACTGGCAGCTCCTTTCTTACAACAGGCAGGATTGTGCTGCAGCTAATATTTCTGTTGAAATATATTGAGATAGTGATATACTGAGAAAATACATTGCTATTTCTTATAACTTTATACATAAATGACTATACAAAATAACCCCAAAACAACACAGAAAGTTATACTTAACATGTGCATTAGCTTTTAGTATTTTCTTCCCATAATCTATAGCTTTTGTTTTTCTTCTAAAATGGTAACAATTTCTGGTCTGTAAATGTAATTTTAATGTAGTCCTAGCAGACAGTGTCGAAGATGTAGCTCCCTGTAATTACTTCCTCAATCACTCCCCATGAATGAAGCGCTCCTGGCAATGCTAAAAGTCCTTTTGATCACTGGAAATACCATAAATTTTAAAATAAGATTGTATTAGGCTGCCAGATTTATAACTAATTTCCCAATAATTCCATTTCCTACTAATTTTCAAATTGTGCTTACATGAAGAAACTCAGAAGTATTGGGGTTTTTTGAGAAGCAGAAAAGTAATGTTGTACTTTAGGAATTTTATTAAAACTGCTTTTACATTAAATTATGGCAGCCTCCCAACTATACATTTTTGCAGTGGAGAGAAGAGGGTTAAGTGGCTTCAACAGATGTGACAGGAAGCAACCAAATTAGCAGGACCCAGACAAGTCTGAAAAATGCCCAAACCAGCAAACTCAAAACCATTCAGATCTGATGATCACTGGCTGAAAGTAACACCTAAACTCAGAGTCCTGATCTTTCTACCCCCACTGCCTGATGTCAGACCACATCACAAACCAAATGATACAAACCAACCCTATGGAAATCATACTACAAATAGATGCCAAGCCATAAATTTCTAGGACTCTGAAGTGTTGGTTAGAAAATAAGTTCCCAGGTGTCCCAAGAAAGTAATTGGAACCAATTAATTCAGTGATAAATCTTCAGCCTGAGTAAAAAATGAAGATCAGTCCTTACTGCCTTTAGCTAAATAATCAACAATTATCATCACAGGTTTTTTGGGTTGAATTTAATCTCAAAGATATGACTTCCACTCTAAGCATTGTACCACAGCATTTCAGCTTCTTTCCTTGCCTTGCACCTAATGCTAACATATGTTCAGGAACAAAATAAACAGCAAACAGAACTTTTGAGAAATTAAAAAAGAACAAATAGATCCCAGCCAGTTTTCCTCTTATTACTGTAATACATTTCTTAATCAGATATAGAAAAGACTATTGGCTGTGCTTAAAGGTTACTAAATATCAAAATGTTAGTAAAAAAATCACAAGAATTTAAAAATAGGAAAAAATCCACACTGCAGGTGGAAATCTTATTCTAACCTAGGTAAGAGAGAAATATTTGCTGTGCATACAGATTTGTGAGTCAGGAACTGGACTGCAAGACAGTTCTATTCTCCACCTAGTTTGATGCCAATTAATTTCCAGCTCCATTTTGCTGTTAATTAGTGCTGTTCAGAGTCCAAGTTTTCCAAGGCACAGATTGCCAGTAACCAAGTGATCATGTAAATGAGGCTCTGTTATTAATGCTGCTAGTTAGGTTTGAACAAAAATAACAGCAGTTTGCAACTTCACATTTTTAATAAAACCTTAGTAGAAGAAAAAGTGAAATCATCTGGTCTTTAAATGGCAGGACACTACCAGTTTTCCTACCTATAGTAACTGAGAATCTGTTTTCACTAAAGAAAAGCCTATCAGAAACCATATTTTTTTTCAGTGAGTCAATGATGCAAACAATTCATTAATCCCTTCCCAAGGTAGGTCTTTGGCTTTCTATAAATTGAAAACCAGAAGTTTCATGTTTCTCTACCAAGCTATTTTGTGAACGAAAAAAAGTGGAGAACTGCAATTCCAAATAAATATCCTTCTATTTGGAGACAAACCCAACGAACAATGCACTATCCTCAAAAGTACTGCATTATTATAATTTCTTTTCTCTGCCAAAGAACAGTGGGTTTACCTACAGACCTTTGTATTAGGAGATAGCCCTGGTTATTCTGTGCTAAGGGTAGGCACTGGCCATTACGGTTAATGAGAGAGACAATTCCCTCTGAGCACAAATAAAGCTTGACTGCTATACTGTGAAGGGGAAGTACAGAGTTTGGTATCTTTCAGAAACATACGTCCTTCAATTGTGCCAATTTGTGTCTGCATTTTTTTCCCTGTCTTTCCCAAATAAAATGCCTCATGATGAGACACAAGCAAGTTGTGACCAACTATCCCCTCTTTATTAATTTGATGTCGGGATGAGCGTTGCCATTGGGCATCCCTACAATTCCTTTGAATTCAGAGAGTGAAGGGTGAAGGCTGATCATATGGACTGCAGAGGAGGCTATAGAGAATGTTCAAAGTATTTGACTGATTTACCTCATCTGCTCTTTATTCAATTGTTGGCCAAGATGACACAGCTTTTAAAGTCAATACGTTAAAGAGCAATTCCAGGTTCTGCTCCTCTCACATTATCCCCTGACATTTTAAAAAGCTTTTTCTCTTCACTATTGCCATATTAAAAAGCTAACTGAATGAATTCCAATGAGGGCCACTTGTTCAAACAAATGGGAGAGAATTCAAATGTTAGATATTGCAGAACACCTCCGAGGAGGGTCAAAGGCATGAAAAAAGTTGCAAAATTTGACAAATATTTTTCTACTGGATGATGCTCAGTTGAGAAATCTTCCACAACAGTGTCTGTAACATGCATAACATTGAAGTCAACATTTCCTTTTTTGTGCATGTGTTCATTAAAAGTGTTCATGGCTTTAAAACATTTTTGTTGTTTGACCTCTAGACAAGAGGGTTCAGGGGAAGATCCCTTTTCTACTCTAGGGCAATATCTTCATTTTTCTAGTTAGAAAGTGAAAAGAAAAACTACTGTGAACTTATGTGTCAGAAGTCACCATTTTTTCCCCAAAAGGAAAATAAAAGAGAGGAAAAAGATGACCAGCACCTGAAAATGTATAAACCCCATTTCCCTCCAAAGAAAGACAGGGAGTTCTAAATACTCATTTTCCAAGGGCAGTATAAAATCTTGATTAACACAAGTCCAATCCAAGATCCTGAATGAGGATTTTAAAACTCCTCAGCAAAGTTATTGCAGGAGACCATGACAAAGCAAACTGATTCATAAGGAGATCAAATATCAGCTGTGCTTTTATGGACTCTCAAAGTTCATATATAAGATGGGAACAAATCAGCTGAATATCAATGCAAGGACTTTTTGTGCATTTCCCCATATCCAGCCTCTCAAAGCCTGTGGGACTGATTCTCTCTGAGCCATTCATCTACTTTTGCTTTACATCTGTTTTAATGGAAGAAAGCATCTAACGCCAAGACTTTTATAAACAGCAGCACTTAAATCCAAGATAAGCACAATTCAAAGTGCGGTACTCAATGGGAATATTCCTCTAAGGCTTTGTAACCTGTGTGTAAAACTGTGTTTCAGGCTGGAATCTGGCATGTGTGGATTTCACGAGAATGGAAATCTGTGGTTCTTTAAGAGGATAATTAGATGAAACAAGTAGTGGGTGTCTGCTTACCCAGACAGGAACACCAGCTTTGCAAGTTAACTTTTTTTTGCTACGTGATTACTGTCTAGTGTGTACAATATCCATTAATAGAAATTGAGTTCATATTCATGTGGAAGGCAATAGCCCCAGGCACACTATTAATGAACAGAAGAACAGGGGGCTCCAGGCTTGGACTAAGTAGCACTTCCACCCATGAAACAGTAGAATTACTGAAATAAAAATGTTTCAAAAGTAAATTGTCAGTGCCTGAATATGGCTTGCTGAAATGAAACCATGAGGTAAGCTAGAGAAGGGGCACAGTTGCTCAAAATTACTGCTGATTAAAACCCTAGCATGTCATTCAGATACTGGGAATAACTATATATTTACTGTGCTGAAGACTACAAAGGTCTAGGGAATAAGAAAACAAAGCACTCAGATCATATTCCCAGGTGTTTCTCTAAAGTTACTTCCTCTTTGGTGCAGCTGGAATAGTGCAAAGGGATGTAACAGATCACAGCAACCAGTCCACCACCTGTCTGCAGAAGCTTTTGCACTATGAACTGAAATAGTTCTTCAGTAACCTTATTGTATCAACATGGAAACACAAGACCTTAATTTCCACCACAAGGTATATTTTCCTTTTCATATTATTTTATGTTTTTATATTTCTATGCCTTAAAAGAGGTAATAAACTAACAAGCACAGTAGATGCATATGAAAAATGTTAAACTTCCTACTAACTGTCACAAAAGCAAACAACCTGCATATTAATATTAAAAACCTGAGTGATAGGCACAGAGTTTTGCATGTAAATAACATTCTACCAGAGAAGTTAAAGCATCATTCTCAATTTCATCTTCCTTTTTTCTTTTGTTATTGCACAGACAATATTGAAGAAAGGCAGATTTCTAACTCTTTATTTAATTTTATTTCTATTTCTAATATTCACCCCAAACCTCTTTTTTCTATATGCCATCATGGATGACACTGGAATAACAGGGTACCAACAATTATAATCTCTTCATTCTGCACCTCTGGCATGGTTGGAGTCCAGTCCTTGAATTCCCAAGGAGTCCCAGTGAAAAAAAATACAAGCATTTAGGACTAGAAGCACTATTCAGCTTTCTGCTGTTGCATCAACCAAAGATAGGATTGGATCTTTAGGCCTTAATTTAATGATTTAATTTCTATTCAGGGACGTTTTTAAGAACAGAACTCCTTTGGTATGTGCTCTCCACAGTGTGAGACATCATGCAGTGTTGATATGAGCACTTAAATGAAGAATACCTTCTTCTCCAGTGTCCATCAAGTGGCATTTAATGCACCATGAAGCTCTATTGTCTCTTCCCAGAGAGGAAAATGAAGTGGAGCCTGTCAGATGTGCTCACCGTGGTCTGTTACCACTGCAGTTGGAGTGTTGAGTGGAAGGAGCAGGGAATGGTACTCGGAGCCCCTTGGACTGCATCCTCCTGTGTGCTCACTGGAGCCACGGTACCAATGCGTGAGCATCGCTCCGCGGCCTCGCCGGTGCGGAGCTGATCCCCCAGCACATCCCACACACGACTGACCACAGCCCAAAGTGCCTGAGCTGGCTCCCAGGAGTGTGAGCCAGGGGTCCCATCCCACCCACACCAAACCAAGTCCACTCAGAAGAAACCAAGCACACCCCCCGAACACAAAGCCTGACAGCTGCTCTCTGTGTAGCTGCCCTGCTCTGCACTAAACCTGCCTCTGTGTCAGGGATCATGAGACAGGATCAGAAACTGCCTGCTGAGCTCTGACACAAGGCTCCTCTCCTCTTGGCATCCTCCATTTCTGAAGGTTAATAAAAGAAATCCACTTATTATGTGGTTGTAATTAGTTCTTAAAAGTGCTTTGCAAACACAGCTAATTGATTAAGTAGCCTATGCAATAGCATCAAAACACTGGCTTTAATTAAACACCTTAAACCCCATAGTTCATGCAGAGTTAAAAGGAGCCTTTTTCATCAGCTAGATGTACAAAAGAGGAGAGGAAGGAGAAAAAAAGAAGGTACAGATTAATATCTCCATGAGCATTCTATGCTAATTATATAGCCTTTTCCACCACTCAGTACAATTTTATACTAAAAAAAACCCTCTTTTTTTTCCCCTAAGTAATTTATATTAACAAAACAACAATCTCAGTCTTGGTTCCAAATCTTAATCCCACAACTCCATTGCTTGTATTTCACAGATTCAATGTCTATAAAGGACTGCACCTGCAGGTGCCACCTGCCCTACCCAGGGCTCTGGCATCACCGAGCATCTGCAGAAGGATCCCACACTGGCAGACATTTAAATCATCCTGGTTTCCAGCTCAGGTCATCCCTTTCTCTATGAGCATCTAATCAAATCCAACAGTCTTTCCTGGTTTAGACTCTCAAATGCATGTGGTTTGGATTCCACAGTGGTGGTATTTCACACCCAAGAGGGTGGAGATTTTTCTGTGATCTTTTTACATGTAAGTCTGTTACGTGTTTAAACTTCTGGGCATGAAAGAAGATTTGTTAATTGTTCATCAGTGTGACTCTACCACAAAGCACAGCAGTGACCCCCTGACTAATGCTCAGGAGTTTAGAGCTTTTCACCAGCAGGCCTCAGACACACTGTCTCAGTATCACAACTCTGGGGGAGAAGAAAGACTGGGTTGCATTTGTATTTTCCAGTCTGCACTCTACATGCCAGAGGAGAAAGGTTTGACTTTTCAGTCCAATTGTATGAAATTTTGTATTCAAATGTGGATTTGTCTCCATGTTGTAAAAGAAAAGTACAGAGGTTGCTCATAGCAGACTTGAGCATCTTCCAGTACAGAAATGGAAGCAAGAGAAAGGATAAAGAGCACAAGGCTGACCTTAGGCTAACGCTGTACTTCCCTGATCCACACAGGCTGTGTATTTGCCTGTCCATCTGGTATAAATTAGAGAAACCTTGAGGCTCTGGTACTGACTGAGACCCCTCTGCCCTCTCTACCTGTTACCATTGTACTTGGTGCTGGTAGGTCCAGCAGGAGGCACTGGATGTGGCCAGGGCAGACACAGTGCAACCCTTAAGATCCACTGCATCCTAGGAATAGTTTGCCCATTAAAACCTGCCTTGGGTACTGAGACTGCCCCACAACAATGAAGACAGACACTCGAGCTGGCACCTGGTGATGAAAATTTAAACATCACTACCACTGATTTTTTTTATATTACAGTCTAGAAAGAACACATCATAAAAATAAATACAATTTTCTCTTTTCACTGTTTGCATCAGTATTTGGAAGAACACTAAAGTCATTAATGCAACACAATTTGTTTTGAAGGCAATAGTTTTCCTTCCACTTTTTCTCATGGGCAAAAGCTAAAATACTAACCTACAGTGTACACCTCTCTGGAATGAAATTCTGCACATATTCGTCTGGAGATTTACCATGTGTACATGAAGAGTTACAAATGGTAAAAGAGAAAATGTGCCTATATTTTCCTATACATGTTCAAATCTTTCCTTTAGAGACATTTAAATCCTCATAAATTGCCCTTTGCATATGAAGCTTTCTTTTTAAATCTTAAGCAAATTCCACTGCTTTTCTATTGCATAATGAAATAGCCAATCATGCTGAGGAGGTGATGTTAAGCTTGCCTGAGCTTGCATCAATGGCTGAGAACATTCCATAATTCAGAGATGCCATAAAATCCTTCATCACAAAAATTCAATTATTTTTAATCTCCAGAAGTCTATAGGATGTATCTAATACTAAACCACCAAAACAAGAAAGCAAACCAGATATGTTCACCTCCCATTCCAGAGCCCACTCTCATGTAGCTCTATAAAGCAGATACAATGGGGTTTTTTCATTTCTTCATTTGGAAGCGATCCCAGTGAAAAATATACACACACACATACGCACCATCTATGAAACTTACCCCTTTCTCTTCTGCAAATGGGCATTTAGTCCCAGTTTTGTCTAGGAAATAATTAATAGGAGACCAAGCTTTTTTTTCTAGTTTGTTTAGCAAAGAGCCTTTCAAAAGAGAGCATGCTATTTTTTTAAAACACAAGAAATCAAGTAAGAATAAGTAATTCTATGTGTAATATTCACTACAGCCAACAATGAAGTTCCTCAGTTGTGGCAGTTTATTTCAGATGTGTTTACTTTAATTGGCTCACACCAGTGTTTCCTATCACACAGCACTCTGTTCTGACAAGTGCTGCATACATTTGTTGCAATTTTGCTGCTATGAGAGTCCTTGCTCAGCTCCTGGGAACATGAGGTAGTTAAAAGACCTGTAGATGTGGCACCTGGGGACATTATTTACTGGACTTGGCAGTGCTGGCTTAATGGTTGGACTCAATAACTTTAAAGGTATTTTCCAACCTAAACAATTCTGTGATTCTATGTCCTGGTCTATGCAATCACGGAGATCATGAAGGGAAGTAATGCCTATAAAGGACAGCATCAACTCCAAAGACTTAAACACAGTAAAATATTTGATTGTAAACACACAAATTTTTTCCTGTGTCCAGAGAGATTAAAATTATTTTATAATACAAAACTGAGTACAGTACTATTTATAGCAGTATAATTAGTGATATTTACACTGTATGTCTCAGCAAAGAGAATGTGCTCAACAACCATACAATGTAATTTCTTAGGCATTTCTCAGAGTTCAAAAATTTAGTATTTTTTGGTTTTACAGTCTTCTGGGGAGCTCATCTTGTTAAGGAACCCTCCCTGGAAAAAAAAAACCCCAAAAACTTTTGCATTCTGAATACCTTCCTCTCTGAGATCGCATGAACCAATAGTCCCTTGTCCAATTCCTCTCCAGTTCCATTGTGCTGTGAGTTCAAGTGAAAACTGTCTGAATGACCAGGCCTGGGTGCTTGTGATCAGCTAGAAGCTAGACTCCAGAGATCAATATTGTCTAACAACTTCATTAGTGACCTACAGAGCACACCCTCAGCAAGTTTGCCACATACCCTGGCTGCCTTCGGAAAAGCCCAGAGGGAATCCAAGGGAGGAGATCCTTTCTCTGCCTGGCACTGGTGAGGCCTCGTTTGAAGGACTGAACCCAGTACTGGGCTCTTCAGGGAGATTTTGCACAATATTGCCTCTCAGTGATACCAGTAAACATTCTTAGTTAATTTGATGGGACTTTAGTCTATCTCCAAACCCCTCAGAAATTATAGCAACATAACAGGTTTATAAGAGATCCTCAAGAAAAGCCCTAACTATGTACAAAGTGTGACTGAACCCCAGATTTTTCAACACCTCTGTCAGACAGATCAAAGTGATACTTCAGTTCACTGGTTCCGCTACTGTTAAACTTCTACTTTTTCCTGAGTTGCTTTGTTTTTCCTTATTTTCCCCATTTAATTCTCTCTGCTCTTTCCAAATTGTGAGTCAGTCTAGGTCCAGCAGAACATCTCCTTGCCCACTACTGTCACAGAATGTGCCTATAACTGAAGTCTTCCTTGCCCATAAAATGGGCCTTTGCCATCACAGAGCCACATGAACAAGGACGAAGAGCACCAGGGATGAGTCAGAAGCAGAACTGTTCCTGGTTTTGCCCTGTGCATTTAAATTTTGTCAGCCACCGTTTGCCTGTGTGTCACTTTCAGTGGTGACAGCACAGCAGCACCAGCAAAAAGATAACTGGCAAGAGGTGGCATGAGCCAGCTGCTGAGCCTGAATCCTGAATATCAAATGTCAGCCATAGAGAGGCCATGAATAAACGATGTACAGGCGTCACTCTCTCACTCTTGGGAATCACCCAGTTTTTTCAAATACTTAACATAAGCACAGTGCCAAGGATGGGATTGTAGATTCTCTGTTCCCAGGAACCTTCTCAAGTGCTCGACACTTCCTTTCTGAAGAAAGATGAGTCCTCTGTCTGTAAAAGGAGAAGAAATGAAATATGCTGCCTGAAAGGAGCATATCCTAGCAACTCACCCTCATGGTGCTGGTCTACCTGGCTGAGCACAATAGCTCGCAACAGCTTTCATCAGTGCTGGTGTAATGGTTAAGCAAAAGTGACTTGATATTTCTGGGGTTCAGTAATTGGATTTGGAGCCTTTAACCTCCAGGTCACAGGGTCAGATCCAACTCCAGTTCATAGAGTCTGAAAATCATTAGGATCACAGATCTGTTCATGGTATATATGAAATGAATGTGTGGCTTCAGCCCAGTTGCTAGTGAGAATGAGTCCCATGTCGACCCTTTCAGCAGAAAAGCAGGGGATTAAATGAGTTAGGAACACAAGCTAGTTTCTTCTCCAGAAGGGTGGTCTCTTTGGTCAGAGTTGAGATAATTTATCTGGTGAGTTCTTATTGCTGCCCGCTCTACAGCAGTCTTTATGCATATAAAATTTCAAGCTTGAGGCGTACATATTTCAGAATCTTTAAAGCGCCTACGTTTATTTTGGATAGAATAAAAAAAATCCAAAATCCACATTTGACTTTCCTTTAAAAATTTGTTCAGTTCAGCTGCATTTGATTCTAGTTTTTCAGAAATCTCAGCAGACCACAAGTGGCAGCAGCACTGTAGACTGGACTCATAGAGGTGCCTATATCCATGTGCCTTGCATTAAATTAAACTACTGAAAATGTCAGTTAAAAAAAAAAAAAACAGAGCAAAATCCATAGCCTTCTATGAGATCTGCTTTATAGGAAGCAGAACATTAATTTAAAAGCAAAGAAAGAAAGGAAGGAAGGAAGAAAAAAAAGGAAGTGACTCCAAAAACATTTATCTAACAGTTACAAACTCTTCCACTCGAGCAGGATGCAGCAGCCTCGTACTCAGGCAGTTCTCATCCTGTGCTGGATTCTCCAGCTCTGACTGCAGCACACACGGACAGCACTTGCCAAGGGCAAAGGCGAGCGTGAGCAGAGATGAACCTGGCTCTCTCTTGTCAGTGACAATTGCTTTAACTGCAAAAATGTAGACAATAAACACTAAGCCCACAGAACTTGCTTTTTAAAGATTTTCAAGCCAGCCCTAGTTCCAAAAAGCCATGGGTGTGTAAGCTTTTCAGAATGCATGATAAAGTCAAACCTTCACTCCTCAGCACTTTAGCAAAAACAAACACCTCCCCCTCCCCAGATGAAATTCTTAAACTTTACCTCACTTTTGTGGACGTTTTGGCCTTTTGAAAACCTAAGTCGAAACAACATGGAGAGAAAGCCAGTGCAATTAAAATAAAATTAAAAACATAAACAAAACTGCAAAGGAGAGACTTCAAAAGACTTGGAAAGTGCTAAGATTTGCCTCTTGCTTTACAAACCATTCACTGAATCCCAGTTGTAGACGAAACATTCACAGAATCCCAAATGTAGTTCACATGAGTTTTAATACTTGTTTAGTGTGATTTTTTTTAATATATAATCAGTTTTGAGTTTATTTGTATTGGGTTTGTTTCTCATAAAGCATCTGTTCTTCTGTTTCTTTTTACATGACTGGCACTCTCCTAGTGTAAATGACTGGACTGACATTTATTGGATTGGGCTTCACATGGAGCACCTGTGAGCAATATGTGCTGTGTGTGACTTTCTTATGCAGCCCTAGTAATTTTAATTGTTTTTGGCATGTTTTTCCTGCCATATACTGTAACTTGACCTTTGCAAATATTCATTTCATTTTGATGTTTGTGAAATGAAGTAGACTATTATTCCAGAAGAATAAAGTCCTCTGTTCACTCATAGAAAGAGACAGAAAATGTAGTGGAAGCACAATGTGTTTTTCAACAAGAGGTTCCTAGAATACTTGGGAAAGAAATGTCTGTAGAGCATAAATGGCATGGGGGAGAAGGTGGTCCAAATGAAAAATGTAGGAATATAAAAAAAATTTTAAAAATCAATCTTTCTCAGCTATTAGGAATCACAAGCTCTGATTATTCTTTTTTTCCCTACCTTATAGCAGTGCTTATAGCACTGTTGCAGATACTAATATAGAAAATTCAGTACTTCTATTTTCTATCATTTTTTTAAAGAGCACAGAAATTTTTGCAAAGCCTCTGGAATTGAGCTAATTAGTTATTACTTTTTCTGAGATAAAACTGAAGTGACAGGTTTTTTCCCAGGACACAAAATGGGCTAGGAATAGACAAGGGATCTGAAGTTGAGAGTTCTTGAGTTCTGTTCTCACGGAAAACAATTAGACAATATTGCCTTATAACTGGAGAAAGGTATGCAACAGCACTGCTCCACAGTTAGTGGAGAGGATTTCTTTAAGGAATTACATCCACCACACCAGGTATATTAACACACCTTCCAGATTGTTCTCTACAGTGTCTTGCTCTAACAATGAGAATAGAGAAGAATTTGAAAATCAAAGTGTACGGTATTGTCAATCAAAAACATTCCGGTTACTGGTTGTGATGATTTTACTTACCTATGACTTCTAATTGTATAAACTGGACAGAATTTTAGTTGCATGAAAACAATGATAATTTGAGGGGTTTACAGTATTTTTAGTGCTTGTATTCTATAAATGGTAATCAAGCTCTGGACTCCTTTTTTAATTAGGAGAAGAGTAATGGAAGACACTAATTAAAAGCCGTAAGCATCTCCTCAACTAGCAGTTTAACCAATAATGTATTATTTATTAAACACCCTCGCTAGCTGGCACAGTGCCCAAAGGGGGGCAGATCGAGTAACAGCAATGACAACCTGATGACACAGCTCCTCCTGACAGGCAGCGCTAATGAGCGTTGGCAGGGATCACTCTGCCCCGAGCCTGGGAGGCTCCAGCCACAGGCCTGCACTGAGATTTCACCACTCAGACTGGCCCAGAGGAGACAATGTAAAGGAAACAGGCTCGGGCTGCAAAGGGCTTCTGACAAATGAAAGCGCTGTGAGAAACCACGGGGCACTGTTCCTCAAAAGGCACGGGGTGTTTTATATCCACAATAAGGCTGCTTTATAATGCCACGGGTCTGAAGGTGCCTCGCACGCAATGAGAAGCTGACCCACGATGTCCAGCTCATGAACATTCAAAGGCAGTACCTTGTTATGACTCACTTAGCAAGGGTTCTGGGTCAGAATGCAGAGTGTGTGTTAGCTGAGTACCCACAATAGCTAACAGCCCCTCCACACAAAATAATCAGCAGCAGGAAAGGAATATTGTGAGCTGGACATACACCTGGTGCAAACTGAGAGACTAGAGGACAGCAGAAGGCAGCTGAGTCATGCTGGCTAATAAGATTATGGATTATGATCCAAACAAATCTCTTGTAGTTTGCCATAATTATTACATTTATATGTTTGACCCCATTTTAAATTCATAAAATAAATTGAAAAATACTAATATCAGCTTTAAATCAGTAAGAGTATTAGGCCAAGGATTATGACCTTTTCTTCCTATACCAGCTACATTCTGTAAAATGAGATCTATTGGTTTCATTTCCCCAGCACAGCATCCAGAAAAGCCTTCAAGTAGAATTATTGCTTCTATTAAAACATGCACCATCTTCTAACTCTCCGCGTTTTCTCAGTTTAATATGAAACAATTGAGAGTTATATCAATACATTAGAAAGGAATTATCTTTATCAGCATCCTCAGAAGTCGGGATTAATGCAACAATCTCTTTCCTCCAACTGAAGATGCCACAGGAGGTACTAGTCCTTCTTGAACAATTATGTAATTTAAGCTTTGTGGAGTACACATTTTTGCAAAGTGGTCAATAATTCCTGGTTAAGTAAAGGCATTCCTTTCAATTAATACAAGTTTCTAAGTAAACTTACACATACAACAAAAACCACAACAGACTTGGATTTTAAAGGCACCTGCTTACAACAGTGTATTATGAAATTCTGATTTACTACACTATTAATAGAATACTAACGTATTGTATTAAACCTATGCTGGTGAATACTGTGGGACCAGTTCCCCGCCTCACTAAAGCAGGTGCAGGATATCATCCACAGAGATGCTGCTCCTGCACCACAGCAACAACTTCATCACATTGGAAAGATGAGGAATTCAGGGCCAGAATAACATGAACAAAGCAGGTCTCCAGAGAAGCTGCCTGCAGCCTGTTAAGTAGCCCACGTAGAAGCTTCTCACCTGAAGGGCACAATGTGAGAGACCACTGAGGCATGACTGCCCTCTCTCCTTGCATCCCAGAAGTCCTGTTCACATAATGCTGGGCTCCTAAGGGCGTATTATTCCACAAAACAACTTTCACAGACTGAAAGGAAACCTTTCAGCCTTCTAACAACATCCAAAGATGTTTAGAGCCTACTGATGCCCACGCACATCAAGAGAAGAAGCTTGTAGGTAGAGCTGGCGTGGCTCATTTTCAATTTTGAGAACTGGGCCAAAATTGAGAAAATTCTTTAGTTTTTGTACTGAGCCTCTGTGAATTATGTGAATCATATCAGTGATGTATCATCTATGTAGATATGTGTATGGATAGAACAAGCATACTCATATGTTTGGGAATGGCAGTGTTAAAAAGAAAATAAATAACCTTGCCCAACTGAACTTTCTTTGTATTTAGCAAGGGACGCTTTCCTCTGATATGTGTGTGAGAGGTTGGATGGCAAGTCAGTGTTATTAGATTTTATGCTTTTCTAGAGACCTTGTCATCTGAGCCTAATAACTTTGTTTCTCTTCTACTCTCTTCAGGGGAATAAATGGATATTTAAAGTTTGGTTGAATTTTTGTGCTGGGGGACTTGGTTATTTGGTATAAATGTGATCCATTTCCACCCCTCCCCCTTCCCTCCTGACTCTTTTTTGTTCTGTACAATTTCCAATTAGGAACCCCAGTGACAGAAATCAAGTGCCAAATTACCAGCCTGAGGCTAAACTACAGCAGCAGCTAAATTCCAATTTTAAAAATCTGATTGAAGAATGTGGGGCCACATATGCCAATGTATGTGCAACAGGAAGGTTTTCTTCTTTTCTCCCTTGGCCCTGTGAGCAGAGAATCCACTAAAAATACCAAAATGAGATCACATCACCTGATAAGAAAACTCACAGAAGAAGAAACTTTGTGTCTGTATAACCGCAGCAGTATCTCTGAGTCACATTTTCTGAGCCATAAAAGGTCCCAGTTCCAGAGTCCCTTCTTGTGTACAGGCAATGTGTCTGTGCTCCTGGGCGTGCACACAATGTGTGTGTGCAAAGACTGAGGGATGCTGCACCTGAGGTCCTTCACGTTGTGCTTCTTTCACATTAGAGGCCACTATCTGGGTTTTTTAGCAGCCTCCTGTACTCAAAGCCTCACTAGCTTCCCATTTTCCCCTATGCAATCCCAGGTGGCATGTCCCATTAATTTGATCTCTCTCTGGATGAAGCTGCTGTACCTCACTCTGTTATACCGTGCTAACAGAGGGAAGTCAACTGCCTGGGACAAGAAACTCATTCAGAAATCCAAAAAACCCTTTGAAACAGGCACATTATTGTGCAAATTAACACAGAATCTGGGAACAAGTACTTGCCACATCTTTCTGAGTGGCCTGTCCCTGGCCCCTTCTGCCCAGACTGAGGAAAGAGCTTCTCTGCCACACACTCTGCAGAAGCCGCTGCCTCGGCTCCGGCCCCGCTGAACGCTCCCGCTGCCTAAGTGCTGCAGCCCTGGCTGACACTCCTCTGGGGCACGGTCAGAGTGTCAGACACCCATTCCATGCAGCACCACCTGCAGCAGCACAGCTCACCTCGGCAAGGGAGTTTCATTCCATGGTTCTCTTTTGAGCTCAAGTCTTCTGCTCCACATGAACAGATCTGTCCCAGAGATCAGTGATTGTCATTTCTTGGGGCAAACTGACCAAGACTGCCAGGAGACAGGCGAGCTCCAAGACTTGTGCTGAAAAAGGAATGCTGCTTGAACTAGTTTGTTGAGTGATCTGAGAAGGATACTTGCAGCACAGCAGACAAAAATAATCTCAGTTCTTATTCTCTAAACAGGCTTCTGTATTTCACATTAAAGTATGTAGTGAATATCACATCTCTTTTCATCAAGCATGGCATGCAAACACTATCATCTCACCTACAGTTTATTCCAAGGATGCTGGTATCACCCTCAGAGTTACTTCTTTCTTTTTCATTGTCCTTGAGTTGTCAGCTCCCTTTTCCCAACACCACTCCTGTATTTAACTCTGTGCTGTCAGCCAAGTGAGCAGATACACCTGGGTAAATATACAGTGTCACCAGTGCAGCACAGACACCTCCTCTGTGCCTCACACAGCACAGATACATGTAATTCTGAGCACATAAACACCTCCTTTCCTTCTCTTCTGCCAATGTGCTTATAAGCTTATATTTTTACCACTATGGATGGATTCACTGACAGGCTAAGACCCATTCTTTTACACTGTTTACTGCAGCAGACAGTGCCTCCAGCTGCTCCCTAGCCTGAGTGCTGCTGAATCCTGTCCTGGTTGCACGGCTGGTTTTATAAAACTTTAAAACTTTATTTTAGTCCTCATCACCAGGCTGAATAGTGCATGAGGCTTACATGCCAGTACAAAATATATCTTGTCAGGGATGTGTGAGCTCATTTAAACTAAAACTAAAAGCCTCTGTGAGTCGGTGAATTTGAAAGTTTGATTTCTAAGTAAATATCCTTGGTTAGAGCTCCCTGTGGAAGAGAATGCTGAGAAAGAATCAGAGAAAGGGTAAATAACACAAGGAAAACAGGTTTTAAAACTGAGTTAGAGAGAAAAGACTTGAGGAAAAAACACTAGACAGCTGTTTTCACACCATACAAAAAGACTTTCTAAAAAGTTTTACAGGGAACTCAACTCACTGAGCACCATTGAGGTCTTAAAAATAGGAAATGCAGTCAAAAGCAGGGTTTGGGGTTGGTCGTTTCGTTGTTGTTGTTGTTTTCTCCAAACTGAAACATTTTGAAAAGATAAAAAGTTCCAGAAAGTGACAGAAACAGGGGAATGTCCTTAAACATTTCTGACCAAGTGCTGAGAGAATGGCCCTTTGCCCAATTGTCTTTTCAGCTTTCTTGCTATTAGAGTGCTATTCATCAGAAGCTTTAACTGATCTTGAAACTCAAATACTTGTCTCACAAACAACAATTTAGAAACATAACACCATTTATGTAAGCTAACCCATACCAGTGCTTACTGAATACCTTTGCAATTAGGTGTAATTCTACCCTGAAAAAATTCTGCATATGGCGAGTCTGTTATGGGTGACATTTTATTAGAGGAAGTCATGGCCAGATGCATGCAACTATACTGTGAAATATATATAATTGATATTTATATCATCAATCAAGGAGTGATCAGTGATAGGAACATGACTTTCATCCCACCTGGTGAAGAACTTTGAAATGGCAACAACTGTCATCTGCAGTCTTGAGTCTGACAAAATATTTCTTAGACATAAATTGTGACTCCCCTCTGAGTATCAGCCCTACAATGACCTTCTCCCATGGCTCCTGCACAGGGAGCTTTGCCGAGGCTCCCGTTCCATGGCCGCTGCCATTACACACTCCAGTGCTTGCTTTAGCTCAAGCCACTCAAACCCCTGGTGCAGAAGACTGCAATTTCACATTTCACTGCAGAGGAGAGGGACAATGGCAGGCTGGACAGGGACCCTACAAGATCGTAATGACAACAAAAGATGAGCAAGACAAGGAGCAATTGTGAAAAACACATTCCTATTCACAAGAGCCTTTTGCCTGCATTAATTTAGACATGTACAGAATCAGGAGGCTCCAGCACGATAAGGGCAGAATCAATGGAAACTACTTTTTCATTTAAAATTAAACTATTGTTGCTTTAAAAGGCAGATCTATTTTTAATCTTGTCCACTCAGTTCTATTAACAACAGGATACAGAGCAGTTCCATATGGCTCAAAATGTTCAATATCAGATGCAGATTGCAGATGCATGGATCGAGTTATTGGGGAGGGCAGGGGGTTATTTCTCTTAGTCATAATGTAAATGTAAAGAAGACAATTCAGTAGCATTTGGGGAGGGAAAGAAAAGGAGAAAAAACAGGAAGGAGTAATTGGGGTCACATCCACTGAGCACAGAGGCATTTCCAGAACAGCGTCCAAGTGAGTCACAGGCAGCATGAGTGAAAAGAGGGGGGCAAGTGATAAAGTAGAACTCATGTGGCCTTTTTAAGCTTTTCTGGCAGAACAAGAAAAGTAATTACACACTGTCTCAGCAAACATCCGTGGCACCACCTGGTGTATTCTCAGAGAAATCCCAAGAAGGGATTTTTCATCTTAACCTTGATAAGTGCTGTGCTGGTACCAAGTCTTTGCATTATACGCAATTTTGAGAAGGAATCAGCCTGGGAGCACTGAGTGAAACACAGGCCCTCTGAGATATGCAAGTGCTGGAAGTCAGCTGCAGAGTGCCTGGGTAACAAGAGCTCCAGATGAGAAGGGAAGGAAAAAGACTGCTAAAACTGATTCTGACACCATGAAGTCATAAACATATAAAACCTCCTGGAGCCTGGAAAAGAGAGGGTGATGAGGAATGTCTCTGGTGTCTCCGCCAGTGCCATCATTCCTACGGCAACACTGGGTCTTGTTTCTGGCTGTGTGTGGCACAGCTTCCTCCTTGCTTTGCCTACCACCTTCCCCAAAACTGGCATGCTTCATCCACAAGGCTTCAACAACCTCTTAAGTGGGGTCCAAAATCCATTAATTGCTTTAACAAGTAATTATGGTTCCTGAATTCCTGAACCGCTGCTACTACCGAAAGTAACTAACCCATAAATAAATTCCCTGAGCTCCTTGTGCTTGGTCTTAGCCCATGAAAAAACTTTTGCCATCATAATTACCCTGACTGGGGCATCAGTCTAAAGGCACTCCTGCTTGCTCACATCATCAAACATGTCAGATTCCTGTGTAATAACCTTGCAGTGAGATTTCTTTGGACTGGATGGGTTTGATGGCATCAAGAGAGTTGAAATTAGCATCAGTTCATTCCTTATAACAGAGATATCCCATTTTAAGTCTCAAGAAACTGATTGGCTTCTGTGTTTGAGACATGCACATGTGCATATGCAGACATAAATACATGTGTATATATATAAAAGTATTTCTTTAAATAAGTGTATTTGTGAACAGATGAATTTGTGAATCAGGTCACTTGGATGTTTGCCAGCTTGAATAGTTTTGGCAGGATTCTTAGGCTTGAAAACAAACAGTAGTGCCTTATTAGAACTCCAGCAGACACTGTATTGCAAACACTTCAATGAGTTTTTGCACATGCATAAGATTGAAATATAGTGTTGTGTAACAAAATGCCAAATTACCAAGGAGGTATTTGAAATGATCTTACCCATTTATGAAGTAAAGCATCCATTTTTCATCCTCAAATTTTATTTCAGGTCCAATACTAAAGAAATAAAATAGAAATAGTGCAAGTTAGACATTGGGAAGAGATGTTACAGAAAGAATAAAAAGCGAATTTTCCTGATGGATTCCTTAATCACATACAAGTCACTGGTGAACAATAAAATGCATTGAAGATTGCTGCAGAAATTAGGTCTTGACCTGAGTTGTTGAAAAATATTTCAAAGCAAATTGAAAACATAAATGGATTTGGGTGGGGGGGTGTAAGGTTCCAACTATATTTCAGAATAATGAAGACAAAGTCTATGCCATACCAAAGGCTAACACTAAAATTAATGTTACCACCTCTATAAAAATAGATAAATTGCTTCACATCTAGAATGTTGTATCGAATACATGATATAATGCCACAAGAGACTAACATGCACAAAACTCCCCTCTTTTCAGCCTAAATGATGTTCAGGTCATTACAACACCTGGCAGCCAAACCAGACAACTCAGAGGTAAAAATGGCATTCTGTGCTTTATCTTTTGTGCTTGGAACCTTAAGAGTATGTAGAGAAACTATGGGATGAGCTTACCTAAATCTGAACATGATTTAAATCACTTTGATACTTTTTAAAATAGTTCTACAGATGTACCTGGTCAAAATCTCCCCTCACACTAGCATATGCCTCTAATTGCTCTCGTTAGATTGCTGAATATCTCCAGTTTGAGTGGACTGAGACCAGAATTTGATTAATAGAAGTTATTTGGATTGTAATTTCTTTGAAACTAAAGCATAAACAGAATTATCCACAGTCTCTGTGCTTTTAACTTGTCAGAAAACAAAATCAGTATTTGTGCTTGATGAACATTGCTACTATCTCAACCAATCAGTGGGATGAATTGATAGTGGCTTTTGGGGGGGCTTTTTTTCTTTTTCCTCAAAAGCAGTTACTGCTAAATGAAACTAGCACTTATGAAAGGTGATAGGTTCATAGGTATGGGATCAAAACAGGATTCATATTTAGCTGTATGCTATGGGTAGACAGAAGGCAGCAGCACTGCCCTCCCCACAGACTCTGCTCTGAATTACATTTTTTTGTGTGTTAATTTGCTGTATTTTTACACCCACATTAATGTTCATAGTGGGTGAAAAGTAGAAACACATTTTTAATGGGAATTATTACAATAAATGGTATCCTGTCCATTGTCTGCAAAGGTTGAGTGCTACTGTAATCCTTCACTTTGCATGGCAACATCATTTATGATCCCTGGGCATGTCCCAGACTAAGGCTGGCATCTACGTCCTCAATCCACCCATCACTTTGCAGGTGCTTCAGCCCCCAGCATCTCTTTATTTCAGTCATGAAAACACTTGTCTACAGAGCAATCACTCATCCTTAGACTGACATTGCTGCATCAAGCAATTTATATAAGCCAATGCTGTAATGACATTTCTCAGACTTGTATTTTATGGGTATTTCTTTTTTGGAATTTGTGAGGGATAGAGAGGACTAAGCTGGGTGGTTAAATTATTAAACTGTCCTCTGAATACTTATCTTTCCAAAATGCCTTAAACAACATTTTAATCAATACAAAAGTAAGCCGGTTTCAACTGCAAGAAAATTCCCAGGGGCAGTAGCTATCCCTGTGCAAAGCTTATTTTGAAAGCTGAATATGCTGGCTGTTAACGGAATAGTTCTCCAGAAAACATGCAATCTGCCCTTGTTTGTCATTTTGGTACGTTCCCCTTTTGGTACATAATCTACTTTAATAGGGAGAGATACAAAATAAAGCCCCTTGGACACGTGTCCCAGACACCACATTGCACAGCAGAGCCTCAAGGACCGAGCTATGGCACAGTTTGCATCGGGAAGCAGAGCCACCTCTCCTGGACCAGTCATGGTGTGCCTCAGCACACACCTTGGTCTTTGCAAGGAATTTAGCCTTTTGCCACCCCTTTCAAAAACAAACACCAGCCTTCCCTTAAAAACAGATTCAGGAGACTAAAACACCAAAAGAAGAGCCAAACCAAAAACCCAGATGTGGCCAGTGGTTGTCATTCTCTTACAGCTCACAGGGAAGTCACCTGGGTTTAGGCACTGGCAGAAATGTGAGGGCAAGGCCACTCTCACTCTTTCCCTCTTCAAGGGCAGAGAGTTCAGGCTCTTATTCCCCTCTCACACTCATTTTGTTTCATCTGCATCTTCCCTGATTTACATTGAAAAACAGAAGTTGAATTAGGTTCCTTCAGTGCTACTGATGAACTGATTACTCCAGTAAAAAATTTCTGCTTGTCTTATACCCAAATGAAAAGCAAGATCAGTCTCTTGGAATAATCAAAATTGGAAAGAAGGACTGGGTTCATTATAAAGCTTTTCAAATATGAGCTGCCTTTAAGTCCTATTGAACTCTAATTCTAAACACCAGGGCCTTACAACATGAAAGCAGTCTCCACCCAAAATACATGCAGTCAAGCAGAAAACAGGACTTTCCCTGCTGTCCCCCTTATTCTCTTACACATTTCTCTATTACTGGACGTATTTCCTTCTTCTCCCCATGATTTTTTTCTGTTTTATTCTTGTACCATCCTCCTCTCTTTTCATTTCACGTACAATGCAAAGCTGTTTCTGTCCCACTAGAGGCTCTGGCCCTTGTGCCTGTGAATTTCTTCTCTCTTCTAGTACAAAGAGCTGTAAATCTTAACAGGCACAACATAACCAGATTTCTTATTCCCCCCGTTTCTCTCTGCTTTTACAGAACTAGAGGCAGCAGGAAACAAAACAGAGGGCTTTCATCCTTTGCATCATTCAGCCAGCCAGTCCCACAAGATCCAACAAGGAGAGTTTCATATCCCTGTTACAAACACCCTACTCTAAATACTGAAGACAGAGATGCTGATGTAATACAGACTGGTCATTAAGTAGCACCCATTTTTTTTTGTTGGTACATTCTACTGAACTGGCTGGACCCACAGGGACCTACCTGAGCCATTTTTTTACACATTTCAAGCAAGAAGTCTAACACAACTTTCTGGGATTAATGCTAGTAAAAATGTGGATGTCTTGGGCTTTTACTCAAGCTACTCAAAGCTCACAATAGTAAATTAAAAACTACAGTGATTGTTGTGAGCATTATTTCATTGTAGCCAAGGATCATATCGGCCCTCTATTAATAATTAACCCACTTCTGAAGTCCTCAAGGTGGAGATCCCATGGCAGGCAAGTGAGCATCAGATGGACAAAGGTATTTGTACCATTACACTGACAGAAATAAATCTTTCTTTGACATATTAACCTGACATGGCTCACAACGCAACAGATTCACACTGACTCAGTCCATAGTTAATAGATTTATGCCAACAGTAACATGTGCCAGAAGAAAAGGGAAAACATTAACCAAGTGATTTTAAAAATAAATAAGGCTTTGATTTTTAATAGTGCTAAAAGGCTTTAAATTCACACATTCCTGCCCTCTCCACCTTCAGTGCTGCTGAATTCATAGAACTACCTCATACAAACTTTAAGCATACAATAAATATTTTTAAAAAACTCTACAGGGAATAATGTTTGTTCTGTCAGCGCTTCATGGATTGTTTTGTGGCATCAACAAATAATGAATGATTAGAGCACAAACAAGAAAAATAATTGACTTTAAGGCATAACCAGCTGCACTTAATTCTGGAGGAGTGCCCAGAATTGCTGTTTTGAAATCCCTCTGCTTTTTCCATGATAAATATGTTACAGAATCCTGAAACAAAGTCTGCAAACAAATTATTCCTACTTATCTCCTATGTGTCATTCTCTCTTGCGTGTTTATTCTGCCCTATTAGTTTGGCATTGTTGCCTAGGTGCAGTACTGTATCACTCGGTTTTATGAAGTAATTACAGGTGAAAATAAGTTTTGTAAACCTGATTTACATCCTTCTAAAACCCCCATAAATCCATAATAGCCTAAGCAGTTCTGATTTAGCTCTGTGGCCACAGAAGGCATTTTCTACCACACTGGATTTGGACAGAAAGTCTCTAATCTGATATCCCATGTATACCAAGTTATATATCCTGTGACAATAATCCAAGTGGCCCTCAGATTCCTTGTCTCATTTGTTTAGATCCTTGAAGTTTTCATTCAAGCTGCTGTGTTGGAAGAATAACTGGTTCTGTTTTTCACAGGCTTTTTTAAAACCTGAAAAAGGAGAGAACTTAATATCTAATATATTGCTATAGTTTCTACTGTAAACTTTTACTAAAATTAAATTAGATGATACAAGTAAAGGTCAAAATTGAAATGGAGTCAATAAAAATCATTAGATTAACAGTGATCCTGAACTGAATCACCATCTAGCTGAGTCCCCAAATTAATACAGCCAGTCACCAAATAAAATGATTGTACAGCACCATCAGATCTTACAAACCTGCAAATACTCTCCTATAGAATTTAAGGAGGCAGTGTCCATTTAAAACTGTCCCAATGACATCACTCTGCGTATAGCAACCAGTCCAATCAGTTGAACCTTTTGGAATTGAAAAAGTGCCTGGTTTCTGCCTCAAAGGATGCATAAAGCCCTGGAGCTCCCACACAGTCAGCAGCTAGTTGATCAGTAGCTATCTGGCATACTGAATTTTGATACAATATCTGTCATAATCATGTTTATTTTAATGACACTTTCTCTGTCCTCAGTATGGCCACATTATTTCTTTGAGGTTCAGGTATAAGGAAAAAGAAAAATAATCATGGCAAGTTTGAGGCAATGAGAGGAAAATGTACACTGGGCTCACCCATCACACACCAAATCCATCTCACTGAGAGAGGTGCTCAGTGTGCCTTCAGCTGCCATCACAAAAAGACTTGGACAAATACAGAAAAGTGTATTTATGCATTTCTCTGTAAGACTTTTAATTTAGTAGTCACTCTAAAAGAGTAGTATCTCTTCAAATGGTCTCATTTTACAACAGTCAATAATCTAAGCATCATTTAGACAAAAAACTACCAAGTCTCTTTATTAACATCACACTTAGACCTCATGATTAGAGCATTTCTGTGACCAGAGCAAAGGTCAGTGTGGTGACATCAGGATAGAAATCATTGCATTTACATGAACAGTGGTGATAAAACTAACAGCCTATGGTACATATCTTGCAAACAGGAAAAAATGGCAGAATGAAATAGATAAAATTGGGTAAAACATCTGCCTTGTTTCAAAGTCCAACATTATCATTGCATTTTCTCTATTCCTTGAAGGTCTTGGGTTTAATTCTAAATGCCCCCATGTCTTGGGCCATAGGAACAACACTGAGGATTTAACTGAATTTCTCATATTCTTAAAATTATAAAAATCCTTACACAGCTGGATTAGGGCTTAATATTCCTAGAAGCTCACATGTATCCTAACCACTGGGCATGCAGTGGGCATCTTAAATACAGAGATCTAATCTAAAACCAGACTGAGTCAAAACCAAAACCAAACCAAACTAAACTAATATCTAACCAGTAATTCACTGAATGCAAAATGCTTTGAAAATCAGCCCATAAGCTTTCAGTACCATCCAGGCTTTAGACTGGATCGACCCAGACCTCAGAGATGCAAAAAACCACCAACCAAATATCTCTCAAAGCACTCCATTAGTGCATACTGTAAAAGTACTTGGAGCCAGAAGTCCATCACATTGCAGATAGATGCAGATAAAATTATAGAAAGAAAGATTTTCCACAAGCAAGTAAATTGAAGAATTTTGGAATTGTAGAAGCTTTTGTTATGAATCATATTAGCAAATCACTGAAACTTTTCATTAAGACAAGTTCACTCATCTGATATTTAAAGAATATTAAAATATTTGTTGGTTATGATTAGTAATACAGGACTGAAACACTATGATTACAACTTCTTGTAGCTGAATGCAGTTTTAGAATTTGAATCAGACAGTATTGTTTGATTTTGTTTAGACTTTTTGCTATGCCTGAATGAAAGTATCATTTCAATTTATCCCCAAACAAAATTTCAGTTTTTGCCCTACACTGTTTTTCTTTCACTTTCCTGTTCAGAAAAATAATTTTACTTTCTGACTACTTTTTTTTTTTACTTTGTGGGGAAGAAGAGCCATTGGAAATAATGATAAATCCTCTGAAACCAGGGAAGTAGGGTTTCCGTGGAAGTAGGGAAGATGACTTTCATTTCATCTTCCAATAACTGCTGGTATTATGGCAAAAAATACTTTCTTTCCTGTTTTCTGGTGTGCTGTCACACTCCATTTTTTTTTTTTTCCCATTAGGAGCTTCCAAGCTAGGATGCTGTAGGAAGAAAGGCAATGTAAAGTACAAGGGAGCAGCTGCCAAGGCAATTTCGATCAATAAATTAAATCCCTTGTCCCTACAAACCTTGTCTTACCCAGGTAAAGCAGCACAGCACGACTGCTGGAGGGGAAGGGCATGGCTGGCACATCCAGGTAAGACAGAGAGACTTCAGCCATCTCTGCTGATAACCCTGGCACCCAGCTGGAGGGGCACTCCTGTCTCTGGCAGTTGGGATCTGAGACAGGATCTGGAGCTCCTTTCCACCCAGCAGCAGTGGCCCCTCCACTCTTGTTCCCCTACAAACACCTTCCCCAGCATCATCTCAAAGCCACGTCACCAGCAATGACCAGTTCCAGGTGGTAAATGAGGTGCTGCCCCTTGCAGATGAAGTCGTTCTCAGCTTCCTATAAAATTAATTCTACTTTGCTTACACCATGGATGTACTTCCAGCATGTATGTGTAAAAAGAGGAAAAGTTTACATTAAAGATGCATATCCACCTATTTTTTTTATGTATATAATGACTTTGTAATGACAGTCCAGTAATGAGTTTATTAACACTGCTTACTAATTCACATCTTGAAATTTGCTCTTAGCAATGGAAACATGCAGTAGCTCCTGCTCTACCCCAAGTGATGGCTCTCAGACCCTAAGCCCCAACTCCGTGTCAGTGGATTTTGCCTCTGGCCCCGTTTTAGCTGAGAAGCCCTGGCCACTGCGGGAATCTTGCTGCACACTCTCTTTGGCTGTGGTTCACAACCAAAGGAGCTTTAACCCTTCTTTGCTGACTGTGGACAGGGGTTTGGTTCGTGACACAACACAATATGACATTTTATGAGATAAAAATCTTCTGGTTGGGGCCAGCTGGAAAATCATGAGGCTTCCCCAGCCAAGGTATTTCTGAATGGATACTTAAATTTTATTTAAGTTCTGAAAACTCTCACAGATAGGGAAAATAGGCTGGTTATTAGCTATAGAAAAAATTTGGGTAAGAATCTACCTATCATATAGCACTGCTTCTCCACTGAGGGAGAATAAATTAGGTTAGTTTGCACTTTCTCTGCCTTCCAGACAATATGTTCTACAAGAAAACTGAGGATAATTTGTCTAGAATGTATTATTCATATAAAATTACGATGTATTAAAATGATAATGTTGTTAGAGTCTAAGGATCTAAAAGTATGTGGGGAGATTTAATATCTTTTTATTAGATTGACATATTTAGAAGAAAACAAACAAGATTTCAAGAGCTCAAGATCACCTCCAATGATCTGAGGAATCATTTGCCAAAAACGTCTGCCTGATCTTCACTAACTATATCAGTTAGGCAAATAAAAGATATTAACCTGCCTCATAAACCTTGCTTCACTCAAAATACTGAAAAATTGTGCTCACATGTGTTTATGCTAAGATATGGAAATGGCAAGAACAGAGAGAAGAAATAAGGTTAAGAGCAGGGATATTTTTCAAACAATTTATGCTAATATTCTCCTAAATTCCAACATGAGCTTCCAGCAAAGCTGTATTATTTTCAGTGAAACAAAATTACTCATGTGGAGACTAAGCAAATTCAGTGACTTGCTTATTTCAAACAGGCTTTGTATTTTATGCCTGTAAAAGATTTCAATTGCCTAGTAAGTAGAAACAGCTGATTTAAGGGCACAGTGTATCACCCAGAGAGCCCTGTCTCTAATACTTAGGTAATTATTCAAAATTGTTATTTATTCCTGTGAATGGGGATGCACATGACTTCCTCTGCAGGAAGGAAGCAGCACCGCGCTTGCCTTGCTCCACCAAGTACAGACGCTGCTCTCCCAGAACCATCAACTTGGACATTCCAAAGTGTTTGTGTTACTGTGAGGGCTGTGGGGAGTTCCAAGGCTCTCACAGCGAACGTTGTCCTGGCCTTGCAAGGAGCTCCAAAGCGCTCGTGCTGATGGAGCATTTAGGACAGGGCTGCGGTAGCCCCAGCTGCCCGTGACACGCGCGCGCTCACGGGTTGGGCGCATGCCACCAGCCAACAAACAACTCCTTAGGATCCTGTCCAAACTGCAGGGCTGGCCCCAGCTGAGAGGGAGAGGCAGCAGCAGGCACTCTTGTCTCTCTGAACAAGCAAAAACATGTGCATGGAACCACCTCTCACGAATGCAGGAGGATGGGAAAAGCCTGCTTGCTCACCATCTACTCTGAGGTACCTTAGAGAGAAGGACAACAACTTGGATGTCAACAACACTAAATATTGGATCCCTCAGAGCATTCCTCACAATGACTGTGCCACAAATGGAGATGAATGTACAGCAAAACATTTTTACATCAGCCTCAAATACAGAACAATGGTGAAGTTAAAGCATCAACACAGCTCTGGAAGCAAAAAGAGCTCTACGACCTACTCAGCATTTACAATAAACATCATTTAAACACCTTCAATAGAAACCATGAAGAAGTTGCTGTATGATACTACTTACTAAGTGTATTTTGTGCTTGATTTTAAAGCATTGAGGGTTGGCTGGCTAGGGGCCAAAGTGCCAAACTACTTGGCTCTAGCAGATACGTGTTGAAGACAGAATCCACAATGCACAAAGAAATGTCATCATTGTTTTTTCTGCAGTGCCTATGCATCTGGCTTCGTTTGACTGATGGTTAAAAAAAATTCCTATTTTTCCTTCTTTAAATAGAGAGAATATATCAGACCAGCAGTTTGAAGAATTTACATTAATTGAACAATTTTAAGAAGAGCTTTACTATAAATAGCATTCCCAAAAAAATCTGACTCAGTTGTCACCCACATAATAAGGATGTTCTTATTTATATTCTTTCCAGACATTAAAATTGCTGCCAATTCTGAAAGTAATACTGATGAAAAGAGGAAAAGGAAAGGATTGTCTTAGATGTACATCAACCACAACATCACTATATCCTATTAGCAAATGGTTAATTTGCAAGATTTGCAATTAATTTAAGTAGGGTGGAACACAGGGAAATTCTGGTTCTCCTACAGTCAAATCTTGAGGTTCACTGAGCCTGTAATGGACTCAAATCAAGGCCACCTGACTTGGCTGTTCATGAGCTCCTCCAGAAAGCTCCAGTGTGTATAACCCTCACTACCTGTAACAGGAACTCACTGTTTAAAGACCAGCCCTCAATTCAGCATTAACAGAGTGCAAATTTTAAAGTAGTCTTCTTAACAAGCTGAAATGCTGCCAGGCCTTCTAATCCAGCAGCAAGTCCTGTCAAAACATGGTTACTTGGGACCAAAAAGCCCCATCGCGCAGCAGAATGGGGTCATTTGGCTGGCAAGGACGACCAAGTACTTCTAATTGACAAAAAGGGGGAGGCAGAGAAATCCCACAAACACAAATTGTTGAAACCCACACAAGTGAAAAAAATCAAGCTGATGTGGGAGCAGGCACCAAATGGAGCTATTGAGATGAAAGACTCGCCCCAAATGAGCTCCCACTGCACTGGATCTCCTCGGAGGCAGGATGGTTGAATAGTGCATGCTTGAGCCATGCCCCAGGCTGGGTGTGCATGTCAGTACGAGAGACTGAGAGAGCAAAGGCCACAAATCAAGCCTTAAATACTGAAAACAAGCTTCTTCCATCTTTCATGAACTTCTGAAAATAGCTGGAAATAAACAAACCAAAAAAAAAAAAAAAAAAAAAGCTGGGGGAAAAGGCAGAAGGATGTTGGAATTAGGCAGAAAAGCCCTGAGATGTATGCACAGACTGCACACGGGACCATGAAATTCTGAGTTTAGCTGCACAGATTATTTCTGACAGGCATGTAAATAGTCAGTAGTGCAAATTGTATGGGATGGAAGGGTTTAAAGGCCGTGTCTGGGTCAGGGGACACATGCTCATGAACACCACTGACCCCAGGCTTCAGCTCAGAAGGACCCTGCAGTCCCAGCAGTACAACAGCCTCTCTCAGGCTTATAAAAAAGCTCCTGTTGCTAAGTGCAGGCCTGCTGGCAGCCATCTATATGCACTATTTGCCAAAAGGTGCCTTTTCCTCTTTTGACTTATTCAAACTTCTGTAAATTAACAGCTAAAAATGCCCTGTTTTTCACAGGTTTTAATTAAGATTGCTTTCTCCCTGCAGGAAGAGAAATATTGAAAATAGCCTGAAAAATTAGTCTCCTTGTTGCCAGGTGAGTTTCTCCAACACACCCAGCCTTGCTAATGAAGTGAAACTCCTATCTTCACTTCAGGTGGTAGCTAATTAGTATATTTTCTTAATTAAAATGCTTTTCCTATCGAGGTATTCTTCTAAAAGGCCAAGGAGGGCATTCTGTTGCTATGACCACTTAAAATCAAAATGTCTTATTAGAGGATGGGGACATCTGCTCTGGGTTTCAAAATCTCCTAGAAACTTGCTGGGAACACTGTGTGAAAGTCTACAACACCAACTGACTTCATTCAAACACCAAGTAAGAGCTGCAAGACCAAAAGGTTTAAACTACAGAGGGCTAAAACCTCAGCTCATAAACCAGCCCATGCGAGAGGTGCCACTTGAACTAAATACGTGGTGTGTAACTAAGCACTGCCTATGATTCTTTGATTCTATTGTCACATAGACATCAGTTCAGGGCCATTTACTTTAGTTTCTGCTTAAAAATAAATTTAAGCCCTCAAAACTTTCTGACTTTACTTTTCAAACTCATCAAACTTTCACTTATTTTAACATCTACAGATCCTTTAATAATAACTGGTTCCAAACTGATTTCATGGCTTTTTAATTAGCATGTTACCAGAGCTCTTATAACTGTTGTTAACATTGCCACAGGTCTTTAAAAACCCAGATGGTGTGTTTTGGCAGCTTGACCAGCTGGTTTGGCATCTCTGTTCTACTGTCATAGTTCTTGGTTAGGACTTTCAACAGAATGCATTTAAAAGTTGGGAGAGGTGGGAAGGGGTTGCATTGGAGGGCAGATCCTTCCTAGAAAAAAAGGCTGAAAGAGAATGATGTATTTGGTATTTTTTTACTTCATACATCTTCTGGATCTTCAGTGACTACTCCCCTTCCTCCTTTTCTCTCTGGAAAAACCGTTTACAGAGCTATCACAAACTTTCACAAACTGAGCACAAAAAATAAAAAAAATGTGAACTCCAGCATTTTGAGTCATTTGTAGGAAGAAATGTATCAGCTTTTCCCACTTTTCTCGTTTTCCCGTCAATGGTGTTCAGATAACATAGAAACTTGAGCCTTTCAAATGCTGCAAGTTGAAAGTACACTGAAAGCATCTCACTCTGCTTTTACCAAGTTTGAATCTGTCTCTGATTCCTGCAGAATGGGAAATAGGAGAATGACACGCTGCTTCCATCTGTCTCATTGTATCTGAGAGTGCAGAAAGGAGCTGTCACACCAGCAGCTCTCCATCACAGCACTGAGCTGGGGTCACAGCCATCTTTCACCTATTAGAGATAATTCCAGGCTTTGTCTGCAGTGTGGAGTGTTTCCTTCCCCTTTCTTTTTAGGTGTAATGTATAACCTTGTCAAAGAGCTAAATATACTGCAAGTTCTCACAAGAAACAGAGAAGTGTCAGGGACTGAATCTTTTCACACTGACTTTATAATAAGTTTCTGTTTTGGGGGGTTTTTTATAACAATTTCATGACTTGCAGAAGCAGTTAATTTTCCCCTCTTGTACAGTAGCTCAGGGTTGTGAATCAATTTGTTCTTGCACAGTCATAGGTGAAAAAATAGCACTGTTGAATAATCCTACTCCACTGGGAGTTTGTGACTGACATCTTGGGAGGGCAGAAGATGTGACTTCCCTTGAACATAAAAAAATCAGAGGATGTGTTTAAATTCCAAATGTATGAAAAACCTTGCTATTCATGAAAGGTTTACTGACCTGACCAATGATAGGAAAGGACTTTGAAAAATGGGTATCTTCAAAATACAAATGCCAAATTTCTAGGGAGAAATTCATAGTTATGTCATAGATCAAGAAGTGAATTATCTCTTAGAAGCCAATATTTTGGTTTAAAAAAAGGGAAATTTATTAATTTAAACAAAACATCAACAAAGTTGTAATCAGGATCCTGAACAACTGCCTTTCACCCTCAGTCCTGGCAGAACAATGGTGAACTTTTGCAAGAGGAATTAAGAGATGGTTAAACTGTGCCTCCCAGGCTCCCATGCCTGTATAGTGGGAAGTCTGGGAAATAACAAGAGGCCCAAGGGTCTGTCAGCCCTTCAGGCTCTCACAGAAGAAGTGGGAAGCTCTGCATTTCATGACAGAGATGTAGCATCCAGGTCCTCCCATGATGATGCACCAAAGTGAAGATTTCTTTCTTTAGATTAGGGATTAGAAATTTGCACTTGAAACATACAGTCAGGTGAGTCTCCTGACTCAGCAGGGAATGAGATGTGGGAAAGAGACAACATTGGAGGATATGAGGGGTCTATAAAGCCTGGCTCTGCACAGTAAAGGGGGAGGGGGAGAAATGGCCTGTTCCAAGTATGTGTTCCAGTGCCAGAGTTGGTGGTCAAGAAGTGAACCCTCTGAGACTCGTGTTCAAAACAAAGGAAAACATGGGTAGCAGAGAGAGTTTTTAAGGTCAAGCCTCACATTCCTATCATGAAGTCACATTTCACATTTACTATAAAATCCTTCTATTTCCTAAATTCAGTTCCTTGCTCCTCCTCTCTTCTTCATTATCTTCTCACAAAATTCTGCAATATAATCCTGCCACAGTGTTCCAAAGAATTTGCATTTGAACTGTGTAGTCACACATAAGGCACTCTGTGCTAGTTGGGTGATACATCTGTGCTGTATAGCAGCAGCCCTCCCCAGAACGGGGTTTCAGAACGATGGTAACAGTAGTAGGGAGCCGGCTCCTCTCGGAATTTACAGGAATCGTGCAGCAGCTGAGTGAGAGCACTCGAGGATACGGTGCTGGATGAGGAGCATGTGCCTGCCTGGCACCACCTGTCATGTCACAGCGAATGTGTTTCCTCAAGCTCTGAGTTGCTCCAAGCCCTGAGCACAGTAGGGGTGTTTCTGTTCAAGGGCAGACACCTCCTGCTCTGCATCAGTTTCGTGGTCCTGCAGGCACTGCTGAACGCCTTAGTGCTGTGATTGCTGTGACATCTCAGTCACCCAGCCACAGAGAAGCAGGTGGGTAGAGCCCAGGACATCCAGTCTACGTAACCAAAAGAGTGCACAGAGATGCAAATCAGAGTAATCAGCTGGCTTTGTGCATTCCAGACCCCACTCTTGTCAGCAGGCCCCGTAGGCAAGAAGCCACACTAAACAGATACATGCTCCAACCGTGACTGGGGCAGGGCCCCTGGTGCGAATCTTACATTAACAAACAAGTCATTACTTACTACGAGAGGGGTCATTATCAATGAAAGTTGCAGAAAGTTCTCAATCTAGACCCTTCCTAGAAATTGAGGATCTACTAGAAGCAGGGTGTCACTGCCTCTGGGACGTGCGTCACACAGTACTGCAGTTTGTGTTCATACTGACATGACCTTGAAAGACTCCAGTGCCACATCTCTGGCATCCCTGTGCTGCCCTGATAGACAGGAATTACCTGGAAAACCTGTTGTCCTGCTCTGTTTTGTTGAACACACACAACGAGCTAGGCCTGGTCCCACAGAGCCGTGTCCCTGAGTGACCTGTGTTCCCCGCACACCCCTGCCCTGCCGAGGTGAACAGGCTGCTCAGAAGCTGCTCCCCACCGCCTGCAAGGCCACCAGCTCCTCTGCATTTGGCCAGCAGTTCTTTTCTTGGCTCCTGCACACAATACGGGTTAAAACACTAATACCACTTCCCATCTGCTTGGGGGAATCTCCAACCAGTTCCATGTCCCTGCACAATCCCATTTTGATGTGGGTATGTTATGGACCTTGTTTAAAACTGCTCATCAGAACACTGACATACATCATTCAAATGTACGTGTCAGGCCTCACATTTCTGTCTGTAGGGAAAGGTTCTTCCCAAGGTGCTTAAAAGGCACTATGTAAAGCTCAGTCACTAAGTGCTTTAGCACTATTTCAAAAATTCTATATCTACAATTAGAAGTGAGAAATAGTTTTAAAAACTCCAGCTGAAGTCAGGTGCCGCAGACCCCCACCCACAAAGTCTGTACACTTAAATGTAGGTGATGCCTTACTAAATTACTTGACAGAAACAAACAAAACATACCAGACAAAGAACTGCAATATTTCACTAATTTATAGTTCACATTTGTCTAAAGATTGCAGGCTATTCCCTGGCATTCCTCAAATGCAGATTGATGGCTACACAGCACAACAAATGTACAAAAGAAAGCACAACATCATATCATAATCTAAACTTTCCCTGTTGGAGTGTGTCATTTTAAAATTCACCACTGAAAGACTTTTCTTAGAAGAACTTCAAGGAGTACCCTAGTATGCTTTGATATTATCATAATCAACGTTTTAAATGAAAAACACATTGTTCTGTTTTCTTTTTGAAGGAAGAGAATAATATTTAAAAGTGTGTCTTTTATCTTCATATTTTAAATTAATAAAATCAGCATTTATCAGGCATCCTAAAGGCACTTCCCTCACACAAAATCTGAAGTCACAATTTACAGATGATACATCTGTTAATTGGAAGTTCTATTTTTGACAGATGTTCGATATGTATTAATGATCTGGTGCTTTGACTAATCCAGCCAAATCAACAGCTTTAGACAGAATTCAAAGGCTATTTCAGGGATCTCCGCCAACATTTAAGTCACTAAATTTAAAAAAAAGAAAACCAAAAGCACGCCAGAAGCCTGTCTCCCATCCTCATAAATCTAAGTGTATAGAAAGTAAAATATGAATTGTCACACTCTTTCCATAATCAAGCTGACCAGAGCTACACTGAATAAATAAATAAATGGACAAAATACAGCTAATGTTATTGCCCATGGGTTCAATATTTACCAGTTTATGTACCATCTGAGCTGTTTCCTGTAATCAGCCAGGCACATGGCACTTTCATTCTCAAGAGACATTATCACCATGACAACTTTATCAGAATAAATTATGAAACACAACACTTGGGGCACGCAGAATGTGGGCACAGGTTTGGAATATTATTTTGTTAGTTATTCTTTTAACAACACTCCAAGTACCCACTGGAGAAGAGGAAATTAAAAAAAACCCTGCAAACCATGCCTATCAAAATAACAATAAAAATGTAAAAACTTTGCAAAAAGAAAAGGAATAAAGTCATTAGGCTGAAAAATGGGCAATCAAAGGAGCTATTGCGCTCGGCAGATGGAAAAGCAGCAGGTGCCATAGTGCGATGGGACCTTGCTTCCCATCATGCACACTCTACAATGATGCAGCCTGACAGGGAAGGGAATTAATGTGTCGGAGCAGGTACTTTCTGTCCATTAGCAGATTCTCAGTACATCCACACAGACTGCTGCCTCTACCTGCTCTTTGAGAAAATGACTAACAAGCCATTGTTCCCACAGTTGCATGCAAAAGGACGGGGCTGTGTGACCTGCCTGCCACTGTCCCAGACTAATGGAGTAAGAGTGACCAAGTGAACATTTCTGCACCTCAGACTGGGATTAGAGATTTCAGCCTATGAATAAATTATTTGAATGCAGATGTTTGGAATACATTAAGGTAAAGCATATTGGACAGGCTCCACTGGGGGGAAATGCTGATGAATAGAATTTCCAAGCCTGTATTAATTCTGGCAAACAACAAAAGCAGTGTGCAGAGCCCGATAACACACCCACACCTATTCTTTATCTGGGAAAATCCCTTGTTACACGAAGGACAATTTATGTACTGTAAACTCCATTACTCTGGTGGCCCATGACACATCACTATATTCTGGCTGGTTTGCATTCCTCATTTCCATCACAAATAACAGAAAATATGACCATAAAAATAAAAACTAAATCAACACAGACAGTCTTGAGAGGCTTCAGTTTGTTCAAGTCAGTCAGTCCCCTTCACTGGCCATCTGTCCTTTTTGCTGCTGAGTTCAAGGATGTCTGCAATGATAAGTGCAAGAATTACTTCTGGCAGCAACACAATGACCCACTTGGAAGTCCTTGCTTCTGACACAGCGTTTCCAAAGAGGCAAAAAAGCACCAAGTTTGTCCTAACTGAAACAAATGTCAAATTTATTTCCACAAATAAAAGGAATCTCTAGGAGGTCTCCATTAGAATTTTTCATTGACTAGAAGAATAAAAATTGATGTACATACTCTGCGGTATTTAATATGAATTTGGCACCATCATACACCAGGTTCCAGTTAGACACCAAGGTGGAAGACTTCCATAATCAAAATATTTTCTTTTGTAATTTACAACAATCTGAGTACATTCTTCTTTGAAAATGTTTTGTTTCTCAATATCATAACCAAATAAAACATTAATGATGTCAGAACCCTGCTGATATTTCCAACTGGATACATTACATTTTTCTTTGTAATGATCACAATTCAAACAAAGAAAACCCAAACCAAAAAAATAGATAAAGCAAGTCACTAGTCACAATAGAAAAGGTGGAAAATTCATACAGGTTAGACAATACATCTTTTGCTCTCAATCTGCTATTGTGTAAAGCATCAACAGCAGCTGCATGTGGTGTTAATTTTATTTTAATTTCTTGGATTTTTAAAATGTAATTTAAAAAAAAATTAGCATTCTTTTTTTTTCCTGCCTAATTTTGTTGTCTCATTACACCCTAGAGCTAAGAATTATCTTCTTTTAATTATTTCAGCTTCTCAAAATCTAAGGACCATTATTTTCTGAAAACATCCTTCAGAATCCTCTTAGTTTATTACATTCATAATTAGAGAAAATAATGACATATCATTTACAGATATCTTTAAAATTGAACCACCAGAAGACCCATTAGGCATACTTAGGCCTTTCAAACAATCCACCAGATACAGGCAAAAGCCACTTTTTGAAGTCCTCATGTAAAACTGTAACATGACCTTTTTTCAATTTAAAATTTGGTTTATCAAAATGCTACCCGAAACGGTCCATTTGTTTTGTACTGATAACACAGGATATGACTTCAGGGAACTTTTAAATGAATAAAGCATATGCAGGACTAGCCAAAGGATTATTTTAGAAATTTGGGGTATAGCCAGGGCAACCTTCACACCTGGCTTATTTCAGTGGCATTTGAGATCCAACAGAAGAATAAGAATTAACACTGAGATAGAACATATTCAGAAGCATCATGGCAGTTCCAGAAACAAGCACACACATAGAGACTGCTTCTGCCTCAAGTAAATCTGTGCATTTAAAAAGAAGATATGAGAAGGAGATGAGACCAGAGAGAGAAATATATACCACAGAAATGTGAAAAACTCTTATCTAAAAGCTTAGGCACAAAGTAAATTCTCAATATGCTTCTGCAGCAGTTGTTAAAGCAAAAGTTCTCTGGCTGTCCAGATCTTGGAAGTACCACCAAATAAACATTGCATCAGATTTAACCTGCTCGGGTGCCTCTGATTAAGCTGATAATGTATCTTCAACTGTGCAATACACTGCTGGACTAATATTTATGGAGTTAAACTAAAGAGCCCGTGTTTTCCCAGAGTCCTAAGGGATGTACCTTAAAGCCTAAACATGATATTTCTGTACAGTCTGCTTCTAGCAGCTGCCATTTAAATGGAAATTGCTGGATAAATTTCCAATCATGACCTATAAGAAATAGTTCTAGTAGCATTTGGCATGATTGATTTGAGTTCTGTAGCACTGCCTTCTCACAGGGATTATCCATTTTGCAGCCTGCTTTGCTCCACAGGAAGATGGAATGATAGAGACCAGGAGGGAAGGATGAATACAAAATGCCTGCTAACCAGCAAGGCTAATGGCACCATTTATTCCTAAGCCTGTATCAGAACACATTTTGTAGTTACATACAACAGCAGACCGAAAACACATTGTAAAGATCTCTTTCTTAACCTGTGGGCTAAGAGGTTTAGCAATTGCTTTTTTTTACCATGAGGAAGCCGGCCGAGGCGCGCTGTGCCGGCAGGCGCTGCGTGTTAGCAGGCACAGCCGTGTCACTGCCTGAGCTCCCAGTGCAGCACCACTTGCACTGACACATCTGTACATAGCACGGCCTCTTCTCCACAGGCTCATTTACAATCTGATCGCATGTCCACTTAAAAAAAAATTAATAAAAAAGATCCCTCTGTGAAATGGGTAAAATACTATTACTAAATGATATGTGTAATCATTCAGTACCATTACTACTGAAAGGTGATATTGCAGTGACATTGAGAAAATTGGATCTATTCTTCATACAATTATATAGCTACACTTTCACTCTAATGCCATTCTAATTGGAAAGGAGCACTGAAATGTGAAACTGGGCACATTTCAATATCTAATTATCACTCGGTAACTCATTCTCAAAATAGTTTTCTAGAAAAGACAGTTGCCAAGAATGCTATTTTAATTCTGAAGTCTTCACTAACATTCTTATAGAAAAAAATATTTTATTCACTATTTGTCTGTATTTCGGCTACACCACTGAAAAAAGATGGACAATAGATATATAGAAATGTAAGTTGGTCTGGCTTCAATAGAAAAACATTTGCGTTTTCCACTCTGCCAGTCAAGGGACTGTGAGCAAGATATGCTTCTTGGGGCAGGAGCTCTTAAGAGTTAAGAGATAAAAACAAATTAAATTAAAAAAGCAATATAAAGGTAACATTTTTACATAAAACATTTGCTAGATAGAACAATAAAAGAAGTAATTTGAGTTATTGTAGGTAAAATCAGCAGGATCTACGTTAGAGACCCATTACAGTGCTTTAACAGGGTACTTTTGAATTGGTGTTTCTCCCTCAGGACTTCACCTGATGACAATCAAACGCAATTTAATTTTGATAACAGAATACTTTGGGGGAATTTTATAATGAAAATATTCTAAAGAACCAAATATACATGAAATGTGACAGTTTTGGGGACGAGTCTGGGTTTTGTTTTTGAAAGGAATAGAAGCTTTCACACATCAACACCTATATCCATATAACAGCCTTTGCATTCACATGAACAAAAGGATGGCCTGCCTGCTGATGTAAATTGGCAGCATTCACCTGCTAAAAGCCTCCTTGCAAAAATTCCAACAAACAGTCAGAGATAGGTGAGTCCCAAGGTGCTGGAAGATCTGAATACCTCCAGTTCTCTCTGTTTTCAGGATTAGGCTAAAAGTCATCATTTCCCCTACATGTTTATTCTTCTTGCCTCCACATTCTCTCCTTAAAAGCACAATTTAATCTAAAAATGAAATTATTTTTGTTACTGACTTAAAATGCTGTGACAGGAGGTGTTAGGAAGAACAGCTTGAGACAGGTTACCAACACCAGAAATACCAAACGCCCTAAACATGCCCCATTCTGGCTGATGTTAGTCTGTAATTACAGGAGCCTTTAAGACAGGGTATATCACAAGAAGTTTCCAAAGATCATCGCTGTGTATCATCCTGCCCAGCACAGAGAGGATGGAGCAGGGGGAAGGGGAATAAAACCACTAATTTCTGGAGGTGGAATACACATCCACATCTGCAGCCAAGCAGATCCTCATCAATAGTGTGAAAAAGATCCTTCATCTGCTTTCCATAAAGCTGCTCTAGAACTTTACATGTGACTGCTGGAAACTCAGTCGCTCTCTCCAAGTTTCCACACACAACTACAAGTGGCTCCAAGATTTTCTAGCCAGTCCTCTAAATGCCCTAGAGAAGATATCTGCCAGCTTAAGGATCTTTAAAATATCCACTAGATAGAAGCCATGCAGATGAGGTTAGGATCATGACTGTTTTATATTAGCTTTGATCACATGTTTAAAACACATTTTGCTGAAAACCAAGGCAAAAAGTAGATTTCAACCTTCTGGGCAGTGTCTGCTACCTTCCCTGCCAAGAGAAAAAGAACTGATTCCTTGTTATTGACATGCAGAGTGTTTTTTTTTACTACTTTATGCTCCTGGGTCATTGGCTCTTCTTAACTTTTCTCATATTTTCCTTGCTTACTTTTTGTACCCTTTGACAGTCATTCTTAGCCATTTGACCTACTTTCCACTTTCTATGCAGTTCCTACTTGTGGTTTAAGTCCTTGAAGAGTTCATGATTTAGCTGACCTTCTCATGAGGACAGCCAGTGTCTGTGGCCTTGCTAGAAAGTCTCTTGGGAACTGCCAGTTCTTGAAAGTCTTTTCTCTCACTCTCACACAGTATCCATATCAGTAACCCAAGGCTATTAAATATTCCTTTATTAAGTTCAGTATTTTAAATTTGTTCTTATCTCTGTCTACCTTTTCTGTATCAGAAATGTCAATATTTCAGAAACTTTCTCATGAACCCCACCTTTTACTTTTGCAATTTCACCTGCTCACCTTTAACCACCAGAACGCAATCCGTGATACTCCCTTTAACTCTTTATTCCCGAAATTCTGAAAACTGACTGCAAAATGTTTCTAGCAGATATTGGGCCATCTGCATTCCTTTCCAGCAGGTAGGTGGGGGCTCATGAACCACATGGCAGCACAACAGCATTGCCAGCACCTTTGGCTACTCTTCTTTTGATCTTTAGAGCTGTAAGACACTAAGACACCTAATGGAAGTCTCTTTATGTATCTCTTGCCACATTCTGCTCATCAGAACAGGGGGTTCTAAGAATCCATAAACAACCAGCATTTCCATTTCTGCTCAACAGTTCATTTCCTTGCCTCGTTTTCTAATACCTCTTCGATATACATGATAAAACTTCATCTTTCCTCCTGAAAAATCAATGAATGTTCATGTTGCTATTATGATATATGTTAGAACTTCAATTCCTCCCCTTCACTTCCATAATCCTTGCATTACAGTACCCGAGACACAAATACGTTTGACATATGATGTAACGGCTATCAGAAGCACCAAGGATTTGAAGGATAACTTAAAAACAAGTACCACAGACTCAATTTCCCCCCTTGTCCTAGCATATAATGAAATTACAATGGTGCTTTGCTGTGGCTAGCCAGAAGGAGAATGTTACTGACAGATGGATGCCAAAAGAAAAGAGCTAAAAACAACTAACAGTCCTAAACTGATGAAAACAATTTAAGAATCAGTCTGTTGCCCAGGTTCAGATTGCTGAAAGACTCTAATGAAGACTGTTCAACAATACTTTTGGATTATCTATAATCAGTTCTTGAAAAAGTCCAAATCCCACTGCAACTTGATACTTTTCCTATTCTTCTTATACAATACCAGTTAAGTAATTTATGCCATTAAAAATCTTTGGCATTTTAAAGGGGATGGCTGCACAATGAAGGGAAAGCACAAATTAAATAATCACTTTTCCTAAGAGATCTGATTTTTCATGGAGAGGATTAGAATTGTGGATCTATGCAAGACAGAATACAAAATGAAATAGAAGAGTACCTCATCCTTTTTTGATAATAAGAATGCATTGCTAAATGAATATAGCACCATATTTCTCATTTCTTTGCAAAGTTTGAAAATAAACTCCTGAAGTCAACATAATCTTAAACTACATGGATTAACCTTTTCCAGGTGTAGCAATCAGCAGCCAGAAGATTGGGTGAAATTCATACTCTAGGAAAAGGGCAGAAATAAATCCCAGTCCTTCAATACACCCCAGAAAGCCTGCTCTGGCCACCCACATCAGTCTGAAGTTCATTTTCCGAGAGCATCCCAGAGTAAGATAACAGAGCTATCACCTGAGCAGGGGGAAGATTTGTTTCACTCAGCATTAGACATGACCTGTGCAGGCATGGACAGCTCAGCTAATCAGAACAGGGGCTCGTTACAGCTCAATGTGGACATATCTGCACTTTTAACAGGATGAATTCATCTCACATATTTTGCATGTCCTCTCCCAAGTGAGGCAAACTCCTGCCCCTAATGACCCTATTGCCTATAAATGGAATCTGAACAGCTACTTTTGGCCACATGAATCCCACCCTGGACACTGCTGTAGTCCAGGGTTATCTCATAACCTACAAGAAAATAAGGATATTGAAAGGCTCTGGAAGAACAAGAGTAGATTAAAAGTAAAGACAAAAATATAGAGCTATGAAAGATGCCACTATCCTCTTTCACAGATTGTCAAATTCAGAAGAAATATATCACATTCTGTGATTCCAGAGTACAGAGATAGCTCCAGCATTCCTTTTTCAACAGTGCTTTTCCAACATTTCATTTGTTTATCTCAAGGTTTTCTTGCAGAAGGAATGCCACAGCAGAGGACTTAAATCACACTGTACTTAGTTAATTTTGCAATGTGTTTCAAAGACCTTCCAGACACGAAAACTTGAATAAGAGGATCTCTCTTCTATTTTAAAAAGAAGTTTATTTTTAAAGTAATGCATCAACAACCTTGAAGCTATAGGTTTTTTTAAAGGTTTGCCAGGAATATTTAGCAAGTTAGTAACTGATTTTCAATCAAAGTATATATATTTTCTGTGCTTACAATAAATATTCAATAAATAAATGGAGAAGAACACTAACAATTTTCCAGTCCACTCTATGTATAAACACACCAACATAACCTGGAGTCTATTTTTACCTGTGGCATATGTATTAATATTGCCACTGCATATAATCTTTAGTCTTATTCCAACAGAAAATAAACTAAGAACTTTTTGACAGGACTTGCTAAAGAGGCATTATATCTCTTGATAAAATATTTGTTACTGCTAACAGAGAAAACCTCAGGAACATGTGATAACTCACCCACTTTCAAGTTTTTCTCCTCATCTATTTCTTGCTCTTCACTCACACTAGAGCTAAAAATATTCTCTCTCAATTTCGACTGGCTACTGAAAACCCAGCCAGTAAGATCTACAATAAAATACTGTATTAAAATGCAAGGGTGCAGATGAAGTGTGAATCATTCTTGTTTCATCAGAGCCACACCACAAACAGTAAAATCAACTGATTTGCAGTGTTTGTCTCTGAATTTTGTTTTAGCAAAATTACCTTGTAGCTAGAGGTGATCAGTGGAGTCTCACAAGGCTGCATAAAAACCCATTGCCTGCACAGCCACCAAGAGGGGAGCAAAGTGTTGCTGCCACTCTTCTCTCTCACAGCCTCTCCAGGCTGTGGGCTATGGAGATGCCCTGCCTTGATCAAGGGACACAATATTAACATGAGCTTCTCTAAAAGAGATGTTTCTGTGAAGTTCCAATGAACACAAAAGCTGAGGGACTTTGGCTCGATAACAACATATTGATATCTTTATTCATCTCCTTTGTTCCCCATATCCTCTGGGCATCTCTGGAAATAATCCCTCCCCTCAGGATTCGTACCACCACACTCTGAAATCCAGAGTTTCCCCATCACCTTAATAGGTCTAGACTCAACTATTAAGTGTTTTATCCCAAAGGATAACAGGGGATTTGACAATCTCATATGTTACCTGAACAAATCTTCTGAGACAGATTAACTACACTGGTACATTTCCATTTCCCACTACCTCTTCTGATTGCAACAAAGCCCTTTTTTCACCAGAATGGAAAGCATCCCTCTGAATTCTATATAGATCTAAACAACTTGACCTAAAGCATCACGGAGATGAAAGCATATTTAAGAAATCAGCCAGGAAAGAACAATTTGCTTCCTAGCTTAATTAATTAAGTTGTATTACCTGCCATAGCACCTTATTAATACTAAGATCATTCAGCAGAAGTAGAGCCTTCAAAGGATTTTCATTTATTTTACCCATCAAAACTAACTTCACCTTGATATTTTGCCAGCTCAAATCAATCCCTTCAAAATTTGGGCAAATTCAGACCTGTCCAGTAAGCAGCAAAATAATTTCTTTAAGAGCAACATCACAGGCAAAATTAATATCTGTGTTTTATTCTCAATATCAGTTACCCCCACACAGATGTTGACAGCAAGATTTTGAACTCTTGATATTCATATGTATTAATGACTTATCATTGACTACCTAGAGAACACTACAAGCATTCCTGTTTAAAAGTAAAACATGAGTAACTCCACATGGTCAGAACAAAATTCTGATCCTGCACAATCAGAGGAAGGAAGCTGGATGTACAGCCAGAGGCCTCATAAAAACAAAACCTCATACACCAGTACTTAAATTTTAAGATTACCTTGTAATCTTATAGACAATATTTCTAAGCCTGAAGGGCTAAAAGTTGTGAGGTTATTGACATCCACATCTTTGCAGAAACTTACTCTCATCTGCCTCAGATCCTTAATGAGTGGTTGGAAGGGAAACCGAATCAGCTGCTTACCATTAATCATAGCAAGAAGTAGCCCTGCAAGCTCATAAATAGCAGGTAAACCATTTCTACTGAAATGGTTAAGATAATAGTATAGGACAGGGACTTTACCTCTGCTTTCACCTCTTCCAATATTCTGGGGGTGGTGACAGTATCACCACCACTCTTCCTGTTTGCCCTTCCCCTGACAATATTGTGTTTTGCCTTGCTTCCTTTGAGCTTTCCTCATGAAGACATTGCAAGGCAGTCAGGCACTATATAAGAAAGCCTTACATTATAAGACCACACAAAAATGCCCATTATTTCACATTAAGGCAAATTTAGTATTTCAAAGTTGCCTATACTGTTAAAAAAGTTTGGCTTAGTCTCTTTTTTTTTTTTTTTTTTAAATCTATATGTGTCTTCTTTTTTGTATCCATGAGTCTCAAGAGTGTTACAAACATCTCATTTCTTCCTACATTCCAGAGCTCTCGCAACTCTCTTCTGCATAGTGACATCTGTATGCTCTGAAACCCACAGGGCAATCTATTTATAACTGCAGTCGAATGAATATTCCACAGAAACATTTCAGTTAAGGAACTTTGTGCCACTTTTTCATTTTACAGACAATCAAAGGAAGATTCTAATAATTTAATTAAAAAATGACTGAATGTATTTGCCATTTGGGTAGTCTGGCGTGGTCAAGCCCTCTGGTCACTTTCTGCTCCTTGCCTCAGTAACTCTGTTAGCAAAGCATTATTTTCAAACTATGATTGCTAGAACAGAATATTACCGAAGGGACCTGTAAAAAGCAGACATTTCAGAGGACACTTAACACAAAAAAAAGACTGTTATTATGGAAAACTTAATGTAAGAAAGGTTTATATACAATTTAAGAAAATTCTTATGGAAGGTTAAATGAATATTCCCTTTTCTTCCATTATCGTGGCACTATTAAGGCCATTATTCCTGTGTTATTTGTTTATTTACTGGAATACACTAGATGTTTATTTACTGTAAATGTTTACTTACTAGAATATTTACTAGAATAGCTGTATTCCCTAAAAATTGTGGGATTGTTCTAAAACAATGCAGTGAATGAATTAGAGACTTATTCACAGATTTCTATCTGTATGAAGAGAGTAAATTAACTACTTCCATATGTTTACTGGAGCCATATAGGAGCCATATATTCTAGATTTTAATAGGAAAAACATCTGCTAAAATCAAGACAGTACCAAGCACTGGTACTGCCTCTAATAAGATATATAATTTATCATTTTTTATCCTCCTTGCTAAAGTACAAAGTCCCCTTGAAGACCTATTCTTTAGTAGCAAGATATTTTTCATCATTTTTCTGTGAAATAACAAACAGCAAATTACTGTGACCTGTTGAATTTGGAATGGTCTCCCCAACAGATTAAACTGTCTCCTTTCATGTAACTTGGCAATTGTTACCTGTTATCCGCCTCTGACCAGTCGTTAAAAAATATATAATTCTGTAGGATAACAATGAGGTATTGGATAAAGCTCCTCATACTTTAGGGAACAAAACTGCAAAACCAGCTTGCCTAGAACTTCAGAATTACCCCTCCTTGACAAAGAGGACTGAAAAAATATATAAAATTGTGAGCTACTGAAACAGAAAATTGAACATGTAAGACAATATTGAACCTGATAATTCAGCATTAAGGTGAGGGTGGGAAAAAAAACAAACCCAAAAGCACAATATAACAGTCACTTGGTCCATAATAGCAAAAAATCTCAGAAAACTTTAATCTGTAAAAAGGCATTATAGAAATTGATAAGAAAAACTTCAGCTATTTGGAACCAAGTTAATATGTGAACAATCTCATAATAATTTGCATTAGTTTTTGGGCTGATAGTGTCCTAATGAAAAATAAATAGTAATGAGTGTTTGGTCTGAGGTATTTGTTTTGTTTGTATTTAATTTGTATTATTTCTTAGGCTTCTAAATCCTCCTGCCGAGAAAAGGGATCTATGCCTTAGCACAGCTTCTAGAAGATCTGTTCCATGATCTTCCCAGGCACAGAGCTCAGTAGCCCTTTCTACCCATTTCAAAGAGGTGCAATGTTTCCCTTTTTCCAGTCACCAGAGACTTCACCTGACCACCATGACTTTTCAAATATCGTGGAGAGTGGCTTGGCAACCCCATTATTCAATTCCCACAGGACTTTGAGGTGTTTCTCATCAGGTGCCACAGATTTATGTGTGCTCAGGTTCCTCAGGAGGTCATGAACCTGATCTTCACTCGCAGTGGGAGGGACTCCTCCTGCCCCTGAAGAAGTTCAGGGAGAGGCTGTCAGTGAAGGCACAGAAGCTGAGTAGCTCAGACTTCTCTTCATCCATGGCTATCTGTGTGCCAGCATTGCTCATGGAGCACGGGGTGGGGCATGTGCTCTCCCTGACCTTCCCTTTCTGTGCAGCACACCTGCAGAAGCCCTTCCTGTTACTCTTGACTTTCCTTGTGAAGTTCATGTCCATCCTATGCTCTTCCCAGGATCTGTGTCCTTGCTCCCACAGCCTGTGCACCTCCTCCTCGTCCCTCAGTTTGCCCAGCAGGTCTCAGCTCAGCCGTGCTGGCCGCTTGCCTTCATTGCCCAGTTCCTTACCCCTGTGGATCGAGGGCTCTGGCAGTCTGGAAAATCTCCTTAAGGATCTGCCAGCTCTGTTCTGATCCCCTGCCCCTGGTGGCAGCTTCCCAGGGGCTCCAGGAAGTCCTGGACTGTATATGGAAGGTTGATCATAATTTTATATAAGCCAGAGGACAAGCAAATTTAGGATAGTTTGTATCATCTTATTTTATATCTCCAGTCCACTTTCTTTTTTTATTTCTGCTTACAAATGCAATGCACTTACTGACATCGGGTAGCTGATGATTTTATTAACTTGACTGGACAGAACCTGTGCACACTTAATGACAGAATATAAATAATGTGTTATTTCAAGAATCATGTAAAGTCATAGCCCTGCTTGCTGGCTCCAAATTACATAATTTAAAATTCATCAGCATTCCTATCCCAGCTCATACTCTAGCCATTACAAAGTCATGGTTATGCTTTTCTAATTACATTGCTTATGTCAGGGAACAATAAATTCATTTGTTTTGAGTAATTTATTGTTCAAACATTATCAAACTCTTAATATCAAAACTAACTGCAACAATTTGTATAACGTTTAGTCCTAACACTTTAGATATCGACCAAGTTCTTCTTTTTTTCAATTTCTTTGATTCTGATGCTAGTAGATCTGCTAATAGAATTATGACCCTTCAGTGGGACAGGATCTGCAGATATGGTGCATGAGATTATTCTGGTAGGGTTCAGTTGTGTTTCAGTTCAGATAATTGGGAAATAAAGTTTTCCACAAAGAATATGCCATAAAACCCCTTGTAGCCCATTTTTTAATGAAGAATTGCCTCCTTGGAGCCAATTCCAACCACTCACTTGTTTTAAAAATAATCATAATAAAAATATTAATTCTTGTGATTTATCAGCCAATATTCAGCTAGCAATCTTCACTGCTCCATGGGCAACTTTATTCTTGTAAATACAAGTGAGCATAATTTTGAAGTATCAATTCATGCATGATAGATTTGTTATTGTGCAGGTTTCATGCTCTCTTCATTAGGGAAGTCTATTGAATTAAGGGATGTGCCAGCCACAATAACCTTGCGCAGGCAGAGGGGTGTGATTGGAGTTATGCTCTCACAAGCACAAGCTGGACAGAATCTTGAAAGAGTTTCAGAGACAATAAGTTACAAGAGTCTGATTTTAAAAAAAAATACTATTTTGGGGAAAGAGAGGCTCTGGCTGCCTTTGTGTTGTCCCCGGACTCTGGCCTTACTCAAGAGCAGACGTTTCATCGATGACTGATCTTAAGCACATGCACTTAAGGCAGTTTGCTTCTCACACAGACTGCAGTGGCAGAGGTGAATCTCCTTGACTTTGGGAAGTTATCTCATTTTCCATCTCTGGCTGAGGAGGGCAGAGAGCTGTCCACCCTTCCCCATGCACTTACATAATTCTTACAGGATCCTGTGGTCTATCAGAACTCTTGTGAAAGGTGGCAAGACAATGATTTTACAGAGGTATTTGACTGGCTGTAAATTCTCCCACAAACCAAACTTTATCTTGATTATCAGCTTTTTTAAACTCAGGAAATACAGGAAAATCAAAATTCCAAGTTCAAATCTCAGTGAGGACTCTCCCTTCCCTGTACCTCTGTCCTGCTTGACCTACTTGCATTTCAATCTGTCAGACTCAAGCTGTTTGTAATGTTCTGGCCTGACTTAGCTGTCCTGAAATTCATTTTGATCATGTTACCTCTTGGATTAAGAAGCTTCATCGACCTTTTTCTTGGTGTCTTTTTTTTTTTTTTNGGTTTAAAATTTTTTTCGGCCTTTTTTTTTGTTTTTTTTTTTTTTTTTTTTTTTTTTTTTTTTTCTTTTTTGAGATCAGGGATATAATTTAAAAGTTTTACTGTTATGTTCATGGTACTTCAGGCCTCTCATCCATGTTATTTATAGGAACAGATCAATGCCTGTGTTCCATCTTGGAGCTTGTGCTCAGTCTTAGATTACTGTCTGCCTTGATCCCTTATCATTCTCTGGTAAAATGTAAGCATTTTTCATTTTGCCTCTTGTACGTTCTAATTCTTGCCAGGAGCCTAAACCAGCAACCACCGTACATCAAAAAAAAATCTTAACAGTAGATGTGTACTTAATTCTTTTGCTGAGCTGGGACATAAGTGTCTGTGTAAGCCCATGCTATCCCTCAATGAGCAGCTCCTGCAGGCCAGCAGAAGTGCTCCTGTGGAGTGGAACAGCTCCCAGGATTCAACATTGCACTACAGGTTTCAGAGATTTATTTGGGATAAATTATGCTGGTCCCATGGATTTAATGCTCATCAGCATTTGGAGTGAATAAGGTACATTTCTAGGCCACTTTTTCAGTCCAGTTTCATTGGAATGAAATCAGAATTCACTCCAAGGCTATCCTCCAAGGCAAACCTAAGCACGATAAACAGGGACACACTCAGGAGATTCCTCTTCTGAGCCAAACTGAAACATTAATGCAGATGCACTTTGAGCTCACCAGTGTAGGAAAGAACCATTACTATTTCCTTTTCCTGTTTTCCCAAATTTACTCCATGCAGGTGAAGGTCTCAGAAGTGATTATTATCCTGTTAACTTCATACAGTGATTGGGCTCTTAGGCTCACGGGCTGTTTTTAACATACGTAAGGCAGTGCCAGAGAGACACTGTCTCCAGTTACAAATTGGTAAAACACTTAGCACAAAATGGAATTACAAGGCTTCCTCTAGGATCTTCCTTCAATGACTACTATTTATAACTAATAGACACTGCAGAATTGGCTATTTGGCTACACCATTAGAGAGAGAAACTTCAGCTCATGTAACATGTCATAGTTCAGGGGAAATGAAGTCATGCAGATATGGCAGTTAATAGCAGCAATGCTACTCTTTGCAGAACTACCCAGTAATCTCTGGCCCACCATACATTTTTAGCAGCTTGACATTGACTTTCCATTTATTCCCAAATACTTAATTACTGTTGGATACGTTCACAGTGTTGTCAAAACACATAACTCCAATTTCCCGTGCACGTGCCCAGGGACTGAATCTTAACCTCACAGATGTGTAAATTAGAAGAAAATATAAAGATTCTATTACTGTTGCATCTTCACCAATATCAACCAATTAACTGCCTGAAGGAGAAAAATAAGCACCTGCAGTCAAAAAAGGGGAGAGAAGAGAATATTTATTCTATTACCAGAACAAATGATGAGTGAAATAAAGCAAGAACAGAAGAAAGATATTTAAATTTACACTCTTTTTTCTTCCTCACTGAATAGAAATATATACCATGAAGGCATCAATTTTTCCAATTGGTATGTTTTGGTTTTGTCAGAAAAATGTGAATATTACTGCTGGAGGGTTTATCTGGCAACAGTATGATCACTGTTTGCTACCTCCTAGGCTCCTGACTGCTAAAGTAATATGGGTTTTGTTCAATAAAGTATATTCTTATATTCTTATATTATTCTTATTCTTATATTATTCTTATTTCTGTATATTCAACATATGTACATCATAACTCAGAGAGGAATACCTTGCTATTTAGTTATGTAACATATACATAATGGGTACAATCCTTTTCAAAACCTCTTCAGGTTTCTATTGAGAAATGTGATATAATTTGGTCTTTTGAGTAAATAATAGTGAATTGAAATAGTGGGCAGCTCTCTATTCCCCTCCCTTACTGGGCAGTTTCTCTGCTTTTTTTGGACCTGTCTGACAGAGGAAGGATAAGCATAAATCCGCTAAAGAAGGAGATGACATTTCTAGATTATTCAGAGGAAACTGTGATTGTGGTCCTTCCTCTATTCTCTGAGAGAATTTGCTCATCCTGTATCCAGCACACTGAGCTGGTTATTGTACAGTTTCAATAGTGGATTAGCATACGTCTTTCCAACATCCTTCCCTGTCCTTTTCCTCCTTGCTTCAGGGTTAAGCCTCATTTATTAAAGCCAGTTTCAACTGTGACAGTGATTGTGAATCCCACAGTTTTGGGGGCTCCAGACAGAGACATTTCCAAAAGCCCCAACTCTCTGAAACAATAATAATGATATATGTCCTCAGCTATCACAGCCTTATAAATGCCTCAGAGTGGAAAGCCAAAAAGTGAAATAAATCAAGTCAATTTTTGAAAAGATCTTCCTGTAATTTCTTAGGCCAAATAACAAAATCATTACTCAGATAGAACTTATTGGAATTGATATAAAGACTGACTGTATGAAAATCAATAAGAGAAGAATTCACAAATCATTTATCCAGTAAGGAGCAAGTTCTTTAAAGTGTGAAGTTTTAATTGGACCCTCAAATGATGAGTGCTAATCTTGGAAGAAGATACAAAGCTATTGGGAATAACATGATAGCAGAAACTCACTACAATTTCAGGTGCCAGAACACCCACCCCATACTGCAAGCATGAGGGAGAGAGGATGAATCACTTTAAGACTAAGACTGATGAGAAGGAAGTGACATTTCACTATGATTCATCTCTTACTGAATTCTATTGAGTGGTGCACTGCTCGCTCAGAAAGTCTTCAGCTCTGAGAAGGAAAAAATATTTGAAGAGGAACATTCCACTCTCCAGTTTTCATATGAGCTCAGTACAGCAAAGTCACCTGAGAGAACTGGAAACTGGCCATGTGGTTCTGTTACCTGCTGGCAACTGGTGAGTGCATATTTAAACACACTATTTGCATAAACACACTGTTCACATAACTGGGTGATGTGTGTATATAGATATGTACACACACAGATCAATAAGCAAATAAAGGATTTCCAAAATGTGCAGCACAATCTGCATTGCAGAAATTGTTAAGAATTATTCCAACTCTTCATTCTGAAATGTGAGATTTATGGTTCTCTAAATCCCATTTATATTTTTATCTGAATCAGCCTGCTCATCCCTTTCTGCTTTGCCTTCCCAAATCAAATTCAGTCAGCTCTCCCTAGCTCTGTCTGAATGTTTCCTTTGATTGAGTGATGTTATTTCTAGAAAAAACACTCAAATCAATTTAATGCAAATTCCTTTTCACGTCCTGGTTGACCCATCAGGACATCGACAATAATAGATTGAAGTAGTTACTTCCTGAGGCAGATGACTCATTGAGTGCTTAGTAATCAATTTTCATCGGTGTGACTGCATAATCTGTCTTTGGGGTTCTGTTACATGTCGTGACTAGAATGCCACAGAATCCTGGATTGCCTGACACAGAAAATGAATGGTGAGCCAGCAGCCATCAGCCCTTTTAAGCTACACAAACCACCCCAATAGAGCCACATCAAACCCAGAAAGGCTCTAGCTGTTCTCATGCACGCCAGAGAAAGGCAGGAGTAAATCCAGGGGAGCCAATGGTGGCGCACAAGTTGCAATCCGCAGCAGCTGAGGTCAGAATTTGATCCTTTGGAGATTTGACAGTTTAACATTTTTCTGAAATCAGAAGCAACTCACTGCATTCAAGCATTTTCTCATCTCTGCAAAAATCTATTTCATTGCTCCTAGACTGAGAGGGGTGTAATCAAAACAAAGGGAATGAGTTTTGACCTACTATAGAAAGGATGTGAATTCATTTATGAAAACTTAGGGGAACTGGGGATTTAGATCACCTGATTAAACACATTTTGGGTCTACACTTGCTTACTCCATTGCAAACCTGCAATGTTTCATAGCATCCAAGCTGCATCCCATACAGGACATGGCAGATGATGATACTGCATTATAGTGACTGCATAATTTATAATGCTTCTGGAAGATGAGCAGGAATGTGTGTTCCCAGCATGATGGCAAACTCCACACTCTTTTGCCATAAGGTATCCTGCAAGAACATATTGCTGAATCTGGGATGTAGGACTAAGCAAGCTGACGTCAAAGTTGTTCCCTCAGTGTTATAGGATGAACGATGATTCCAAGTCTCATGCTGTGGTGTTAGCACTGAGTTCAGATTCCTTCATAATTAGACTGTGTAGGTAACAAAACCAGGGCAGAGAACACCTGGCAGAGTTTATGCACTATTTCAAGGCAGGAACTTTAATTCTCAAGGTTCATATCAGTTTGATAACTTGTCTGGTTTTGTTACACACTCCTCATTCTCTCTGGTGTGTCTTTGAAAAACAACACTTGAAAGATTTAATATTTGTTGACATTGTAGCTTTCTGACAAGGGAACATTGCTCTTTCTAACAAATTCTGTGTTCATGAGGAGTTCATGAGGAGTACTCAAGCCTATGAAGAAAGCTGAGGGGCAAACTCCGTAAAGTTTGGAGGCATGGCTTGCAGTGAAGCAGTCACCACCATCCTTCAAGAAATGTAACAAATTCAACCACAGAATGAGGCAAAGTTCCGAGTTTAAGCTGGTCCCTAAGCTATGAAACAAGTCTGTTCTTTGGTAGGAAAAAGTCTGACTTCCTGTTTTAGTTTGGATTTCCATTTAGATCCCACTGCAGTGCCAGTAACAGAAACACTGCAGCAGAAGTACCAGGGTGCACCCTGCATCCCGAGAGCTACTACTCCCCTAAGCTCCATGGCTTGTGCAGGGTTTCACATCCAGCTAGTGGGAACACCAGCAGCTGTTTGGTAACTAAGTACAGATTCAGCAGGACCTCAGGGCTCATCTCTTCAGCACTAACACACAATTAGATGGCTTGGACCCAGCTCCCATTCTCACTCACAATGATTCTGTAATGACCTTAGCAACAATAACTCTTTCCAATCAGCAACAGAAAGAGAGAGGGGAATTTTGGTAGCAGAACTGTAAATGAACAAAGCCACAAACAGCTTTTCCCTGTACAGATGCTCCAAGGCCTCTCACCACTGCCAGCCAGTTGTGCTCATTCCATGTCTGTGTGTATATCCTCCCTAATGTACAAAACCTTACAGTAGTCACGACCCAGTCATAACTGTCCAAGTGAACATGTAGGAGCAGCATGATCTCAGGAGTGAGCTCTGATATTCACATCACATAACTGGATGACTGCTAATTATCAATGCACTGACTAAGACAAAAGACAACCTTTCCTTAAGGAAAAGCACATACAGAGATTCTGGAAGGCAGAGCCACATGTACACATAACAATAGCACCTGTCTTCACTCTAAGTACAGTTCCTTTTGATCATGGTTATTATCTCCACAGGTAGCTGCTCTTTTGCCTTCATGATTTTCCATACTGTACCACTAAAATACATTCTCAAACAGGGAGGTTTTTGAGAAAGTTGCTACAATTAAAGAAAGCGTAAACAAAAAGCACAAATACATGCTGGGAAGAGAATGGATTAAGGGCAGCCCTGAGAAAAAGGACTTGGGGGTTGGCCAGAAGCTCAACATGACCTTCAGCCCAGAGAGCCAAACATTTCCTGGGCTGCATTCAGAGCACTGTGAGCTGCAGGTGAGGGAGGGGATTCTGCCCCTCTGCTCTGCTCTGGTGAGACCCCACCTGCAATGCTGCATCCAGCTCTGGTTTCCTAGCGTAAGAAGGACATGGACCTGTTTGGACTGCAAGAAACAGTCAAAGTTTACTGGTCACAATCCATAGGCTGAAAATTAGCTGTCCAGACAAGCAAGGAAATATTAAAAAATAAAAAATGTACTATCAGAAAATAATTTATTGAAATATTTGCAAACCAGGAAGTACTCTATTCAGAATAATTTATAACAAATATATTTCCTATCTCTACTTCTTAAGTATAATAACTTATTGTAATTGATGTGAATAATTTTAGTTCTGCATTCATATAATTCATCTCTACAGTAACACATCCGTTAAAAAGCAGCATTAAGCACGAAGTCCCATGAATATAACCATAGTTGCAGTGGAGTGGAATATAATTAACCTTTACATAGTTCAGATGTGCAAAGGTTATGACACCTGCCACTTACAAAGTACTCCTGGCTGGTCTTGGGAAATTGGGTTTCCTGTAGGTACCAGGGTGATTATTCTGAACCTGCATATATACACAGATACATCATGTCCAATATAATTTCTAGTACTTAGTGCAGTGCTTCATGCAACTGAACATTAGCTGAGATAAGCAAGCATTACAGAGCTGTTTTAAATACATTCCTTTTCGGGGCTCCCCTCTCCTTCTCCCCTTGGTACTTTGAGGAGGACGCTCGTGTGCCCCAGTCCAGGGGTCTGTGTGGTCGATGAACACTCCTGCACCAAGAGCTTGTGGGGAAGGCAGAACCCTGGATTTGCAAACTCAGGGATTATCCCCCCATGAGAGCCTTCCCCCAGCTCTGCAGGGAGCTGCTCTTCCCCAGCCCCAGCCCCAGCGCAGGGTGCAGGAACCTGCTGCCCTTGAGTGACTGAGGCCCAGCCACTGCTCCAGGGCATCCATGGTGCTGGAATCCTGGCTAGTGCAAGATCACTTGGGACATTAATAATAGTCCAGAAACTGATACAAGAATGTTGTGCTTAGATGTATTTTTAGATGTATTTAGGGCTTTTTAGATGAGGATAGATCTTAGTCAACCTTCAGCACACACAGATTGAGAATGTTCTCTTGAAATATCCCATCCAAATATTTGAAAGGAGTTGGATTTCACCTTTTTTTTCAAATATTCCATATAGAGCAAACAAGGTTCAGAGAAGACATCATCTTTCTAGAGCACCTGGGATACTGATGACAGGAAGAATCTGATCCATTGGGGAGGGTTTTGAAGAAATCGTTTTTTGTTTAGTCCCGATCAGGGGAATAAAAACATGGCTCACAAGCTAAATATGAAAATTAGCTCTATAATGACTACTATCCCTATTAGGATATTTTGGTTCTAATGTGTTTAATATTAAAAAAGTATGTGATCTTTAAAGTTTAAAACATCAACACTACATACTTAAAATCTAATCACTCTCTTATTCTCTATAGGAAAAAGTCAGTGCAAAAGCCTAGCTAAATATGCAACTCTATTGTCTGATCTTGCCACCAAACTGAAACAGTGATTCCAATTTAGCAGAGGTACAAAGGGATAACTCCATGTTTCTGTTTGCTTCTATTTACCCCTAACCCCAGGATCAATGTACATAAGGAACTTTTACGTGTGCTTCTATTTGTGTGCCTGTCCTTCACTCTCAAGCTTTTAGCTCACTTATGGAACTGTAAATTTAATAGTTTCTGTATTCTTTGCAGAAAATCATGAAAGATTATAAAAAAAGGAGATACATATATGGCTGAATATACCTGGTTCATATGAACATGTTTATCAACTGCTAAAAACAAGACCCAGACTAATATAAAGTTATAAGTACTATGACAAATTCTTCTCTCTAAAAGAGCTCACTGGTATTAGCTGGACAACAGCATGTCAGCAAAGGTGTTTAGATACAGCATCAAAATTATGAACATTCCATGTGCTTTGATGACTCTGTCACCTCACCTGAGCAATACAGAAAGGAAAAGAGGTAAACCACTTCTTTAGTTCAACTTTAACTAATATTCTATCATTCACAGGCATTGTGCTTAGTTTTTATGACTCTATGCATTGTTCTAAGAGAACCTTTTACAGCAATAAAATATCTCTGCAGTAACTGACCTGCAGTAACGCTGACACATGTTGTCAGTAGAAAGCAGAATCCCAAGCAAGATAATGGGATTTCTTTTAATTCAATTTGCCACAGATGTAGTTAGCATGCCAGCATTCTCCTTGCAGAGATGCTACTCTTTATGGTTTGGTTCCTAATTAACGTAGTCACTTGGAGCTACACAGAGCTGCTGGCTCAGCTTCCATTTTGCACAAATCTAATTTGGCCCTGCAGAGTGGTGTGAGTTCAGTGGATCTGAGGAGCTGTCTGACAGACAACCACCTCATGCACCTGGCGAAACATGAAGCTCTGCAGCCCACTTGGTGCTGGAGCAGCAGAGCAAGGAAGAACAGCCACCACTGCAGCTAACAAAGAGATGTCTTTCACAAACATTCCTCTCATCGTAGCAATTTGGTGATAATAATTTTAAAAAAGAGATTAAAAGACGTGAAGCCTATAAATAAAATATTTTAAACTGATTTTGAATGTTTCTAAACTAGGCATCAAAATGAGTGGTCTGGGTCAAGGCAAATGCAAATGTATAGCCTAACTCCTAAGACTCCATGTAGAAGTGGCATTTGAATTCCTCAGCTTATGGAAACTTGATTTTACAATTCCAGAACTCAGTCGTTGAGAAGCATCTTCTAGCAGTAACAATAAAGTATATAGAGCAAGGATATGAGCAACGCCAATAAGAAGGCACTAATCTTTACCCTCTACGAAAAGAGGATCTGAAATCAGACTATCCTGAAGAGGGATATTATATTTATACTACACATGACTAGGAAAGATCTATTTTTCAAAGAGCAATTAGGAGCACAAATATTTCTACTTGTGCATAGTATCATCAGAAAGTCATGTGACTTACAAACATTTCACAGGCAAAACAAAAATTAGCATAAATAAAAATAAAATATTAAAAAAAAGGTTAAACTGCCATTGAATAGAATTAAAACGAAAAGTAATTTGAGGGAGCTTTAATTCCACTGAACTACCAGATCCTATTGACAAATTGCGCTGGTGTTGAAATGTCTCCTTTTTATTAGTTCCTGCATCCTTGCTTACAACTGGAACAGCACAAGGTTTGAGGGCCTCAGCAGAATTCAGCTCATAAAGTTCTATTCCAGCTCATACCAACATAATTTATGGTCACACCCTCTGCCATAAAGAACTTAATGTTAATGATCTTAGAATCTGTTAGGCCTCTGGAACTACTGAGAATTACAACTCTGTCTGCATATACATTGGAAACTCCCCAAGATTAAAGTCTGAAAAATGAGCTTTGGTCATGTTTCACAATCCAATTAAATATATCAGTGTCTCAAGGGCCAACTGTTAGGTCTCAGAATAATAGTCAAGCACAAGCAGGAAGACACAGAAATATCAGTGTTAGAGACTGGTTTATCCTGAAATCAGATCCTTAAGAGATGCCACTTCATCCTTCTAAACAGGACATTAAAATGGAAAGAAATTGTGGAAAAAGGTAAAACATTTTCACAGGTAAAATCCCCTCACAGGCAGCTTTTGTTTTGTGTTCTGTTACAAAAATACTGGAAATCAACAGTGAGATTCACCCAGGTCCGTTTTATTGCCTGAGCACTGGCTGTGCTAGCTAGCAGTGCTCGTTCTAGGATTTTTTCTAAAGACCCTTTATCTGTGAAGTGTCTGTCACCCATGTGTAGAAAAACTGCCTGAGCATCACGGATGCCACTCCATTTTGTACCTGTAGGCTTTTGCTGTGTTCCCCCAGGCCTTAGTGCAGTGGGTGCATCCCTTTCCCCAACAGTAGGAGCTGGAGAGGGAATGTCATAGAACACAACCATAAAATTCATTCATAAGGTAGAACATAATGCATAAAACCCAGCAGTTTGCCACAACTAGCTGATCATTAATAAATTCTAGATACACTAGGTAGCAATAGATCATGGAAATGTTTCAAACAATGCACGGAGAAAACCTGAAAAAACAAACATGCAGTGGCCTTAAATGCTGTCAGGAATAGAGACACAGGCCCAGTCAGTGAGTTAAGGGGCATTACAGACCATGAGTGAAACCATAGGCACTGGCTAAGTAAGACGAATCCCGTGGTTGCACAGTGCATGTGGGCAATCTGATTTCACACCCCATATGCATCCTTGGATTCTGCACTGAAGAGCACTGACAGCACAGAACACCTGCAGGACAGACATTTATAGCTGAAACAGGAGTAGTGTTACAGGTCACTGGAAGTGCCCATCTCCCACCCTTTAGTTGATTTAGAGGTGAGAAGCCTCTTTTGCTTCTAAGTCAATTCAGCTTTTACTGTTTTGTTTTTTTGAACAGAGATGAAGGAAATTAGTAGAGCATGGTGGTAGCTAAAAAGACTCATTTGAACGTGATTTCTCTTTTAAAAATAGTATGTTTTAGACAAGATCATAAAAAAGGCTGCAATCTGGGCTACAAGACCCCGATGTGAATGTTCAACCTCCATGTGAAAGGGCAAAGCAGTTCACGTCACAACAAAGCTTCAGGCTTTGGGTGGGTCTGTAATTTTTTCATCATTATCATTATCCATTCTGAATTTCAGTACCACATACCAGCATCACTTCTTCAACAGAAAATGGTAATAGTTTTATGAACCCAATAAAACTTGTTTGTTTATACCTGACGGATCCAGATACAACTGTCTGCTTATCATGTCTGTTCAAGCATTTTAAGATCCAGTAAATTTCTCCACACCAAACTCCTGTAGTGTTGCACAGGGACCAAATCAAGTGAGCTTGTCACTCGTCGGCCTTGTCATCCACAGACAGTTTGGCAAGATCATTGCACATGTTCAGTCCAGCTCAGAGTAGCTTTTGTGACAAAAGTACAAGGAGAGATCAAACAATTTATGTGACAAGCAAGATAATACAGAAAGATGTGAGCAGCTGATGGCAGCACAACATGGAAACTGAAAACACTGCAATCAATAGGTAGTGACTAAAGTTCACAGTTTTAAAGTACAAATACAGATAGTACTTCATAATCTCTCTCCTCTCCTGTGTTCCAGTCCCAAAGGATTTGCATTTGTCAAAGATCTTCTTGGCATTTTCTCTGTTACTCAGTATCTAACCTTTCCTACCCATAAAATCAATCCACATGCCAATCAAGGCCAAACAAGCCAGAGCTTGTGAACTTCCTGAAGAGCTCTGTGCATTGAAACTCTTCTTCAACTTATTTTACCATTTCTGTTCTCCCACTTGCTGGTTCTTGGTATCAAGATCTGACAGCCAGAAAACTACACACTTGAGGACTCCAGAAGCTGTGAAACATGCTGTAATGATTGTCTGGAAAATCACCTAAAAGATACTTGAATGCATTCCTGTCACTGAAGATTTCCCTATGTTTGTTCTCTAAAAATTTTCACTTTTGTAAATTCTGTTGAAGGAAAAAAATTCTACGTGGCAGGTTGGTGTTTTAAAAATAATAATAAAAAAAAATTATACAAACATCTGTCATTCTGAAAGAACAAATAAACGTGGCAAACTCAAAATTTGAGCCAGTAAAACCAAACATCATCAAGATCTGAAACAGCTCAAAACATAAAATACTGTTACAAAACATTCAATTATTTTGGCCACAGTCAGTCATTGAAATATCTTCAAAAATACTTGAAACCCTAATTCTCTTGCATTACTACCTGAAGTGATACCAGTAAAGTTTTCTCTCATGAAACCCAAAGGTCAAGAAATAGCAGATAATCATCTGAATTTTTAGACACTCATCCTGAAAAGATTACAAAATTCACCTATAGCTGCTTCTTATATTTCTCATATGATTGAATCTGTCAAGGATTTGAACTTGCACAATCACAGTACTCTGCTATCATAGGTCATTTTCTCCCCAAAGACAGACACTCATTTTTTTCCTATTCTGGAGAAGAGGTCTTTAACATTTACAGTCTTTAAAGACTAGCAGTACACTTATGAAAAGCATTAAAGCCTCACAGAACATCACTTTATGGCTGCACGTACCATCATCAACAAAAGAACACCTGTCAGAAAAAAAATAACTCTATCTTTTCTTCTAAACCATGAGAGAGTAATTTTCCATGTAAATGAAAACTGAATATTTTACTTTTGCCTGGCAAGAATCTCACATGAAAAGCAAATGAAGCAAAAAAGACTGACATTATTACTCACCAAAATTAGAAATGTCTCAGATGCTCAAACATTTGCTTAGGATAAACTACAAAAAAGCAAGATAATTAAAAAATATCTCTCTGCCTTCTTCCTGAGCTAAGACAAGAATATTTCTCGACATGGGAACTGTGAATCTTGGCCGTAGGTGCTTGAAGGCCATTCAGAGCCTTTTCACCTGTATTTGGAAAACACCCAGAAACTGTGTATGCTACCAAACTACCACCAAGGCTTTCACTGGCAGCAGGAACTGAAGGAGAGAATACTTAAACTGAGTTACTACAAAATGAAGCACATGTTTGTGTGCTCAGCTGGGCATCACAAGGCAGGCAGTGCTCTCAGCTCCAGTAGGCAGTGCCTGCATCACAGTTCCACTGCTGGGAACCAGCACGACAGAGCTCCAGCCACCACTGGTAAGGACTGGGGCAAGGGTGCTGCTCAGCCTCTTGGTTGTGAGAAGAAGCTACAAAAACATGACTGAACAATACAGGAGACAGGCAATGCAAGAGATACACAAAATACATCAGTTAAGAAACAGATAAGGCACAAGATCCACAAATGCATTATTTCTCTGAAGGGTAATAATATTTAGGTAATTCTGATTTTTTTTCTGGGACTTGACTGATAATTTCTGAACATGGTGAGGTTGACAGCTGGCACAAAAGTGTGTGTGCTACTGCCCTAAGGGACTATTGTTGGCAGTACCCACCCAGCACACCAGTGTACCAGTGTGCAAAGAAATAACAAGTGTGTTTCCCTGCAGAGAAGTGTCACAGGAAAACTGAGTTTTAAACCACAGGAAATTTGAAAGGAGGAGTGATACTTTCAGAGACAACTGCATATACAAGGCTTATGCATACATAAGCATCTGCATATGTGTGTTTATACACATACATCCATATATCACATCCTATATATACCAAAATAATATCATGCCTGCCAAGTTGAGCAACTAGAAATTAAGAAATGAAAATAAGTGAGGGTTGCTCTCCTCAGCAGCCGAAAACAAGGAAATATCTGTTTGCCAGAACTTTAAACAGTACACAAGGCCTAGCATTTTTGGAAGTATAGTTTATAGGATCACTTAAAAGGACAAAGATAGAAAAAGACATAATTATTCCATAGAAATTGCAATTTTTTTATTCAGGTTTTTATTCTAGAGCCAGAATCAGTCGCACAACCCAAATATATAGAGAGGAAGAACTGGATAAAATACTGATTTTCAGGGGACAATATATTTAGAAATATCTGCAGTAGCACAGTCCTGCTAAGCCTGAAGCCATTCTTCTGGTGATGATTTTCTCTGTGAAGGGCGCTACATAAGAATAAATTTTATTGTATCCATACCCAGGAAAGCAAAGACAAAGTACAGGTTGCAGTCTCACCTGGACTCCTAATGTCTGAGGATTCTAAAAAGCTGCAGGAATAGCTATAGATACCCTTCTGTTTTTTAATTCACAGAGTGCTATTTTGAGGCAATTATAATGTACCTAAGTAGTTTATTTTTTCCAAACAGGGTAGAACCAGAGAAAATTTACACAGCTTTAAAAATGTAGATGGCAGAGCCTTACAGGGAAAACAATTCAGGACGTTCATACTGAAACTTCAAGTTTGATCTAAACACATTAAGAGGATTCTTGGAACAGTTCTACTGCTCAACTTTATTTAGATATGCAGTGTGGCTCCCCTTTCTCTCTAGTTACTGCCTCAGAAATTTTCTTCTGAACTGGCCATTAGGACTGTATTTCAGAGAAGAAAACTAAGCAATGCAATTTCTGAATAACTTTCTCATGATCCACTTCCATACTTATGGTCCCAATCCCTCAGGAACGGCAGTGCACGCGCCAAGGTCAGTGCATACCCAGCTCCCAGAGCTCAGCAGAGCTGTTCCCATGGCTGAAGGCACATTTGCAAATAAGCATTTGCAGGCTTGGCTCGTTATTACTGAGAAACTGAGAACGGTTCATTCACTATATTGAAAAAGAAACAATGGGCTGAAAAGCAGAGAGATTCAAATGAAATTGCTTCACTGCCCACTGCAGTGATTGGAAATACTCCCACAGAGTCCAAGAGATATTTATTGGGATCATATGTCCAAGTGTCTCAAAAATTATACAGGTTTGAAAATAAAAATAAATTACTGACTTCTAAAGACAGATTCAACAATTTGTGTTAGGGCACAAGAAAACCTTTCTATTTAAATTATAATCCATAAAATAATTGTTTTCTCTAACATGAAAAAACCCCCTATTGTTTTGTTTATGAATATAATGAATATTGACGCAAATTAAAATGTCCGGATTCCAAAACAAATTCTAACACTTCTTTGTAAGTTGACATTATATCTTCTCTGACACCTCAGTCTGTAGCTATTGCTCCTTTGATGATAAATGCAAACACAAAAAATACAATGGAATTCTATGAGGCTTCTAGAGTCTCCTTAGGCAGAGAGGTATAAACATGTCACCTCTATTTGCAGAGCCCAGTTATAAAGAATTGTAGAAAGATTTTTTTCTCTCCAAAGCCTGAATTTCTCAGAAAATTACAGGGAAAAAACATTTAAACTCACACAAGCAGTAGCGATTTCATGGCATGGGCATTGTTTTAGCAAAATAACCATATGTTTATCCATGAGAATAAAAGAATTAAGTTTTGATTTGCACATAAATTTATTGCGGCAGTGAGTCTAGGTTTGAGATAAATACTTTAATCTCCCTGTTCTAGAAGCCATCCTAGGCACTAAGACTGACTTGGTTTCCTGAAAAATCTCAGTTTAAACTTCCTAAGTAATCAAGAGGGAAATTGTTCCATGGAGGGAATTACATGTCCTGGGCTCTCCTGCCCCAAAGTCTGTTTTCCTAATAAGAAATTGGCAAAGCTAAGAAAACACAACTATGTTTTGGGCTTGATCATTTAAACATGAAAACTCATTTCAGAAACTGATATATAAAGTTGCATTTTAAAAATGAAACCACACTTAAAAAAGAAAATAATTATTAAGTTCATTTCTTCACTAATCAGGCTTTTTCTTCACTAATCACCTTTTCTTCCCCACTGGATAACTGCTTTAAACATGGATTCCCCATTAGTCTTCAGTTAGCATTCTACATTGCATAAACAGGGTCAGCTCTTGGTTATAAAGCATGAGGGATAACTTTAATAAAGCTAACAGGTAGTAAAATATATACAAATTAGGTTATTAGAGCGTTTTCAGAACATGGCCCTGACAAATAGGTTTCTGTAAAGAATAAAGGTCGGTTCCAGAGCAGCAGGCAGCTGAGTGCTCAGGCAGCTCTGGGCACAGGGGCCGTGGTGCTGTGCAGGAAGGGATGTGTTTGGCTCTCAGACTGCCGATGGCTCCCGTTCTTGTTTTATACAGCCTGGCACTGCGGTCCCAGCAGCACTGGCTGCTAGTTACACTTTCCCACTATATGGATTAAACTGACAAATGCTTCCGAGATCTGCCTCCAAGTATTTCAGCTAAAAAGAGATGCTGAAGAGTCATAAGATTTGCTATCTCTCATCTATTTGGCTGTTAACTATGTTCACTAGACAAATGACTTCTATTTTTCTCAAAGCAAAACAAATACATTAGCAAGAAAAGCAAGTCCAAAGGGTGGAGGGTGTGGATAGGACAAATTTTGGTCCTTTTGCAGAAACAAAAGAAAACAATACTAATGAGAGCATTGTACTTTCCCACTGATATACCATATCTTGAGACTTTAATGATAGAAATGTCTAAACCAAGAATTTGAAGGAATGATTTCATTTGTAATCACATTGTGCAAGGCATAAAAGCTCAATGATGCCAGATGAGCTTCAGGGGAAGGAGTCAGCTGGATTTAATGCTGCATCTTGCAACTTTGCAACAAATAAACTGTGTCAAAGGTCCCAGGATTTATAAGAAAGGCTCCATCCTAAAAGCCTCTGCTTTGTGACAAGAAGTCTGGACTTTTCCTGCAGAACCCTTCTGGGGCTTTGGATCAGGAGAGGAGCAGTGGGAAGGCAGATTCCCTGCCCTCACAGTGACTGACAGCCCTGCAGAGAGCAGGGTGGCAGCAGCTGATGGAGGGAGCAGTGGGGGAACCCAGCAATGAGTGCAGTCAGTGGGAGCAGCGTGAGGGGGCCCCGCCAGGAATGGGAGCAGTTAGCAACAAACTCATCTGGTGCAAGCTGACGGGAATGGTGATGAGAGGCAACAAGGGACAGTGGCTAATGAGAAATACCAGGATTAGAAAGTCTGGAGAGGCCTCCTGCTGTGCCTTCTACTCGGGTTTTTCTGTGTAGTCTTTCAGTATGGCACGGTCTGTTAAAATCAGATGTCTGGTCACCAACAGGAAGGCTGCTTGGTCACCTGCAACTGACTGCTGTCACTTTGGAAAGGACAGGGAGAGGAAGGATGCACTCTGTCTTATCAAAGAGACATCAGTTGAACTGCCTTGAGATCTTCTAGAGCACAAATCAGGTCAGGTAGTGAAAGGGCAGGGCATACAGTAAATTAGCATGTGGTAAGAATGTACCTGGAAGAGCAGAAACGGCCAAAACTGAGACACCTCTGCTAAAAACCCATAAAGGTCCTTGAAGAGTTTTTGCAGTGCAGGCAGACATCAAAAGGCTTTCAGTTTAGGAAAGAAAGCGGGATATCACCCCGAAATGTCAGTGGACAGGACTCTTGCTGAGAGAAGCTAGGAGGAAAGCCATTTAAGAAGCTTTTATTTTCCTCTGCCTCAGCCAAGCTGAGGTTCAGTACAGCATATCTCTCATGAAACACCATTTTAGAGACCTGACACTCCTGCTGATTTGAGCCCCACTCTAAGCAGGAACACCAGTTAGCTCTACCTCCATGTCCCAGCTGATTCAAGATCTGGTCCCACCTCCCTTGCCAGTCTCTGAAAGGTCACAGAAACACAACAGTGCCCTCAGAGACAATCTGTGAGTGTGCCATCACCCTAGAAGAGAGAGCAACCAGCTGACGACTGCCTTACATGGGTGTTTGTCTCGTGGCAACACTTCATGGCAAGTTCTCATGGTTCCAGCACTCCTAAAGAACTTCCTTTTGCTTAAGTGCATTTGATTAACTCTTACAAGAGAGAAACTATCACTTAGACAACACTGAGACAATTAAATTCATCTTCCCAGGTTTCTGGATGGTGCTTGTGTCTTTGTGGGTTATTATTTAGTAAGGACTCCAGAGGCTCCCATGGCAGCCAGTCAACACCTGGCAGAAGAGTTACATGGTATTTACTAACCCTCTGTAAAGCTCTTAGGAAGCTACAGATGGAGTAAAAAAACCAGGTATTTCCCTGGATCAAAATAACACTAAAATAATAGCAGCTTCACTCAAGCCTTTCTCATGAATTGAAGAACAGGTTCAAAACTGAAATTCCTTAGGCCAGTATAAAATGATTCTTCTTCCCGTAAGCTAGGAGATGTGGTTTTTATCCTTTAAAGAGGCCATAGCTGTACATATTGATAAAGTGTTCCTTCTCCAGCCCAAGGAAGATTTTAAACTTTCAAGGGATTACAGGATTTTATATTGTTAGTGGATAAACCTAATCTTCCCCTACCCATGTTCTGGAATCCCTAATAATGAAAAAAGAAACCAAGGATTAAAAGCTAGTGGTATTACAGCTGTCAACACATCAGCCTTAATTTTTCAAAAGCTTTCACATAGGTACATTGATGTGTCTGGAGTCTTTTGCTGAAAGTACTTGATCAGTTTCACAGTGATAAGATAACCAAAAGTTACTTTATTTTTATAAGCATAGCATATCCTTACACATACACAGGGTTCATTTTAAATTCTTCCTTCTCCCCTGAGTCATATTTATTTGGAAATATATGGTCACCTAGGATGGAAGGGCATTCAAAGGCATCCTGGTAAAACTTCTGTTATGATACTGACCACTATTATGCGTGTCATAGCATTCTGGCAGCTTGTGAAGAGGGGAAAATGAAAGATTGCAAGCACAAGATTACTTTTTCCTCATGACGTTGAAGTGGTAAAATAGATCCCCAAATCAGCAAATCACAGTGTTTCATTTCTTGTGTTTCAGAGCTCCTCCTTCTGCAGGGGGTAGAACAGCTGTGAGCTACTGGGAGTCTCCCAAGCCAACATCAACTGGATGTTATGACATGATTGTGGCCAAAAAAACCCAACAGGGTGAAAGTTGATGTCTGAAGTATTGTTGTTTTCAGCCTCCTGGGAATTTTGGCCATGACAGAAGAAGATCTTTAAAGAGATGGAAGCCAGGATACATTTTCTAGTGCTCTTATTAATTTTTAAATTTGTTTTTTAATGAAAGATTTAAGTTCATATGAAGGAAACAACTTACATGAGAGTTGTTAAAATGTTGGGATCCCAGACTTCTTAGATTTTTCAGGGAGCTATAACTCAGCTAGATAAGCTACATACACTAGTCCAGATTTCTGACACCTGGGGAACCTGAACAAACATAAACCTGTGGGACCTGAAATGATCCCAGAGCTCTGAGGGAGTTGGATGATGTAGTTGCCAAGCCACTCTCCACATCTAAAAAGTCACAGCTGTCAGGTGAAGTCCCTGATGACTGGAAAAAGGAAAACATTGCACCTATTTTTAAAAAAGGTAGAAAGGAGGACTCTAGGAACTTCTGACCTGTCAGCCTGATCTCTGTGCCCAGGAACATCATGGAACAGATCCTCTTGGAGCTATGCTAAGGCACAAGGAGAGCAGGGAGGTGATTTGTGACTGCAAGAACACTTCACCAAAGGCAAGTCCTGCCTGACCAACCCAGTGGCCTTCTATGACAGAGTGACTGCATCAGGGGACAAGGAAAACAATAGAGGTGTTTTCCCTCTGGAGGTGACATGGATTTGATTTGACCCCTTCCCTGGAAACATTCAAAGTCAAGTTGGATGGGGATCTGAGTAACCTGGTCTAGTTGAAGACAACCCTGCCTATAGCAGAGGCACTGGACAAGTTGACCTTTAAAGGTCCCTTCCAGCACAAGCTATTGTATGATTCTACAATATCTACCTAAAATGGGTGCAATGCCCCAGACACAAATTGTGGGCAGCTCATGCTGTACCTACAGTGGCAAAAATTTGCATCCATACAAATTATTCCTATAGGGTATGTCTGAGCATTAAAACATAACTCCCTTAATAGCCATTAAGGTCAGGGGTGGTTTAGTAAAGCCTGTTCTAAAAGCCCAGAAAATAAGCTTGCTCATCTCAGTTGGTAACAAATGCAGCTGCACATGGAACCATTCAACGTGTGAGGGAAAAGAGAGCGGAATCAAGACAAAAGCAGAAAGGAGTGAACAGGGAAACACGCCCATAAGGGTTCCATTAACTCCAACATATTTGCAGAATACATTAGTAGCTAATTCAGCTCCCCCTGGGAAAAAGCTTCTTAAAAATTATGTAGAATCACTGACCCCACTGGAGGCACAACACCAAGGCCCATGGGGGAAGCTGAGAAAATGGCAAACCTCTTCCCACTGACCCTATGTAATGAATAACCATCAACCTCCAGTGCAGAGCAGGCAAAATTTCCCCTTTTCCTTTACCAACCTCTAGGAAAAAAAACTCCTAGGCAGCTGCCTAAATTGAGTATTGAAGTTTCCTATCACATAGTCAGGTTATTCTTGGATAAATCAGAGGAAAGTGCTCAAATAGAGCTGTGTTGAGAGGAAAAAAAAAGAAAAGAGACTTTGGAAAAATCTTCACATCTCTCTTTTACATTGATCCAAGAAGCTAACAGGCAATTATCTGCTGCAGTGGTACACTGCCACCTAGAAGAAGCACTTCAAGAGATCACAGACATCCCATCTGATTATTAAAGAGCAAAGATGCCATCACACTGGCCAGATCTTTGCAGTCTGACCTTTGAATATTAAGTTGTCACTGATACACACACCTACCAGACAAATGCTTAGCCCAGTGAGAGACTTTATAATTGAAAAAAAGATACAGACTGATGCCAAAAAATGTAGAATGCCTTTCCTATTAAAAAGTTAACCCACACTGATTTACTGCATGTGCATATCTTGCTATTGTGATAATAAATTGTCAAAAGAGCCTTTGAGGATGGGCAAAAAAAATAAACTTCCTATGGAGATTTCTGCCTGTGAAAGCCCTTTCAGAAATAAAAAAGTGCAATTAAAAAACCAGGACAGATCAAAGAACTCAACAGTAAGATATCATCTTATAGACAGAATTACTGCGCATTTGCTGTTCACAAAGGCTAGCCTGCATGGCTTTGTTATTGGGTTTTTACCCCTGATATCACTGTTCTTAGCTCTACCTAGACAAAGCATCCTGTGAAATGACCTGTCTGTCTCAGCCAGGGGAAGGAGTCATGCAGCCAGGGGGACTTCAGCATTTGACATTTGTTGTTCTATGGAGCACATAAGGAGCACAATAGTGTTTTTTTCCAAAAAAAAAAGCAAGAGAGAAAAAAGGAAAAAAAAGTCCAAAAGCTAACTACATAATGTCTCCCAAAATGCCCTGATCATCTGGTGCATCTAAACATGAAAGGTTTAAATCAGAGATTACAGAGATGAGAAGTTTTGATTTTCACTGCTTAGGATTTTATTTAAACAAAATCAGGACTACCTGGGAACACACAAATCCTTAATCTCAATTCAAATACAGGCACAATGATTCTGTGTTTCTCCTGCACAGAAACAGCAGATCACTGAAAGGTCTAAACTGTCCACACTACAATCTTAAGTAGTTTCTCATAGTATATAGTGGCCATACCTTAGGAGCTCCATCTCACTCTGCCTCCCTGTACAATTCAACAACTTAATATTTGCATTAACTTTAATGAATTTTGTCCATTTTATTAATGAATGAATTCTCCCTGTAAAAAATGGAAAGCTTTTGTGTTATGCTTGCAGTTTGTCATTTAATTAAAGATTAAATAAACTTTAACAAAGACCCTCAAATCATCCAAAACAATGGAGAAAAAATTTTAAAGTATTTTTTATCAAACCAAAGAAAGTGGAATGTTTTATTTTCTTATTCACCATCACTTTCTACTGCTGGAGCATTCAGTCTCTGTTTATCCCTATGAAATCTCTGCAAGACCACAATATACTCTGTGCACAGACTAGATAATGGAAAAAATCTCCCTATGAATATTTACACCAGCACAGCAAACACATTAGTGTCACTCACACATTGAAGGAACTCCATTACAGAGTGCTGTCTAATCTGTGAATTAAGCCACAAACTGGTCTTTCATCATATAATAATAAATTCAAAGGAAGTCTGAGATGAAATGTTTTATCAAAAACTATGATGATTATGCTGAACAGTGCAATGAACCCTTGGCTAGTAATTCCAGTGCTGGGAAAAGGGACATTTGCATGTTTTCTGAACAATGCAGATTGTCCTAGAGAAATGGATGAGTTGCTCTGACCAAAACAGTTCTTTTCACCACATCACCATAAAACCATAACAGCAGAGAGCTTCAGGAGGCTTGGGAAGGTCACTGCACAGCACCAATGGCTGTGCTGCCCAAGGTAGGATCCACTAATACCTCTGTAATTTCTAAAACACTTTCCCATCCCTTTCCTACAGAAATCCAACAACTCAAACTTCAAAACTCCCCAAGGAGTGCATTACCTTTGCTAGAGGAAGCATTCCCTAAAGAATCTTGCTCTGATTTAAGTCTATTGCTTATTGTGGTCACCACAAACTCCTACATAAACGTTTTCATTTTGCACTAATCCTTATGTACAAGAATATTATCATGTCCTCCTCAGATGACTTTTCAGCTTTTTTAAAATTTTTTTGTCTCCAAGCTGGGCAACAGCAGAAGGCTCATAGTATGTAGTATAGCTATAGTCTCTTCTTTCATGGCTTGTGAAATGGGTGGTTTAGAAATGCTCTTTTCATTCCAGAATTCTGTTCCATCTTTTTGCAAAAGTAGAAGACCTTTGATTCTGGAAAATTTATAAACCACCATAATCCCATCACTTTTTTCTAAAAGGAAAAAAAAAAAAACAACCCAAACCAACAAATCCACCAAAATCAGCAGCTTCTCCTCTTATACTTGTGTTGATCACTTCTGTGTAAATCGGATAACACAGCACTATTTATTCCTGTTAAATTTCATCCTACCTTTTCAGACCAGCCTTTATTCAACTAAGACAATCTTGAATTTTAATTTTGTCCTGCAAACCCTTGGCTATTCCTCCCACACTGATGTTTCTTTCCAGAAAATCTCAATCTTAGTCCTTGCTCCATCACTTGGGTCTTTCATTACATCATTGTTCATTATGTTTACTGCATAAAACCAAATCAAGGCAGCATGAGATGGGATTTTGACCAATACCTCCTTAATTTTGGCCAGGAACTTTTCTTTGTTAACTGCACTGTGTTTATCTTATCCAAACAGTTTTTCAACAGTTTTTCTACTTCAGATACTTATATATCAGGAATAGAACATTGCTTATGGGCTCCTTTCCCTGGCTTCCCCTTTTATTTTCATGAGAGGTTTTACATTTCATCTTTTCCAGTCTTCTGGCCCCAAACTCATGCTCTGTAACCCCTCAAAGTAAAGTAATGGCCGGAGTCTGCAGTAGCATTCCTGCTCTAGCCTAGATCTCACACCTTTCTAGCTACACAAAAGGAAAAGAAAGGCATTTAATTGTTGAAAGGAGACTGAAAACTAGCAATGATATTCACCAGTTCTTTAAACACACCAGAGCATGAGGAGGGCTCCTGTATTTATAGAATGGTTTCTGGATCCCTGTGATACTGAGTTCCAGGGGGAACAGGGCACTGCAGAGCTATGTGGGAGGTGTTGGGAAGTGGAGGCAGAGAGAGACTAAACGTTGTTGCTTTTGAGAGGACATTTCTTCCTTTTTCCTCCGTCCCTCTGATTGCTTTGCCTTTGGAGGGATGCATAATAAAAAACTCAAGGCATTTCATCAAGGAGTTTCTTCTATCCCTCTGCCCTTTTGCCACAGAAATCTTCATTGAAAATGACAGCGTGGTACAGCACCCATTCAACAAAAAAAGTATGCAGAGTGAATTAGGGTGAATTTTGTCATGTATTCTCTCTCTGTGCAAGTTACCAGCAGCCATTGAGAATTCTGGTTTGTTAAAGCTGACCAGCAAACTCCTGCCAAAGAAAAGGTATCTCTTTCATAAATGTTGTTAAGTTTGGGTTGTTTTTTTTATTTTCCTCTCAAATGGGCTAACCTTTCAAGGTTTTTAAGAGGCACTGGAGATCATTTACCAAGAAACTGAAGGGTGCTTTCATTTTTATGTGCAAATATTTCATGTGAACTCTGGACTCCTTTCACTCTCTTTATTCTATTAAACTACCTATTAGAGCATCTCAGCCTCAAACAAGCTCAATCTAGTTCTATCTATAATATAAAACCTTTGAGATTAGAGAAGTGAAGCATGAGTCTAACTGCATCAGCAGTTCAGATTCCAGCTACACAAACTCATACCTGAAGACAAGAACCATATCATTTATCTGTTACATTCATGACAGAAAAACAAATGAAAACCAGACACAATGCCTGCCCAGACTCCTGCCATTGCTTTGGGCTTTGAGCACGTTGTAACAGAGAATTAACCCACCAAATGGTAGAAAAATTGCGCCACAGAGTGCTCAGGAATTTAAACTGCAGAGAGAACAATAATCCATGGGCATGTTGAAAGGATGAAGTCTGAATGAGAAAATTGCATTATTTATAAGCTAATTATGAACATATATTTTTTATCACTGCACTGTGACCTGGGGCTCAAGTGCTGAGGAGCCTTGAAAAACATGATGGTTCAGAATGGAATTAACTTTAAAAAGTGCATTTTCACAGCTTCAGGTCTTTTTATGAGCATCAGCAAGTCTAAGAAAAGAACATGAACAGAGCAAAGTCACTAGAGGAACTTTTCTTTCCAATAAAACAAAGGTTTAGAAAAGATGCTGCACCCTCAGATATTAATCCAACCTGACAGCAGCAATAAATAACAATCACAAGATAATCAGTGCTCAACCTTAAAAACATAAAGGATATACATCTTTCTCTAACACACAAACTGCAGCAGACAGATGGGGTATCCAGATCTCTAGATTTTGACTCTTTGCCTCTTACTGACAACTCATCAAATCTTTTGATGAAGATTTTGTGCCACAACACAGTTGTGCCCCTTTTTCTGGCACACAGGGACTGCCTACCCTCACTTTTGGAGCGAGGCAGTCTCAGACACACTTCAAGTCATCACAACTCATCTGAGAGGAACAAACTGCTTTGCATAAGTAACATTTTTCTCTTTTTTATGCTCACAAAATCATTTAGGTTGGAAAAGACCTCTGACTGATCACCACCACTTTGTCAACTGGACCAGAGCACTGAGTGCCACATCCAATCTCTTCCTGAACACCTCCAGAGACTGTGACTCCACCACATTCCCATGTTTAACAACCCTTTCCATGAAAAAAATGCCTCCCAATGTGCAATGCATGCTCCTGTCAGTAATGATGCCCTGCTGAGATATTCAGCAAGATGAAAAGATGTTTCTATTCAGTGGATGTGAGAATTTTTTTGTCTACAGAAGCACAGAAAGAGCTCAGTGATGCCTATACCACATTCTAAGGACCTGTTCTGGACAAAAGCAACCTCCAGCACTGACTGATAAAGTCCCAAACACCAGATCTAGAACACATTGTGTGGATAGTATTAGATGATATCATAATATAGCCTTGGCACTCTTCAGTTTCTTCTACTACTTTTCCAAAAGTACACAAATCCTCTGTTCTTGAAATTCTGTGCAATTTCATAAGGAAATTGTCTGGAAAACATCTGGTTTGTCAAAAGACCTTGAAAAAAACCTAAAACCCCACATATGTGCTATCGTATCTTGCAGTTTCTTCAACTGGAAGAAACTGCAGTCAGCTGCTGGAAGCCAAACACTGCAACCCTTTACAGGAGGAAATAGAGCACTCAGGCAAGTGTTCCAGCCTTACACCTGCCTATTCCCTGACTGCATATCTGCTCCCCCACCGGAATCCTGAAGGCCATCAGTGGGATGAACACAGCTCCAGTACTGTTGCATGTCCTTTGCATATACCAAAGCCGTGGGTCACTCCTTCCCCACCAATTTGCAAGAGAAACGTACAGATTGGGTGGTTATTGGCCAGCTACCAATTACAAAATTAAAAACCTGTGTGCCAAATGGGCACAGCTGCATCAGCCACCGCTGAGCTATATGCAGATCTGCCAAATAATAGTCACCTCACTTAGGCTGAACAGGATGCATCAGAGCCAATGTCAAAAGCATAGTTAAGAAGTCATTTTTTTTCCCATCGAACAAGTTCCTTTTCAATTACCAGTTAAAAACAAATCATACAAAACATGGCACACAATGTAAACTAAACCACACAGCCAAAGACTAGAACAACTTCTCCCTGTAGTATAGTCACACCTCAGGCAAAGCTGCTCATGGGAAAGACAAGATGCCCTCAGAGCAAAAAAGTATCTTAGACATGCATTTCTTAGAATTAGTAAATTAAATGATATATGCACCCTACAGGAGCTTTCAAGCATGAGAGTATGGGTAAGACTGAAAGAAAAAAAAACAACCCTTTATTTTTACCTATACCTATTTTTTGTTAAGTTTTACATAAACACTGATTTCCTTCCCCTAGTCTTTTCAGGAAACAAATATTTTGATTTTTTACATTGAAGTAGCAGAAACCAGAGACAGGCACATTTTTATGTGAGAAGTTTTCTTTTAAGGAAAAAATAATGACATTTCTTATGGAAATAAACCCTGAGCAGATCTGCTAGGCTATGCAAGAATCAGTGAATTTGTCTCAAAGTGCCCATCACTGGATTATAACAACTGCATGACTCTCATCAAATTTGTTGTAATTTCTTTTCAGGAAAACAGTAATTTGCTGGGTTTTTTTAAATTCAAGAGTAGTTAGATTACACAATCAGTTTCAGCAGGACCAGCCTCCAGTCAAAATTTTTCTCAGAATCTCTAAGTTCTCTTTTATTTACATTACCACAATATATTTGTTTATGAGCAATGCCCAGAACTACTTCTTTTAATGGCAGTCACAATAAGTCACCAAACTTTTTGTTTGGCCTGTGGACCAATAAGATAAATTACAGCTCTAATTCAAAACACCATTGCTTCCATAATCACAAGCAGATAAGAATAGGCAAAAAGTAGTAAGAGTTCTGTCTGGAACTCTACTGTTGGCTTTCATCTCATTTCTTGTCAGTCATTTACAGGAACTTTTTTCTTTAAACACAACCTATTTTTCCCTCTTTGATTGTAGAATTTTTAGAAAGAGCTTTCATCATCTAACCCACTTTTTAACAACAATAGTTGCAATTGGCTTTCTTAAAATGTATGCTGTGGCTATCTTTCTTCTTTACGTGAAATGTGCCCTCTTAAGAAGCAGCCCTGCATTCCTCCAAGGAGAAGGCAGCAGACTTTGTCTCAGGAGAAGAGGACAGAGTTTTCAGCCACCACCACTGCCATCCCTTTCCTGAAAGGACACAGGCAAGTCAGGCAGTGATGCTGTGCTTTATTTCCCCATTTTTGCTGCCTTCCTACAGATCCCAATATATATGCACTAAAGGGTGTGAAGTGACAATCGCAGAAAACACCACAGAAAAAGTCTGGGCTTTTTTCTCAGTCTATAAGGTGTTTAGAGTACTACTGCATGGGCTATGCTCTTATGCCCCCCTCTGCCAAGGCAGGACACTCTAGTTTCCAAAAGAGATTCATGACATTACCTCAAATCTAAAAAAAAAAAAAAAAAAAAAATTAAATAAATAAAAAGAAAAAATTAATATGTCTCTGTTTTAATTAAACTAATGAAATCTAATATATGTTAAGATTTGCAGGAAGAATAAGGATAGAACAACAATCATCTCACACATAAGTTCTTTCAGATTTTACTATTGTTTAATGGAAAGAGCAGCAACTCCATCTATAGGGGAAACCCATCCCAACAAGGAGGCACCAATTACCTATCATCCTCCATCTTTTTGTCAGAATCTGAGGGTGTTGTTTTGCACCACTGATTTTTAAGCAGAAATCCCCACTGAATTCAGTGGGGATTTCTGTTCAAAAATCAATGCCACGATATAGCTCAGTGTATTTAAACTCATCCTGGACTCTGCTTTAATCTACTTTTTTTTCTTGCTTCTTCAGCATGGCAAGAAAACAGTTATTTTTATGTCTCTATTGACTACATTTTAAGATATTAAATTAACCAGACCTCACACAAGTACCAACAGTTATTATTTCTACTGTTTTAAAGATAAACCTTGATATGCTGGTTTTCCATAAAATGCCACAGTGGTAGACAAAGTGCAGCTCAGCTGTGTTGTGGGGGAGAAAGCAGGATGCCGCAGACTCGGAGTGAGTACTAATACACTGGGAAAACTAAGAGTCTATTGAAACCAACCTAGAAATGTGGTTTCTTTCCAACCCTGTGTATTGCTTTTCATTTACTTTGTAGTCAGGGCACATGAGAATTTGTTTGAAGGATGTTTACTGTACTTTTGCAAGCTCCTGTGTGTGATGCACTGGCTTTCACTCAAATATAAATCTTCTGGCTGTCTATAGAGACTTTGGGACTACTGGGACACGAACACACACAGAAGCAATTGTTTCTTACTGAAGAAAATTAGAAATGTCATTTTTTTAGAGTATTTGAGGTTTTTTCCTACAGAAGAAAAAGGTTTCTATAAACTTGTTCAATTAACTGGTGTAAGAGAGAAAACATTCCTATAGCTCCTCCAGCTGCTTCTTGTAGTTCTTAACAGCTTCCTCATTCCTCAGCCATGCCAAACTGCATCCCAGGTCTTGTACTGCAGATCCAAGGTTTCAAGTAATTTTGATGGACTTCAGTCATGAATTGGTTTGCCCTGGATAATTCAGAGTTGATTCTACCATAGTCCCAACAAACAAACAAGGCAGAAAGGGATTGGGTTCTACATAGTCTGATACTTGTTTATCAGTTTACCTGAAGGCACTCTTCAGCTAAGAAACTAGATCAGGAATCAGGGCTTATCTCCATGCCACTTTGGAGCATAAACCCTTAAATATGTTTTAGAAAACAGTAGACTTGTTCATGGGCCAAACCCAATGGAAATATATAGAATCAGAAGGAGTTTTGATGGATGCTGGAACAATGTCGAGGAACCAGACACAATTTTCAGCAGACTGCATTGCTCCAAAGGACAGAGACAGTTCTCACAGTAATGGTGAGAATGTATCATCCTGAAAAAAAGCCAAAAAATTTACAGTAATCATCAGCAACTTTCCTGAGGTCTGCTAAACCCACTCTCCAATTCCTCTTCCACACACAAGTCTAGAAAAGGGAGAGGCTTTGGGGCTGCAGGGCCATACACACAGGGGAAGACAAATGCACTCTGCTTTAGAACAACTCCTTTCAGAACCAGAAGGAAACAGTCTTTATAATGTATGCCTGCTCTGAGCCCATGAAAATCAAAGTCAGACTCTACTGAGCTCATGGGAGATAATTGGGGAAGCCTTGTGATACTTTAAAAGGACAAACTTCGAAAGATCAAGAATGGGTTTGTCATAGTATGTATTTCTGTCAACTGTAGTAGGTCTCATCTTCATATCTGGCTAAGGATCTCAGCGCAGCCTTGATTTCATGTCTGTCCTTTGCATTATGCCAGTATATATGCAAAAAGAGCAGTTGGTAAGTGGAGCCCTACCCCAGGAGCTGTTTTGGGAGCTAAGATGTCTTGAAAAGATTCTGTAACCACATCTCCTGATGCTTCTTCAAAACACGTGAGATAATTTTAACAACAAATATTTTGTCTCCTAAAAGTAACTGATACAGTATTTAGTTACATAGATCATCAAGCAAAACTAGGTTAATATAAATCACAAATCACAATTTTCTGTGCTTTCCTGTAGGACTCTGCTCAAGAGAGCTTTTTTAGATCAACCATAGTCGAGCAAGTTTGCTGTCACTTTGTGATATAGTAGGAGCCAGTCAGCACCAGATATAGTGCTCATACTGTGAATAATGCTGCAGGCACTGATGCCTTACCACCTTCTGAATTGAGCACTGATGTTATTACACTTTGTTCTAATACAGACTTTAGGGAAACAGTACAGAGGCCATTATTTCTGAGACTGAACACAGCAAGAACAGAAGGCTGAAATCGCATGATACACCCTTAAAGTCAGGGGTCCTACAGAAAATCCATAATATGGCTATTGTTCCAAGATTTCTCACAAGTAGCTGATAGAAAAGGTAATGTTAAGAACTGGTTTTCCTTGCTAAAGAGCTTCAAAATTCAAGCAGTCTTCTATCCCACCTGTTCAGAAAAAACAATGCCCATATTTCAATAGGAGTTTTCACATGAGAAGCTGAAAGTACTTGCAGAGCTTAATTTGTCACACCTAATTAGTCACTATTCTAGTAAAATATCGCACCATCCTAGTAAATGTCTCGCTGTGCCAGCAAGACAGTGAGATATTATCCTGATCTTGGACAGAGGGAAAGTAGGACATTAAACAGGATGCTGTAAAAGTGATGAAACTTGAAAAGAATCCAGGCCTCCTGTTAAAAGGCCAGCTAAAATCTGCAATTCCCAGTACAGAGAGAAACTACAAATTTTTATTCATTTAGATAATAATGATCAATCCTGTCCTACTCTACTTCCCAAAAGTCTAAGAATTTTAATATATTTCATGAAATTGTATTTAAATTTTAACTTCCCTCTTTTAATAGTACTGTCTTGGTATAATGATATGACATGCCCTCAGTTTTCTATCACTTTAGGTCTACAAAAGCAGCTTCCTCCTAATATACAGTGAATATTTTTCTGTTGGTGTTGTAGTGAAACTCATGTTGCCAGTTACTAGACATTACTGCTATAGATATCTCAAGAAATCATTTTAAATAGTTTTAAATAGAGAAAGTCACGCTGCAGAGCTATAATTAAACTAGACAGGCACTCAGGAGAAATTAAACTTTCAAATAAGGTGTAGAAGAGTTGGGGTCATAAAAGAAGCCAAGGACTTCTGGAGAAAGACACTGCTGTACAAGCAACCTACATGCTCTTGGGAATGTCTCTGGGAGAAGCTGTTTGCAAACAGCCAAGCAATACCCTGTGAGAAACATCTGCTTTGCTAACAGCAAGTTAGCAGTAGGAAAGATTAGGCTGCAAGGAAAATTTCCAAACTTTGTGTAAACATGTGTATAATAACCACTCACTCAGAACTGTCTCTTCCTTTTTCAGTCTTTAGGAAGACGTAGCCAAATACTCGTCTGCAGCTGACCCAAGACACAGAGTAAAAGTCCCCTCCTCATGTTTCTCTGTGAAACTTTCACATCAAAAAATGTACAGCTGCAAGTTTTTTGTTTCCCTTTTTATTCTTTATCTTGTGGATCAATCTCCTGGGAAAAGGAACACATTCAGTACAAGGCATCTCAGGTGTCCTCCCGCTGGTAAATACAAAACCCATCATTTCTAAAAAACCCCATGTGAGGTTGGGAAGGAACAGCTAGTTACAATACAGAAACCACAGCCATAAACAATTATACTTTCTCAAACCAGTAGGATCTATCCCAGTTCCAGTTCAAAATCCCTACACCAGAGTGCCTGTTTTCCCTTTCTACAGCATTGGGTACTGTTAAACACTACAGAGGAATTAATGACACAGGTTTTGAGTTCAACATATTAACATCCATCTCTTCAAATATTTTCCTCAGGAAGTCTTCAAGAAAGCTTGAGTTATCCCTCCTATTGTCCTCAGCCTCTTCTCTGAGAAAGAGAACTGCAATTTAAAATACAGTTTGTAAGTTCTAAGTTACCTATAGGTGAGCCCAAGAAAGGTGACACCTGATTCACTTCCAGCTGCTTTTCTAGGTCTGGTACATATCAGAATGGAACAAGACCTCTCACAACAAAGGGTTTTCCCTGCAATTTAAGCTTCAGTTTTTGACGGGACTATTCTAGAGTTGTACAACTTTAGGGACACTTCTGACATATGTTACCTGGGCATTCTGCATTGCAAATATTTCTTCTGTGTTGTACTCTGAACTTTGCCCACTAATCTACTGCACAAGTACAGCAAATTTAAATAGCAACTATTTTTGCTGCTGGCTTCCCCCAGGAGCATTTTCTTCTCCCCTTCCCATCTGCTACCTCCATTAGCAGAATCTGCCTCATTCCACTCACCACCTACCAATAAAGCCATAGCCTGAGACCTGACACAACAATCAAACCTGAGCCCAGAACTCTGATGCCTTGGAGCTAACCTTGGCAGTGCCTTCTGGGGAATTCAGTCTCAGAGAGCAGACTCCCAGTTTTTTACTGGAAACTTTCACGCTGCTCTGGAGAATTCACATTACAAAGCTCAAAGTTTCAATGTTCACTGCTGTGAGCCTTGTACAGTAAGACTGAAAGAATAAGAACAATAGGTAAATAATCTCAAATAATTTAACTGAAAATATCCTAAAACATTTTATAAACTGGATTTTCTGTCTAACATTCATCTGCATTCATAATGCAGAATGATGTACCATACACATTAGTCATTTGGAATGACCTGGACAGTGATCCTCTCTTTGGAGTGATTGCATCATTCCCAGCATACACCGTAAAATATTTTATCACATTGTGAGAGTTTTAAGGAACAGAGCAGAAACTTGCTAACTTGGATTCAAGACACACAAAGTTTTATTATCAAATGATGAGTTTCTCAGAATTGCATCCTTTTCAGTAATGAACAATTGCACATTGTTACAGGACAGAGTTTTGTCAATGACTGGGTGCTATTAATCTTAGTGTGGCTAATGAATAATTGAAATATTTTTTTCAGTTATTCTCCTGCAGGAAGATTTAGGGACCCTCTTTTTCTTTCAAACCATATGAAACAAAAGTAACTTGGACATATAATGCAATCAGTTTTATAATTGACAAGCATAATTGCAATTTTGCAATAAAATATATGCCAGTACTTCAACAAATTATTGCCTAATGCCATATGAATCTGACATTAATGAAGAAATTGAAAAATAAACAACAGTAGCAGCTTTAAATACAAAAGCCATCAATACATATTTGAGAAAAATGTGATTAAGAACATGATGTGTGAACATAGATTGCCTCTTGGTTCAGCATTTCTCATTTTCATACAGCTTACAAGATTGCAAAGGTTGCTTTTTACTGAATAGCTAACTTAGTTTAGAGATGTTACACGCCTACTCTATTTTCTAAGCAGAGCATTCTAGGGATTATATTCTACTAGTGCAGGCAGATGAATTTTTTAAAATTGTTTGTTCTGGGATTAGATGAACATGAGTTTGCAATATTTTAAAGCCATCAACACATTTCCAAATTAAGTTAAAGTTTACGGAATTAGGAAAGGTTCAAAAGAAATAAAGAATTATTCTTTTTCCTGCCAGTTGGGAAAGGATTAGACAGACAGTATATGAGCAACAAATGAATCTTTGCTGTGTTGTTTCAAAACTGGAAAGTGAGGAGGGCGTGTGCACCTCATAGGGAACCATTCCACATAGATGACAATGAGGATGGCTCACATGGCTTTGAAAAAAACTATGTTCATTGAGGATGTCCATATAATTATGATCTTGCACAAGGAGTGCACAGAATGGTGTTCTACAATTATGAAAAACATAGGTATTAATGTAAAACATTAGACTGAGATGTGAGTCTCACAGGAATACTATGAGATTGTGAAATGCCATTTTAGACAAAATTAGATTCTAACTTAATAGGCAGGTTAAAAGTCATTCTTCAAAGGCTCTATATGGTCTTAAATTACACGAATTTACTATAAATTGAAACTGAGGGGGGAGGAGGGCAGAAGGCTTATCATGTGAACAGCAAGATTCAGCTCACATCAGTATCCTGAGCAAGAACAGCTGGGATGTTTTCTTGCTGTGCCTCTGCAGATCATGGTATGCACAACACAGATAAGTACAGAACTGGGCATGACCAACATCCCCAGCTGAAAATGTGCCAACAAGTGAACCTTGAGGGACATCCCTGGTCTGACACCACTGACATTACAGAACTATTAAAATACTGTAAAAACTCTACCAGCCAAAGACAATTTTCATTTCTGGTATTATGGTATCATCTAAAAATCATAGCAAACATTAATGTTCCATAGGGCAAGGAAGCAACATTTAACATAAAGTTTATCATTATAATTAGCAAAGAATGGGTGAAACATTCCTATCAATATTGTCCTACTACTAGAAGAGAAGAACTATGTCAGAAGCCTATGTCTTTCCACTGACAATAGAGGGAGTCTGAATCAGATAACTTCAAGGTCTAAAGCAGCACAGGATATCTCTCCCATCTGCACTGACTGGATTAGCACACTGCCTCAAGTCATCCACCTACATTTTCAAAGTGGTGACAAATAAAGCTGGAGTTCCCTATAAATGAATCTAATTTTTTTCCTGTTTAATTTACCTTCTAATAGTCTCATATTGTTCACATAAACCTGTTTACATTTTTTAAACAAGAATAAAGAAAACAGTTTTGTTAATGGAGGCTGTGCTGCTTTTGGCTGGCATAGATGTTTTTTTCTCCCCAGTAGCAATAAAGGGCTGTGCTGTGCATTTGTGCTGGGAACATTGCTGAGGACACAGGGATGTTTTAGTTCCTGCTGAGCAGAGCTTGCACAGAGCCAAAGCCTTTCCTGCTCCTCACCCCACCCCTGAGGGGGCTGGGGGTGCACAGAAGCTGGGAAGGGACCCAGGCAGGACAGCTGATCCCAACTGACCCAGGGGATGCCCCAGACCAGGCAGTGCCACGCTCGGTGTGTACAGCTGGGGAAGGAGGAGGAAGGGTGGATGCTCAGAGTGACGGTGTTTGTCTTTCTGTGTCACCATTAGGTGTGATGGAGCCCTGCTCTCCCAGGGATGGCTGAACACTTGACTGCCCTTGGGAAGTGGTGAGCGAATTTCTTGTTTTCCTTCACATCTGGGAGTGGCTATTCCTTTACCTATTAAAACTGGATTTATCTCAACCCACAAGGCTTCTCATTCTTACCCTTCCAATTCTCTACCCCATCCCATGGACGGAGGAAAGAAATGTGGAGCTTAGTTGGGGTTAAATCACAACAGGATCCCATCTTCCAACTTTGCTGATGTGTTAGTCAGGCAAAAGCAACATTTTCAAGGCTGAGAGCTGCATTTTTTTTCAGCTATGTCAAACCAAGGCACTGGCTTCTGCAGAATGCAACTTATGTGACTTTTCCTCTGTTCACTTCCGTGGACTTTCTGTCTGGAACAAAAATACGCAGCTCAAGGAAATAAGTTTCAGTGTATTATATATTAAGCCTTTCCTTCTCTTTGCCATTTTTTGTAAAGCACTGTGATGTGTCATTGGGGTATTTACTGCTTAGTTATGTATATCTAACCTCTTTGAGGAAGAAGTTTAGCTGTCAGGCAGAAAGTATCAAGGGGGCTGATAACAATCTTCTTTTAAGTAGAAATTGACAGTCTGTATTAGTGCCTGCTTTGAAACCAGCAAGTTAAAACCCACCTGCAGCCAAGAAGAAGGGCCTCTTAACAAGTTCCCAGCAGCAGGAGCCAACGTTCATTAAATCATCATTGTTGAAATTAAAACTCTAAATACTTGCTATACAATGACGAAATTTCCAGTATCTTTGCTACTTCTCTTTCTTTAGGAGAAAAAAATGTTTATCTGTTAACTGGTGCTTAGCAAGTGTTCAGGACTCACAGCTCCCCGCAGTAAGGTCCTTTGGTTATGGACAAGAAAGAGCATATGAAGAACAGCAACAAAAGCTGCTCCATTACAACTTCTCAACTAAAATCCCACATGGGACACCATTCTAGCTTTCAGCCACTGCTCACAGATCACACCTCGATTTTGGGTAACATTTCAAGCCCAAATGCCCATCTCTATTGCAGATTGCTGCAGTTCCCATCAGCAGCTACCTGAGTCCCAGAGCCAGCACACGTAACCATCTATGTGAGAAGTATGTGCTAAAGAATTAGGTCATTTCAAATTCACTTGTACATAATTATTCACTAGATGAAAGAATACTGCTGATACACAGATGACCCCAATTATTTCTGTTAATGAATAAAGGAACTCCGTAACTACTTCCTACTATTCTGCACTCAGACAAACACTGATGTTGGCAAGAACAGAAGTTTGATTATGAGCTTTATACTCTGTACATTTAGCTTGGCTATTAAAATTATAAAGCCAACACAGCCCAATACTTCTTTTAAAACTCAGTCTCACAGACAAACAAAATGTCTGGACAAAAAGTCAGAAGCATCTTATACTGGCATGTCTGGGCACACAGGCACACATTTTCCTGCTACAGTTCCCAGCTTGGTTCTGGAAATCATTTTCCCTTTGCTCCTCCCTAGTACAGCCATAAGAGTCAAAGTGCCTGACAGGAAAGCCAGAGCTGTATAGACAGCATAAGGAACCCCTCCCTGATCCCAAAACAGCCCCAACAAGGAGTGAGCAGCTGCCACTGCCTAACTTAAGAGTCCTTAAAGAGGACTAAAGAAAGGACTGTAACAGCTGGAGGATGCAAAGCAAATGCAGAAGTAAATGGAAGAGCCAAATTAAATAAAGAAAAAACACAGCAACTGGAACAAACAACTGGTGGACCCCCAGAACAAATGAAAGCTGTCTTTGAAAGTGTTCAGTCTCTACAGCTCCCAACATCTCTGGCTGACTAGCAAAACCTTGTAGTGCAGTTATTTACTTAGCCCATTAAACTCATCCATTAGAGGTCAGATTTGCTGCTCACATGTATCACTTTGGTAACACGTTGGTATTTAGAAAATCTTCTGACTTAACACCATGGTCAATGATTCTGCCATGCTTCTGATCACTGCTTTGCAATACTTGTATTCCTTATTCCTTTAATACCAGATTAATCAATAGCAAGAATAGCTAAGGGTGATCTACTGTTTTAAGAGAGTCTGTTTGAAAAGCTCAAAAGCAACTCTAAATAATTATTAAAAGTTTTGGAATACTTTAAATTTGTGTGCGCACACAATAAAGTAAAAAATATGAAAGTAATTCTTTATTTTCATATATTTTTATCTTTTGAAGCCCAGATTTGAAACAAAATCTGTTTCAAGATCTTAATTTGTTTCAAAGTATTAAAAACTAAAAGTCAAATACTTTTTTGTTACTTTCTTATATATTCTATTCAGCTGATGCTATTTCTACTACAAGTTTGAATTTTCAATTGACTTTTGCCAATCTCACACTTAATTTTCCACATTAAAAACCTCAAGCCCTTAAACATGTATCTTACCAAGACACTTTTTTCAAAGGAAGAACTCCAAGGCTTTTCAAATATGGGACACAGATTTGGGTATGTAGAGACAAAGACAGCATCTGTAGGAAAGGTATCTTTCACCCTACAAATTCATTGTGTCAACAGGCACCAACAGAAACCTGCACCTAGAGTCAGTAGTATGTGTGAAAAAGAGGAATTCTGAATAGAAGTGTCTCATGTCTGAGACATGGCAGACTGATTACTGCAGCATTCTGTCTACCAGCACCTGAAATGTCAATAAAATCTCAATGCTACTGACAGGATGGTTTAGTAAAATTTTCCCTAGACTAGTGCAGCAAGAATTTGCTGGAGAACTTTTAAATTAATAAAAGAGCAGGTAGCTAAAAAAAAAAAAATAAATTGGAATGCAAACCATAGCAGAACAGTGAACTACAAAATGAAATGAGGGTTGTTTGTTTTTTTCAGAACCAAGTTTTATCTTTCTACAAATTGCACAGGATAGTGTGCAACTCATAATAAATAGAGGAATCACCAATAAATATATGACTAAACGAGAATAAGGTAGTCTTGATAATCCAGAAAAGAAGAAATTATTTGCCCAGCACCTGGAAGGAAAAAAGGAAAATAAAAAACCACACAGATTTCCTGAAAAAACTAAATAATCCTCTGGGCCAATACAAGTTTAAAATAAAGGATTAAGGGCTTAACCCAAAGCCTGCTGAAGTCCATGGAAGTCCTCAAAAGGTCTGAGACTAAGCCCTAGGAGACAAGGGACCGGGGGGAGGCTCTCAGCTTATTTATCTGGTAGCATTTTTACTTGCAGCTGCATGCCTCTTTCTGTATCCCCTTGCATCTTTCCCACTGCCCTATTTTTAAAACTTGTCTCCTTAAAAAACCACTTAGCTCTATCATAGGGAAGAAAATATAGAATAGGATGAGTACTATAGATCAAGCGGCTAGGCTGGATAGGACAACATGGAAAATTACACAATTCACCATTAGGATGGACAAAAGAGTTCTTATAGAATAATTAGCCCAATCTCCCTTAACATTTCAAAGCCAATGAGTCCAAGCTGGGCTTTTCTCTCCCACGGAGTATCCTGGGCTCTCCAGCACATCAAACCCAGTCAAGCTGAGGAAGAACATGGGAGCTATGGGAGCAGTGCTGCATATACTCTCCAGGCTCTATGGCTTTAATTCTGTACTGAATTCTGTGCAAATTCCTTTGTAATCTTGGATCATGATCCAGGAAAGAACTGTGTCCAAATGGCTGCATGAGGACACAGGGCCCAACAGGCCCAAGCCAGCCCTGCCACAGGAACCATCACCTCTGTGGTGTTTCCTGGTGCAGGGGATCCACCAAGACCATTGGTGAAGAGCTGGTAGAGAAACTGAGCTTCCCATAGACCTTAAACCCCACTGCAAACCTGAAAAACCTTGTGAAACAAAGCATTGTGTCCCTGTCCGTGGCAGGGGGATTGGAATGAGAAGATCTTTAAAGCCCCTTCTAACCCAAACCTTCTATGGGTGAGAGAATCTAGAGAAACAAAGCAATGGAAAATGTCACAAAAAAACTTTTCTCATAAATTATGCAGTCTGCCAGTCATCTGTACTTCTCCAACTCCATGTTCTATCAGACAGGACATACAGCGGCATCTGTATTGATACTCCAAAGCAAACAAGACCTGACATCAGAGAAAAGAACCTGAACTACTTAATTCACAACCACATTCCACCAATCCCAATTCATAACCATGTAACTCTATTAAAGGGAATTTATGCCAGCATAAAACTGGAGTATTGGAGCAGTAAATCAAGCCCAGAATTGGATATTCACACTGGTTCAGCTCAATTTTATTTAGTGCAGGTGTTCACTTAATTTTGATGATAGGATCTGGAGGAGGGGATAGTCTGCTGTTAATTTATTTCTGCTCTCTGGTGGACTCAAGTCAGTACAACACTGGCCCTATATTTGTGTACTTCACAGATTGCTGAATATATGTCTTCTGTCTGAAATCCACATTGCCTTCACTTAACCTTGGTTTTCCTCTTCACTACATTTAGAGTATCTCAAAAGTGGCAGCAAAGGGCATGAATATAATAATTAAAAGATCACACAGAGGTAATATAAAAATAATAGTGATTTAAAAAATGGAGAGAATCTTACAAGGAGCTCACAGGAGAGAACAAAGACACAGCAACAGGCAGCAGCAGCTTTAACTTGACTGCCAGTTTTCCATAGTGCAATCAAAGCCATTGTCTGCAAGCCACAGGTGCACAGCACATGGAACAGACAAAATGCAATGGGGAGTGATGACAGTTAACTTCTGAGCCCATGCTATATTCATCCCAACATTCATTTGTGCATCTGTTGTGCTGAATTTTAGTCTTTAATTATTTTTTTCCCTCTGATATCAGAGGCATTTGAGCAGCTGAGGAAATGTACCAAAAATGTTGTGATAGAGAGGGTCTGGGCTTTAGGAGGAAGAGCTTTATTCAGGAACCTGAAATGTGAAGACACTTCCTGTGTTTATCAGCCAGACACCCCAGTGGTGGTGACTCTGGTGACAGTGCATGTTGTCAGTTCAGCTGCAAAGCAATTGCCAAGGAGGGTGCTCATCAATTCAAATATCAATAGAAATGTAACAATATACAAGTATGGATTATGTGTAGAGGGCAAAAGAAGGCCATAGGGGGGGAAATCATTAGATGCATTAAAATACTGAATGGTAATATTGTTATAATGGCTGATTTCACTGTTTATCACAGACCAGGTCTGTATGGATTACACTTGGATGATGGTCTTTTGATCTCAGATGTCCTCCCCACCAATAGGGCACTTTTTAAAATTAGATGCAGTCTGACCTCTTATTCTTTGTTTTCATCACTCTCCAATCAGTGGGAGGAAATTAGCCCCCTGGGAACATTTGATTCACATTGGGTCCCTGTGTTATTTCAGCTGTGAAGTATGCTAATGAGCTAATATCAACTTTCCTAGCAGAAAATACACTTGTCGCTTTAAATTTTTGGCCAGGAACCAGAATTTCATCAGTTTAGGCAAGGTCTATCATTACACTGCAGCAAAAGAAGAAAACCCAAGAAATTAAAGACAAATTCAATCCAGCTAAAGGGCAGAATCTCATGCAGTCTCCTTCCAATATGTAATGCAGATCAGCAGACACATAATTTTCTGTGGAAATTAGTTTTCCCAGATGGACAGAACAGGGCAGCATCCCAAGAAGCTTTGAGGATAATTGATTTCTCAAAGGAAAAAAACATCACTGAAAGTTTACAGTTGCTCTTGAGGAACTTCACCTGTGACCCTCAGACAGATAAACAAGTGCCTAACAAAGGGCAAGGGCACACAAAGGGGAGAACTTTACAGTTGTGAGGTTTCGGTTTCAGGGTGAATCCTCATCTTCAACACATACAATTAGAAAAATCAGAACACCCTAAAGAAGCAAAAACACTTGCAGGCTTTTATAAGAAAAACAATTTCAGGTTGACCATTCAGCTGTTAGGGTTTTTTATTTTGGGGGAAACTTCTGAAAAGGTATAAGACAATAAAAACCCTTGTTCTCTTTTTTCCCTACCAGAGTTGTCACTTTTGAAGAAATTTAGGTCAGTCACACTACTACGAGATTTGTAAAGTCTTTCACAAAAGTTGTAATGCTTTCAAGTTTTCCAAAATCAATCATTACATTTAGAAAAGAGGACATTCCATCCTCTGCTAATTTATTTTTTAATAAGCTATCAATTTAAACCTGAGTCTTTAGGTTTTGGGTACTTTTTTTTCCCCAGTTAGTACACTGATCTCCTCAGATAAACTTTTTCATTTCAGAAAAGGTCTGTAGCACAATATTACTTGCAAAGTAAAGTGTTGATGCTTTGGTATGGACCATTCTGAGACAGAAAATTTCTAACTTTTCAAGATTTAAAGCAAGGCTTAGGGCCTTTCTTTCTTCTCTTTGACCAGCCAACTCCTCATCACACATTGTGCTTCCCATAAATACCTCTGAGAAGACTGAAATACAAGCATGTGAAAGCACAAAAAGCTGTTTCACCTACGAGAACAAGAGGGACAGCCAAAAAACTTTGAGTGTGATTTTTCTCCAAGACAAAAGGACAAGTTTCATTTTTCTAGTACTTAAAAGAAAAAAGCAGTGATGATTAACAATCTGACCGGATCTGTCCAAAAGGTTTCTGTGAACACACAAAAAATTAAAACTTAATTTTTTTCCCCCTCTTTTTTTCCTTACTGGGCAATTTTTGAAAACATAATCTCTGAAAAGTGAGAATGACAGGAAGAGAAATGATGAACTTTCTCTAAAAGCAGTGAACTATCTTTCAAACATTAAAAATGAAAATTAGACAAAATAGAAAAAGTTACCTACTGTAGTAGAATTTTATACACTGAAAATCTAAACATTTTAAATTCATAAAACCATTGAAAGTTTAAGTTTTAAAATCTATAGACATCATAAAGAAATATCTCTAATTCACTGAAACAATATAAATAACTATTTTGGTTTTGCTTAGTTTGTTCTGGGCTCTGTTGATTTATTTTTGTGGTTCTGTAGATGCTTTTAACAGGCATTAAGTTCTAGACTGTTATTTGAGCAATTATATAGGTGGTGGAAGGTTCAAATAATAATATTTGAATATAAATTTTTGTAAATTTTTAATTAATTTGAAGCTTGAATTTTTGTGCTGACATCTGAACTGCCAGCCTCACCTAATGATCTTTCTTTGCCTGTTTTTAACACTAAGAAAATAATTCTAGCATTTGGTCTATTTTTCTAGGGTTTTAATGTGTAAGAATAGTTTAGACTTTCCAGACAAACTATTAAGACTCAGAAAGGAATAAACGAGATTAGTCCATTTGCCCCAGCTCTGAAGCTGCTACATAAGACACTGATTGTCAGTGACAAATCATTCTTTGTCTCTGAACCACTTTAGAAGCTTCCTAGAACTGTCTGTTGACTACATAAATAGCAAATACATCATCTGGCACTCGCAAACCAGCTCCGTACAATGCCGTGTGAGTCACTGCTGATCCTCCCATATGGCATTTGCTTTATCGGGTGTGAATACAGCCAGAAGGAAGAGAAAAACCCACAATACTACTTACAAATTATGCTTAACATGTTTCAGTGCATTCTTGTTTCCAATTCCTGTTTTTCTAACATTATTTCCTTTCTCTGTGCTATCATAGCAATACTAAACTCCAATGAGATGACAGCTCAGAGCTCAAATTCCAACCTGGCTCCTGCATTATTTCTCAAAAACCAGTCAAAGGGCTGTCCAGAGGTCAGACATCTCTGTGAATAATTTTTAAAAGTTATACTGATTTAAAGCCTTGTTGGTTTACATTAAGTAGCGTCTGAAAAACACCTGAGGAAAGAGAATTTTGGAGGTCTGTTTTCTGTGGTGATACCTTCCTGTGCTGACAGGCAAAACGCCACAAGTGAGGCCAGCACCAAGAGACTGCAACAGGCACTGCCTGGCTCCAGCACCCTGCGGTCCTGCGGGCAAAGCCCAGAGCACCAGGGAGGAACACTGCATTTCTGGCTCTAAACTGATGCACGACACATACATAAGAGCCATAGGTACAACAAATAAAGAATATTGATAAGATTTTCTGGATGTGTTGGGGGCAAGTGTCTGTTGTTTAGCTTTTGGACTAATTTCCGGTAAAGAGGGAAGTTTTCCTAAACAAAATGTCTCCACATTATCCAACATTCCCAAACACCATAAAACCAGACAAACCCACTTACAAATACTGTTATTATAAAATTCTTTAGCTAAGAAAAAAATACTTCTTTACTCTCCATTATTTTTTATTGGCTGTTTTCAAAATAAGCATGAGCCTGAATGTTTATATTACATGATTGTTATACTACCATATCAACTCCACTTTATTAATGAATATCAATACAAATCGCCCAAAACTTAGCACAGAGATGCTTTGCTCATAAATTTCAGTGTGTTTTCACTGAGACTGCAGTCAAATCTTGCCCTTTTTTATTTAATTTCACTTCTGCTTTGAATTCTGCACTCCCTCTCATGCACAGGAAAGAAACACTTGTATAAGAAATAAATTGATTAATCTTAATAATTACTCATCTATACAATACACACTTTTATCACATAAACACAAATAAAAGCAATTGTGTCTGTGGCCTTCCTTCCCCAACAGGACATATGAGCACCTCTATCAGTTCAGTGATAACAGTCTGAGGTGTTCTTCAGGACTTTAAAATATGCAGGCTGAAATCTCAGCCACCTTGAAATCACCGAGAGCTTTGACAATAAAGTCAGCTGAGGTAGAATTTCATCCTTAATCTCTGCTCTACCAGCTATGACTATAATGCAATATGCATCCTTTCAAGGATTCTGTTTAGTGTCTCTAACGAAGAATGACTTCTCATTTTGATATTACAGTAGCATGATCCTGACTTTTTCCAGATCTGTATGAACATGCAATGGAAACAATCACTGTTCCAAAAACACAAATAATTTAAACCCCTGAGTTTTACTATTTTTCTTTTCTTTTTTTTTTATTTTTTAAATTATGTGGATCAGAAAATAAGATCAATCCAGATTTCAACTAGTTTTTCTGATGCCCTCACTGCCAGCATTGCTCCTCCCCTGTGTCTCAGTACTCTCACCACATTTCCAGTTGGTATTTCCATACCTCACCTAATGCAGACACAGAATGTAACGTTTCTAATTACACTTACAATTAATGCTGACAGAATCCTATTGCTGCTCTTCTGATTAGTGCAGATCAAAGGATGACTCCCTCACCCCCACCTGTTTTGTCTGTGGCACAGCTCCAGCTCTCAGCCACCATGGAATGCAGGACTGAGCATAAGCTTCTTTGCACTGCATCTCCATTACCTGTCTGAGCGAAAGGTGTCAGTTTGCAGATTGAAGGGGCAGCTATAACTTTGTGGAGCTGTATTTATTTCTCCATTGGTTCAGAAAGATTTTAGAGCTTTTGGTAATGCTAAAACACACAGTATTTTTCCCTACAAGTCTTTGCTGCTAGAATTTATCCGCTTATCCCAGTAATAAAGTCTGATTTGCATTTTAAGACAGGATGGAGTTTCAAAGGCTACTAAGTCAAGGGGACCGATGCACAAATATTTGAAGGCAGGCTCCAGACTATCAATTTTCCATAGAATTTTGCACTGAGCTCCAAAAGCAACTGTGGGCAAGATTTCACTCAAAAAGGCACAAGAACAAACTATTCCAAACTAGCTATTTTTGCATGTGTCAGGATGGGATAAGTGCCACATGCTACTGCTCCAAACACAGCCTTTGCCAAAGGTCTCTGCAGCACTTTGGTCATCTCCAAGACACACTTGATCAGGCCTCGCTCCAGAGGCTCTGTTTGCAAAGATTTCTCTGAAACTAAAGTCCAGATTACTTCAATGGGAACATTAATAAGCCCTACGGAGCTAACAGCAAGACTGACTAATTATCTGCAAATCTTCTGGTCAGTTCTGGAACTTTTTTTTTTCAGCTGTACCTGAAGTTTGACATATTTATTTTGCCAGGAGTGCAGATGTCAGTTTTGGTTCCACATTTATTGGGGAGTAGTTATTTTTCATTTTGTATTTCAGATAGGGATGGGAACTTTGAGAGGAATATGGTTATCTGTCAGTAGCAATAATTTCACTCCTCATTAGTGTAAAAGGTTTCTGTCTTCTGCCAGCAGAGGAAAATAAGTGAGCTTTACCATAACTCTTATGATAACGTGTTATGAGCAAAACATAGTTTCTAAATAAAGCAAATACTTACAGTCAATACAGAGGGAAGTGGTTTTCAAATCATTATGAACACTCTAAGTCTGCTTGGATATTTAATAAATAGAAAACAGACTTAATTTATCAGAAAATTGATAGGTTAATAATGATTTACCTACCTCTTATGGCCAACAAGTGGCACAATCCTAAAACATATGATTATTTACGTATTCTAATCTAGAGATTACTTAAGAATAATTTTCACTTAACATAATTGTTTGTTACTCTGCAGACCAAGTGAGAAATAAAATTTCTGCAAAATTTTTCATTGAGTATATTGCTTTTACAGTAGTTAATTGTCAGACAGCCATACATTCATCATCCTCTGTAATGTTTCATTTCTTAACTGTTGAAAGCCCACAGAACAATGAATGTTCTACTTTATCATTGTCCTGAAAATGGATGAACACTGTAACATTGTAGTGCAAGTGTAAGACATGCTGGCAGACCACAATAAATATCGACCCATATGAAAACAAGAAGGTTTTAAACCCTTTATCCTAATAAGTCCTTCTGAGCATTAGTACCATCTCTAAACCCTTAGTCATTAGTTTTCCTACGTTACAAGTCTGGATGTAATTAAGAACAACACATTGCTGCCTATTTGATGAAGAAAATGTCATCCTGATGTGATTGATTATGTTTGTTTAAACTGGAGATGACTGATGCTTTCCAGTGATACTTCGTTCCAATTGTATTGTTATTTTATCAGGATCGGGTCTTAATTTCTCCCATCATAACCCACTTAAATAAAATTTAGGAAGAATCTGAGAAGATTTACATGAAAGACTATTGCTGTATGTTTATGAATCTCTGGGCTATACAGGACTATGAAAAATTAAATTAGTTTTAATATTTTCACTTAATATAACATAATTGTCAAGGATTCAGTTGGAAAGCCAAGTCTAAAATTTAATTATAGAATATGCAAGGTATATAGGATATACCCTAAAAGCTGCTGATCAGATAAATAATTAGACTGAATGGAATATATATGCTATTTTACTGCATGTCCTTTCACTGCAGTAGCAGTAAAATTATTACTTTATACAATTTTTTGTTTCAATATGAAAGACATTGTGAGTCAACAGTAAAACTGAAAGCATAAGACAATCTTTTTCTTTCTTTTATTCCTAATCAGAGAGTAATTAAAATTCTCCTCATGCAACATTTAAAAGTATTAACTAACCCATAAATGCAAAAATTTGCCAAACAACAGGGACAACAGCACAGAATTCAAACCTAAAAGAAATACCTTTAAAGGTATCTTGCTGTTTTCATAAGCATTAGAGATAGGAGTAAGAAGTGTTTCTGTCGTGTTTCTATGCAGAACTGGCAAACTGTCCTTTAGAACAGCCAGGACTCTCCTGTGCCAAGGCCAAGCTGCAGTTGGGTACCAAGGGATCACATGCCTGCTGTAAGGATGAAACAGGATTTAATGACAGATCAGAGCTTAAGGGTGAAGCTTCCCAGCTGAGTCTGAGGGGGTCAGTCTAAGCCCCCACAGTTCCAATCAGCAATCCCAGTGTCCAACCACCACACATTCTTGAGACTGAGTTGTGGCTACCCAGAGACCCAAGGCAGGGACCTAATTCACCAGAAATGCCTTTCCAAAGCATCATTTTCCTGTCTGCTTGGATCAACGTGTATAATTGCTACTGCCAGCCAAAGGCTGACAGGGGAAATAGATAGTAAAGGGCAGGAAGAGTATTGTCTTCCCATGACAACATCATCTCAACAAAAGAGCTCAGAAAATTATTGCATCCTGAAGTTAACCTGGAAAGAGAGAAGCATCTACTGTGAAGCCATATGTGAAAGTTGAGAGGAGGAAAATGTTGATGGGAGGAAATGACAGTTAACTTTGCATGAAAAAAGGTGTACTTTGAATTTTAACCTACAGTTCGACAGATGTGCACCATTTAGAGACAACACATCACTCAAAGTTGATTCCTTCTACTGCTTCCCCCAGCACGAATGACATTCTTCAAGAGGTGAAGCAATCAAAAGGTGAAAAGTATTATTTGTTTTCATTACCAAAATTGCATTTATAATCACGAAAAACCCCTAGAAATTGTCGTTTTCTAACAGTTCTTTTGGGCTAGGCGTGATTGTGCCACTTCTTCAGGAATCACACTCCACTTGTGAATTCTGACCTGTGTCAAGGAGCTGCAAACCAGGACATGAAATCTGCTGAAACAGGTTACACTATTTCCAGATATATTTTGTCATTCACCACAAGAACAGCGTACCTGGCAGTAGGGTAGCCTTATGAGAAGTAAATTGAGCAAAATTAGCATTTGAATCAATGCTACGTGAAGATAACAGCCTGCAATAATCCTATTTAACAGCTGTTAATTGTCTGCTATAAAGCACAGTTCAGCAAATTTTGATCACACAGCTGAAAAACCTCCCTAATATACATGAAGAAAATATGCCAACTGATGCACAGAAAGAAATATTCAGAGATGCACACCTTAAATTTATTGCAAATACAGATTTCATACAGATACCATATCTCCTAACTGCATGTTAATCATAAAACATTGTCTGTATGCAAACATTGTCATGAAAGATTAAACAGAAATATATATATAAAATTATTTCTTTGCTTTCCACCGAGAAACATTAAGTTTTTAAATCTTAATGGCAAAGAATGTTCTTCAAAGTAATGATCCCTTTGCTAAGAATGTGTTTGTGTTTCTGTTTGTTGCTCACACCCAGGTGGCCAAAGGTGTGAGCAGTCCACCAGTTAGACCACATTTTCCTACTGCATGGAGACTTACAAAGTCATGAAAAGCCATAGTTCCAGCTGCCAGATGAAGGGATATTTCTCCATTGTGCAATCTGAAGTGCACTCTAGAAGAAAGCACTGTTCTGGAAGTCAGAGCATCCTACAAAGGGAGGTCAAACTGCAAAGTGTTTAATTCTTTCATCTGTAGAAAATCAAGAATAGATCCCTACTGGTTTAGAAAGGAAAAAAAATTAAAAATAAAAAATTTAGAGACTAAACATTGAGATATCCTGGCAATGAATGTGTCTATTATGAGGACTCATAATCAACACAATGAAAAAGGCATTTTCTTGCCATATCTGAGATAGGACAGCAGGAATCCATGGCTGTCTATCACATGACAGCAAAATAGCTATAGATAATTTGTCTTTTTTAAGAATAAGGAGACAGCTTCCCATATTCTGTCCAAAAGCTCAGCTGAAAAGGAAGTAGTACCATGGGTATCTTGTGGAGATGCAGGTGTTTAAAAGGACTTGCTCCAGTGCTTTGCTGGTAATAAAGATTTTACAGCTCTGATCATTGGTTTCCAAAAAGACAGGATGCTGAGGCATTTATCAAATTCTGCTTAAAAAGCCTATAACATCTTAGCATAAAGGCTAAAGCTTGTCCTTTACTCTTTCATCTATCAAATAAAACACAGTACAGAGGTAAAAGTGACAACTATGACGTTCCCTAATTAATCAGTACTCAGATAATTAATGGGGCAAATGTACCACTACGATGTTCACAGGAAGTTAGATTTTTCCTTATATTCCTCTTTCAACTCCCACTGAAATGAATTTTCAAGATATTGTCACCCTTGTTAAAAGAATGAAATGTGGAGTAGACTCATCTCAATCCCTCCGACATTCTTACAAAAGCTTCCCTGAGAGTGTTCTCTGACACTCATACCCGCCCTGTCCCTCTCTGTTGCAAAGACTCTGCTGGTGTGATCACACCAAGTTCCCATATATATTTAGCCATTAGGGTGCTATAACAAAGTTATCGTTCCTATTTTTTATATCTTCCTCACACATTTCATTCATTACTGTCTTAGTTGTCAAGGTCCCACTCTTGGGTTTCATTCATTCAACTTCGGATGTAATTTTTTTCTTCAGAACTCCAACAACATATTTTCTGGTACATTTGAATTCACCACTAACCTCCAGTTTAGTTAACAACTGCCCCTTTTACATTCAGACTGGCAGTCTACTAATCACCTTCTACAATGGTGTCCTTTGAGTTAATGAAGGAAGAACTGAGCTAACCCCTTTTTTTTGTTTTACTTTTACATTTTTATTGAAAGAACAAATTCATGAAAATTTGCAATTTAACAGCAAAGGAACTCTTTTTCCAAATTTTGTTGACAGTCAGGGCTTCCTTCTGTGCAGAAGTAGAAGTTGTGCAAACTTCCCACACACTGCTAGTTACTCCCCAGATCATCCTTAGCACACCTCGATTAGTAAGAAATTAAGCTTCACTTTTCTTTCACTGTGATAATGACAGTGAAAAATTTCTTATACCAACCAAACCAAAGCTGAGAATACTAAGGGAGTGCCCCCAAACGAAACAGCCCTTAATTCCAAACAGGCATTTGGCACACTCAGGATAGCAACTTAGAGACAGATCCAGCCATGTCTCAGTTTTTGCATTGCAAGCTCACAAGACAGTGATGTGCCATTAGAAATTTCAGCAATATATATTTAAGATACAAATTCAATTGTCAGTTGCATTTTAGGGCTCATATCCTGTCAAATACATTTATTGTGTTCAGAAAACTGTTTCAGAACAATCAGACCAGAAGTTTCTCAGCTCAAATCACACCTGAGGTTATGATGCTGATGCTGCTTTGCAGGTAAAGGACTTCAAGGTAAGGAGAAAGATGCTGACTAAAGCAGATATCCAGTACCTGGAAGTTTCTCTGCCTTTTAGATTAAGAATGAGGTGTGAGCAACTGCAGATTTCCTGTAGATGGGATGAAGACAAAACACAGATCATTTAGGGTGTAGCATCATAGCTGACTGACAGATTGTTTTTCCCTATTTTTTTGACTTTTGGACTGCCCACAGTGCGCCAGTCTGACAAACTGAGCTAGTGCAAGGGAAGTGAACAGGAATCTGCAGCCAGAGATGGATGGTGGAGAGACAGGACAGGATGTCCCATCAAACTGGTGACACAGTCCTAAACTGACTAATGCAGGATTACAGAGGGGACCCTTAAGGCAAGGGGCTAATGTCAAAATGTGTCATTGTGCCTCTGTATTTTTCACTAATTCATGAACAATCAGAGATTCTGCCATAACATTTTTCTAGGCAAGGAAAATATACTAAATTATATACAGAAAAATAATGTTAATAAAGCTATAAATTACCCAAAAAATGAAGATAAAACATTTTCCTTTTAAATGGAAGCAGGCTAGGACCTTTGTGTTATGCTTTAACTATTTTGCTTCTTTGTTAGGTTTGTTTCCGGTATCCAGTTCAGATCACAGATGCTTTTCTCAGAATTCCCAATGCAGGATATATTCTGCACAAAGAGAGAGTAAACAGTTTCTAGAAATGGTTCTATTTATAGATGTCATGTGATTTCTTTTGCTTGAGTAATTTTTAAACCATCAGTAATCAATATGCACTTGCTGGTGTGGACATATGGACAAGAAACTCCAGATTAACCTGATAATGGATGTAAAACCCGTTTGTCACTTCAGACCTGTGAACAAGCTCTCTTGATACCAAAAAAAATTTAAAAATTCAACAAAATTAAAAGGAGAGAGAATGGGCTTACCCTTCACATAAGTTTTTGTCTGAAAAGGGAGGAGGTGATTCATGACAAATCAGCTGATGGCTTAACACACACAGTCATGCCTTGGCTTCTCCCAAGGTCTCTTGTTTGTCCGTGTGCCTTTCCTCTACCTCAGATTGAATTTATCCAGGAGAAGGCCATACTGAACAAAAAGTCAGTCCACTAAGGGTTAATGCTAAGAGGCAGGCTCAAAAGGCAGCTACTTCAACCATCCTGCAGGGGTTTGGGGCAGACCCATGAAACCAGGGAAACAAATTACCAACCTATACACTAGCTGATGTGTGCAGTAGATTGCCGGGGTGTTAATTACTGTGTGGCAGAATATATTTCCAGAAAAGTTCACACAGAATCTGGAAATCTTCCTGGCACCACAACAGTGTTTTCAGACACCACATTCAGATGTGATGCAGTAGGACAAGTTGCAGAAGATAACCCCAGACAGTATCATGCCCACCAAGCCCTGACAAAGCACTACAAACCTGGACACATTTTCCCCTAGCAGCCAATCACATTATTTCATGGGAGAGACACTGTGCACCCTCATCTCCAGTGCTCAGGTGCAAGAGCAGAACTCAGTCCTCTGACACGCTGGTGACATCCTGGGGGCACACCTGCTTCACTTTAGTGCCTGCCACTAAAGTCCTTGACATTTCAGCCACTGAACAAGCACACAGAGCCTGAGGCTGCTCAAAACTAAGCTGGCTATTGCTTCTCCCATGCCAAGGATGAGAACAGTATTCATAGGTTAGGTCATCTACCATCCAGCTTCCCTGTAGGGCCAAATCCATTAGGCAGGCAGGCCTCTTGTAACCCCCTTCCTGTATTCTCCCTGTTTCCAAACTCTTCATAACAAAGGCTCCTTTCTTCTGATGCTCAAGACAGAAACCGAACTCAGATCCATCATCTCTGAGAGGATGAAATTAATAAGATATTTATTGGACCACAGAGAAAAGTGAAGACTTTTTGGGAGTTCAGCTGTGCTGCAGGTGAGTAGAGACATGACTCCAGAGATTATTATTCATAGAACATAAAAAAACTTCAACAGAAAAGACTGAAATAGATAAATCTCAATGTGTTTTATAGAGAGATTTAAATGAAAAATTGCTACTTGTACTTTAAAAGAAAAAATCTCTTTTTTAAAGTATTTATTAATTTCAACTCACATATAATTTTGAAAATACATATATATTGCAAAAGGCACAGCATGCAAAATTCCCATTTGGGGTTTACTATTTTAACAGCAAACTGATATTGTAAAATTCATAAACTGTTCCTAATTCCTGTTTATTTCCTCATAATGCCTTCTAATTTCCAGCACTGAATAAGATCATAATCACGGTCATTTTGTTTGGATAAAAGAGATTTAAGGACTAGGGAATAATCTCCCATGGCAGCTAAAATATTAATCTACTTCAGCATTAGCGGCTTGTGAGATCTATATAAAATCTGAGTCCTGTAACCTTGGAAAGTACACAACCCTAATGTTGTGGAGGTTACAATGACCTTGACAGAGAAAGGCTCCATTATTACTTAGTAGATAACGTGCAAAGAGAGTGTGGATTGAAGAATATTAAAAAAAAAAAAAAAAAAATGACACTGACTTAACCATTTTTGAGAACCAGTAAAAGAGTCTCTTGAAACACCATAATCCTGCTGCTGCACGTCTACCAAACTACACAGACAGTCTTTGAGTCAGCAGCATTAAAGATGACTTTTAGATAAACTCTATAAACTCCATTTGGGAGTATCAGTCAGTACTAAAAACAAGAGAACCCTTCCTGAAGATCATTATTTTCCCACCTATATTTCGACTCCTAGCTGCATTTGTGATTTTTAATACCCTTCTGTTCAAATACTGATAAGTACTTGTTGTAAAGCAATAACAATGAAAGAAGAAAATAATTAACCTATTTAACTTGATACTGCATCATGGCATAAAGTAAATTGGCCATGGAAATTTTATCTGAATGTTCCAAAGCAGCGCTGGCTTTGGGAACAACATCAAGATAGATTCAGCCATCAGCAGAGACCATCACAGCAGCACCATTATTCAGTTATTAAGGGAACGTGCTTTCAGGATGTAACTCAGTTGATGCAAAAACTAATTTAAAAGATCACAACCAAGCTCTCTGGAACATTCAGTTAAATAATGTGTGCTTTTCTTCAGCTTCTGCTAAGAAAAAGGGAAAATAGGGTAGTTTTGAAAGTGTAGATCATCTGGAAAGAAGCACTGACTGTTGGAGCTGCAGACCCAACTATTTTAACCTTTCATTTTTTCCAGCAACTCCCAAGCATCTGTCTGAAAACACATCATGCTATTTCCAGAGGTTAACTCCTCTGCCTTTAGTTACTAAGTATTTGTTAATTATTATGACCACTATATCCTTAGAGGAAGCAGCAGAGTACAGTCTACCCAGACATATTTTCTTCCAGATTTATTTAAATAAAAATCTTTTGTTTTAAAAAGGAAATCTGCCCAGTGCAGGTATTTCCTCCTAAAGTTTCACATATTTTTCCCTCAAGTCAAAGCACTTTTAAACATGAAAAGTTTGAGCCACACTTGATGGTGATGTCAAGGAGGCAGTAGAGATCCAGAGAAAGTTAGATTTAAATAAGAATTTAGATTTGAAGCATACCTGGGGCTACAGTTAATTTTGAAAATTATTTATAAATTAAAGCAGTAACAGTATTCTAAAGTTTTGTTGTATGAACCCTCATGTGGGGGTCATTGGAGGGAGTGTGGGAAGTGATCTGTCTTTGGAAAAGATATTTCAGAAGAAACATGGAAGGACAAACCTGCTCAGACAGGTAGGACAAGCCTCTGTGGCTTCTTCATGCCCACTTTCACCATACCCACTAAACCCCCATAATTTAGTGCAAATGGTGTTTTTCAGTTAAAGGTTGAACTTGACAGTGTTGGACAGTTTTTCCAGTCTTAACGATTCTATGATCCAGAATGTTTACCCTTCTGGACACTGACATTTAATTGAATCATGACTACAAAATATGGGGATATTCCAAAATTCACATTATTTCCATAAATGTGGAGATTTCCTCTTCTGAAGCTCCAGTTTTGAGTGTAGGCTTTGGAGATACAGTACAGAATTGTACAGAAATATCCAATTGATCTCATGTCAAATCATCCCTGTTTTGCATGGACTGATAACAGAATTTAGAACTCTTTCATTCAATACACACAATCATTAACTTCAACAGTTAAGAAAAAGTTATGCATTTAATCTTCCCAAGGGAAAAGCATATTAAAGCAAATAGACACTATTTTAACAGAAGCTGAATTATTTTCAACAAAATGTCTCACTAAAGGATAATATTCATGTCCTCAGCTCATCTGCTGCCCATTAGGTGCACTCTATTAAGTGGAATGAAAAACAATGTGCAAAAGTGCACTGATTCCTTTTCTCAGTTAAATTACACCACTTTTATGGCTTTTTCTATTACAGGGAACACTGAAATTGCTGCTCACTTCTATTACAGGCATGTCTTTAGATACCTCTGGTGAATTTTGTCCTGATACCCCATCTTATTAAACCTAAAGGACAGACCTGTGTGTAGGCATGTGTCTTTTCCTCACTGGTAAACTCAGTTCACACTTTCCTATTACCTAATGGACATCTGGGTGACTCTTGATGTCAGATTCAATTTCAGTCGATGTGGCTGCAGCTCATTCAAAAGGTGAGACCAACTCTGCAGGCTAAGCTCAGCCTGAATTTTAAAGTACACTATTAGAAGGTGTAGTGACCACGGCCTTCAACTACTGGTCATCAATCTGAACGTGGTGACTGAGAACAAGCTAAGGATGACTCTGCCCTATCTGCACCCTGTCTGAGATATCTGTATGGTTTAGCCACAAAAAAACCAAAACACAGACAACAAACAAATGAACACACACACACACACATAAAACCAAAATAAGTATGAAGAAATTAGCAAAAAAAATAGATTCTTTTGAGAAAAGCACAGATATGTAGGCAGTACTATCTGTACAAGCAGCAGGAAAAGGGCTGGTTTGTACATTTTAATTCATGTAAATCAGAGAGGAAAATTCAGCTTAAGTTGTCCAACCCAAGCAGAGGCAATCCAAAACATTTTGGATATTGTGGACTGTGCTATATCTTGTGAAAGATGTTTTCCAAAGACTACATTGAGAGAAATAAGCGGGGGAAAGCAAAAGAGGGTGTGAAGTGTAACAACTTTGAGGTCTAGCACTAGATTCAGATGAAGTCCCAAATGCTTATCAAAACTGCCTTGAAATATTTATTTTCATTTCAGTTGTGGTTACTTCTTATAACTATGGTTATCTCTTAAAAAATTTAGAAATCAGCAATCATACCAAGGCTGCTGAATTTTCAATGTAAGGAAATAGTCTGAAACACTCCCCATATCAGGACTAACTCCTCATTTATTTTCCTATTTAAGAGAGCACTGCTCTGCATGCAAATGGGCTGATGCTTACAGCAGCGTTTCACTGATAGAATATCAACATATGTTATGAATACTGATGAAATTCATATTCTCTTATAATGTAGGACTGCATTTTTCCAATCCCATTGTTAGGTGCCTCCGATTCCAGCACAGGACTAGCACAAATGCCTTTTCTGCCATTCATTGCAGTCTTTCCCTCTCCTAATGCCTTCAATTATATTCAGCCCATTTCAAAATGGAATCCCAATATTTCCAGGCTCATTTTAAAGGGCATTTTAATAATGCCCAGGTTGCATATAGAACCGTTGAAGGTAAAAACAAAGCAAATGAGATTTTAGATAAGATTATCATATTTTCAAAGACTTTCAGGACAATAGGATGCTGAATTAGCCTTAGTTATGATGCAAATCGAGCTTCCAAACTCCTTCTGTGAGACCACAAACATTTTACACATGTACAAAAGAAAAAAACTTGAAATTAAAGATGACCTGCTTCATTACCTACAGTATCTTTTGTATCTTGGCATTCTAAGATATTTCCAAACCTTGTATCATCAGTGCATCAACAAATATATTTTCTCTCCAGCTCCTGAAACACAGCAAATGGCAGTTAAAAAACCCTTTGACACTAAAACAGGAATCACTTGAATTTCTGTGTGTGCTGAATTAAAAAGTTAACCAAGCATATTATTTTCTGTTTAATTTATTTAATTTTATGATGAAAGGGCATTTGATTTGGCAATATTCCAGTTTACATTGTAATAGTTTCTCAATAAATCTACACTAAAATTAGTTTTCTGGTATATTCAAAATTTTTAGATTCAGCAGAATTATACGGATACTGAAACATATTCTAGTTTTCAAATGGTTTTAATATTGCAAATCTACTATTTTTCCAAAGGTGTTCAAAGAAGATTAGAATTAGAATTAAAACAAATCTGCAATGAACAAAAAATGGACTATATTGCTCTTGACTCCCTGTTGGCATTTCCAGCAAGTGGTCACTTTCTTCCTGTATGTCCCTCAGTACCTTCTGAAACTTAATCCCACAAACATTATTCCATCCTTGTGAGTGGAAACTCACCTCTCCTATCAGAGTTTTAGCTATTTAATTCAGGGGCTGTAAGCCTGCTTTTTGACAAACCAACCAGTTCCAGTTCAATGTTTACCAAAACTGACGGCACTGCTGCCCTAAGTTCCTGAACTTGGAACATTCCTTCCTTCCCTGCTAACAAGGATGCCAGATTAGAGAGTACGAAGCAGTCTGTGACTGCACAAGTGAGCATTACTGGGACTGGATACTGAGAAAGTGAATGGAAATACTGAAACTGCAGCACAAGCTCCTGAAGTCACACCATTTTTCTATGTGGTGTGAAGCAAGAGCTTCTCCCCCGTACAGCTCAAGGTCTGGGAGAAAGGAATAAGGGATGATTAAAAGCTCAAACGTGTTCCAGCCTGGTTCCCTCATCTGAAAAAGCCAGGCCACAGTGCAGCCACTTTGCAGCTTTCCCAATTACCAAGATATTCTTCAATTTTTACTGTTTTTAAAAAAGTTTGTATTTAAAGGTTTTGATTTATTTTTTTTTAATTTACCATTTTAGAAGTAACTGCACCTTAGCATGCACACACAAAGAAGAGTATCCCAACCTTTTAGTAAGCAGATGACCCTCTGCCCATTTAAAGACAGAACACTACAATTTTCCATAAACCCAGTCTGTGTGTTTCCAAGTGGAGATAAGTACATTAAATGTCAGGCTTTCCTCCCACTCACAGAAAAGCTTTCTCCCTTTTTACTATCTATTATCCCCATTATGACCTTTTATTATACAAAGGTTCTTGAGGATTATTTTTTTTTTATTCTATACCCACATGACCAGCTGTAGAAAGAATATTTTCATGATCTCTCAATAGGACATGTGGGTGCTATAAAAATAAATGTTCTGTGGTTATGAGAAAGTTCAAATTATTGTTAGCTTTTTAGATAATTTTTTTTAACAATTTTATTAGTATCATCTCTAGTTTTAGCACTAAGTTGAAAGCTATTCCTACGGTGCATACGCAAAGCCTCATCAATTTTGCAGTATGGCTATGCAAATATTCTCCCTTCAAGTACCTTAATGAATAATTAATATTGTGCTTAGAGATCTAGCTGAAAGCACCAATCAGAGGGTCCAAATAAATTGGACTGGTATTGAAGAAATTGTTCCCCATGCTCATCAGAAAGATTACTGTTTCTTTTAGAGAATAGCTTTAACAATATGAAATAAAGCCCTTTTGGAATAACCTGCTGATATCTGCATGAATAATCAGAGCAGCTATAAGTTATCTGTCATAGTGCTGGCTGGCGTTCAAAGACATCTGCTGGAAAGGTATTGTTTTGTAATGACAGAAATCAAACTGATTTGGGGAAAGTAACAATCTCTTTTTGTCTTACTTTTCCTTCATCTTTGAAATAGATACTTCCAGCACATCAGTTTGAAATTAAAAACAAGTGACAAAAGCCATTATTTTACTGAAGAAAGGACAGAAGGTAACCTGCCAGAAGTTGTCTTATATCAAAATAACTTTGGATTTGCCTGAAGAATATTAGCTCTCTGTGTTTATGCCCTTCAACAACTTGGGTTTCAGCATTGCTCATGAATTACACTTTATAAAACTGACACATGTTGGGCATCCTGGTACTGTGGCTGTGTTTCCATGCTAAACACAGCTCTGGTTGAAAAAAGAAGCAGTGAGGGGGCATATTGGAAAGGAGAACTGGGACCAGAAAACACTGGAGGCATTTTTTCTTTCCTTAACAATGACTACCAGGTACAATTACCCACACTGAGGAATAACTCACTCCTACCTAAAGACAATGAAACCTTTATACAACCTCTTATTTAAAAAAAAAAAATATACTGAAAACAATTTTACATAATTTCAGAAAAATCCTGTCATTATGAGTCCGTGAAAATTTTTCTAAGTTAGTGTGTGCAATCAATCGTAGAATATTTCAAAACCAAAAAAGACCATTTATCACTCACTGATTAAAGGTGGGTTTTTTAAATTCTTGTGAAAGGTGATCAGTGAAAAACTGTCAGGTTTTACATCCTCCCTCCCCAATATAAAAGGTCTCCAGCTTGAAAAAATGTTCAATACTTTATTTCATGCTGTATACGAGCCTGTTGCCTTCAGAAATCAGCACTTTTCTGGTCACTGTGTGTTACCATTTATTTGGATACTGGGAATGCCAGATTCAGATCCCACGCTTTCTAAGTTTCCAATGTAGGAAAGGTTCTCTGTTCAGAAGAGGTGTTAAAACAATACTCAAAGCATTTTAGAGCATCTGGGAGCATAGAGATTATGCCCTTTCTGAGAAACACTAGAAGCATTTAAGGAAACCAAGCTGGGATCCATATATGCAGATGGACATCTGCATCCATGGAGCTGTTCCACATCCATGGAAGTCTCAGCCCACTGCACTGGGTATATAAAGTAGATAGGACAGCACCTGAGTAGAATTACCAAAGTCACAGTGGAGTGAGACCTTACACCTGCCATGGACTGCCCACAGATTGAGCACAAGTGGAACTGCATCATTTGGGCTTTCCCAGCAGCAGGAACAGGGAGCTGCTCTTCTGTCTTAGCTGGCTATTTGCACAACACTTTCAACTCCAGCATGAAAATAGAGGGTAAAGAAACAAACAACAGAAGTAAAACTTAAACTGGCACTTTTAACGTATAAAATAATTGCTTTTCCCCACCGTGGTTTGCTTTTCTATAACCCCTGCAAGACCAACAGACTAGTGTGTCAAAGGATGGATGGTCACTCCTTACTGTCTGTGTTTACTGCACCACATCCCCATCACACCAGCTGTACTTGAAAACTGCTCTTTTCTATTGTGGGAAAGAACTTCCATCCCCCAACTGAAACACTGAGCTGGCTGATGAGGCAGCTTGTTTGTTTCTGTACCTAAGGGGTTGAAGTGACCAAATAATCCCTAAAGAAATTTAAGACAGAAATATGGTATTTAACTTTATTATGTTCTTTTTGACTATCCTACAATTATGTCTGTATAGGTCATTAAATAAGGACCCAAGGCTATTAAAGCACCTCTGAGAACACATGAGATAATTATAAAAGCATACATAAAGTTTAAAGGCAGTTGACAGCATTGCTATCACCAAAGTTCTCACAAGTGTCTAGTGACTCATTATCTGGCAGAGTTTACATCTAAAGAGACACGGCCTCAAATCAAAGTTTTCAGAGTATTTAGGAGGCAAGAATATATCAGATAAAAGAATTAAGAGCATGACCTAGCTTACTGGGAATTACAGATAAATGCAAAAGTGTAGATAATATATAAATTGGCTAGACATTAAAAAAAATATGGAAAACTAAAAGCAGATTTAACTTTGCCTATTAGCAACTCTTTGGTAATATGCCTAACGCAGAAATTTAGATTATAAGAAAAAAGTTAGAAACAATAACCAGAACATTTTACCTTCTTTTACACCTAATATCAATGGCAGGAATGAACTGAAAACCAGTAAAAAAAAAAATTAATATAAGGAGGAATAGCCCTGATTTTGCCTGTTTTCAATGGTTATTGCCATGCTTAGAGTTTACTGAATCATTTTGGCACATTCTAGTCCTAATGAAACTTCGGAATCAATTCATATGTGTCAATTTAGATTATAAAATGTAAAACAACCTTGATTTATGCATTCTCATCCATAATCATCACTGAAAAATGTAAATATTTTGTTGATGGCTGTCTATGTTGTTGATCAGATGAGACACTGAAAATGACATCTTATTTTCACTGTCAGATCGACATATCCTGGCAAGAGAAGCAAATAAATTGTTTTCACCTCAATGAAGTGTGACAAGAAAAACACAAAGGGGAACAAAAGTATGCAGGCATTGGTTTTATGAAATAACTACTAAATGAATTTTTTAAGGCTAAGTCTTCATGTCTGAGGAACCATATCAAGAAGATTTATATGGGATTAATACCCTACACTGATACAAGACTAAAATACCATTCCAGGTTCAAAAGCAAAATTGCAACCACTTCACAGTACAAGAAGTAGCAGGGGCACCCCTGCCTAGCTCTGGGGCTTTCATCCAAGGGGACATGTAAATACATCTGATGGAGTTTTTGAGGAAAAGCAGAACTGCATAACACTAACACTGCATAGCACAGGTTCAGTAACAGAGCAACACTTGTTCCTGACAAGTAATCAAAGGCAGGCAAGCCGAAAGCATCTTGCTCAATTTCATTCTCAGGCACACCTTCCACTTTCACAACTCAGCCTCCATGCAAATAAACATGGTTTTAGAAAATAGGAGTGCAGTCAAATTTAGTGAAACACAACCTAAAAATCTTACTTTGGCCAAAAATTAAAAGTCCAGTTTACTTACTACGGGAGCTTTTTAAAATCCATTTTTTTCACTCCCCACCCCCTTTAATTCAGGTCATAATACAGAAGAAATAGACCAAATCAAGTCATTCTGAAAATGTCCAATGAGTTTTGCAAAATAAGAGAAGGCAAAATTTTTTTAAAACAAAAAAATTCCAAAACCCTTTTTGTCAAGCCCCAGAGGGAGGATCTCTTGCCCAAGCAGCACGGCACTCTCAATCCAGCCTGTTCCCATGAATAGTGTCTGTAGTAGCATGGTAGGACTGCACACAGGCTGATCCTAACGTGCACACAGATGTCCCAGTGCTGTCACACCCAAGGCCAGGCTGCCACTGCTCCAGCTCCCCCAAACACAGCAGCCCGTGCTGAGATCAAGCCAGCCACGCTGCCCACTCCAGGGCCCTCCTTTTGTGCCCCCACTTCTGCAGCTCCTGCTCTCATTTTGCAGCCCCTGCAGTGAGGAGCTGCTCAGTTGCCTCTCACACGCTTATCTAATCTGGTTTAACTCCAAGGCTTACACTGGGTTTTGTACCTCTCCCTGCACGGGCAAGAGAGCTGCCTGAATCCATGCTCTTCTTTCAAGTGTGTGCACTGTTGGCACAAAGTCCCCTCAGATGATTCCCTGTTAAATGGCCTCCATCACCATACACTGCTCTGCTCACAGTTACATTTTCCTTAGGGAGCACACAGGACATCAGTTTTGCCTGGAAACTCCAAGAAGGAGTCACAAGTCTCAACTGGGTAACTAAAGTCACATGCGGCCAAGGCCAGTGAACTCCGCAGTTGTGAAAAACACTGTGTGAGAGATGCTATTCTGAAAGACAGCAAAGAGATTTTTCTTATTTATTTATTGGCCAATTATTCTGGCTTTGAACCCTTTGGTGAAAATGCTTTATCTTTGCTTATCCTATCACAGAAATTTATTTAGTTATTTCAAAATCTATTTATTCATATCAAGCCACCAGGAGCTGAGAATGCAGCCCTGACCTCCAGTGTAACCCTGCAGTTACAAATGAGATCCTAAAAGATTATCTCAGTGCCTTTTGAAAGTAAACAAAAAGCAATACATCTTAGAGAAGAAAAAATGAAATAAAAAAGCCAAAACCCAGAAGCACTAGAAAACTACATCCCCAAGCCCCTGGTGGGAATTGTTTGCTAAGAGTTCCTGTCTAGATGATATCTTGCTTCATTGAAATGTCTCTACCTGTACATGCCAAATGTGTGTGTGAAACACTCTGAATATGAAAGATCCTAATTTTGAATGACACTCATCATCATACTGTACTTCTGCACAGAATGTGCAGCATCTTCTGGAAGAGCAGCTTAACAAGATCAGTGCAATTATAAATTTTTGTGCAGTGGAACTAAGGTTATTTTGCATTACATTAAATTTTTTTTAATGTGTTTTGCTCCTTTCCTTCCTCTGCAGCCATAGATCACATTCTAGTTATTTTCTGCAAAGGGTTCATTATCCTGTGCTTAATAACTCAGAGAATCTGGCATTTTAGTAGCAAACATCTCTAATTCTTAGGCACAGGATAAATGAAAAAGTACATTTACCAGTACAAGCAAAAAAGTCAAAATGCAAAGCATTGACCTGCACCTGAATGTATTTTTCCTTCCACTCTCCTATTGTGCCCTTGCTACCTACACAACACAAAAGAGGCAGGAACCTCTGCTGGATTTCAAACATCCACATTTCCTGGCTCAGGGGGTACAAATCTGCATATTGGATTCAAATCTGGTTTTATCACTTGCACCACAAAACACACAGAGAAAATTATCCCAATCCACCACAGCAGCACAAGAGTTTTCAGAGACACATGCACTTATTAGCTTAGGTCCAGGAAGGTAATTCTTAAAACCACCTTATGCATATACAATTACTTTGATTTTAAAAGACAAATGGATGCAACATGCAGTTCATTTTTCCTCAAAAAAAAATTAAATTTTTTTCCTCAAAAATTAATTTTTCCTGACCACCTTTGTCAACAAAGACTTCAGAGGTCATCAAAAATCAAGCTGGAACTCCCAAGCAAGGAAGATTGTGAAGAGCTAGAGTTCTAAAATTTTAAATCCACAGTTCCCACTCTCCCTGTGAATGTTTCTGCCCCTGGCTCCAGACTCTGGGTTCTTTACTCCTAATTTTTCACACGAAACTTTCCCACTAAGGAGAACATTTTCAAAAAGCCCTGAGGAAGAAAAACAGTGCTATACAGGAAATACTATGAATCTCCAGGTTTTCTTAGTGCATATCACAACAATTGCTATTTAGGATGGAGTTGATATTGTATAACATTATTTTTCAAGAGAAGGTGCAAGTTGACTGGCTAAAGGGGGAAACCCCCCCAGCATTACTTTTAGTGTCAATTCTATAGAGATCTTTTTTATCTTCACCCTTCTTTTTCCATATGGAACAAAGCTCCTGCTCTCTTGCAGTTTTTCCCATCTTTTCATGATCTTTCAACTATTTTTAACAAAAACCCCCCAAAACCCAACAGAACAGGATAAAAGTATATCCTATCTAGCTGTTCAGCCAAGGGCACCTACTACATCCAAATGTACTTCTGTGGAGGCATTGCTGTCTAACTCCTATCCCTTCAAAGTGCAGTGGGACAGACAGACCATGTCCCATATTTGGAAGCTACATGAAATTATCACACAAGTTACTTTTACTGCAAAAACCTATGGCGTTTTACAAACTCCTTGTACCTTCGCACGCTGTTTCTCTACCTCAGCTTTTACTTCTCCCAGCTGTGTCCCTGGTGGCTCTGCAGATGACTGTGTGGGCAGCTGGACCGGAAGATCACATTATAAACATGCAGCAAAGGACAATCCATGAGTTTGCACTGCTTCAGCTACCAGGATCTGCAGAGATGTCAAAGACACGTTATTCCCCATTTGGCAATATGCTTTGATTGCTAATTAATGCAAACAGCTTGTTGTCTACAGTAACACACAATTACTTCTCAGTGACCAAATGGCTCACAACAATTCCAACAAGCAGTTCAGGAGCCAAAAGCATTCCATAAATAAGGTGCTGACACTAAGCTTGTGTACTTTTATTTAAAGATACAATATTACAGCCATATGGAAAACCATTTATTTAATAACATCCAGCAACATGGGGCTTGCCACCTGTTAACCGGAAAATTATTGGCAAAACAGGTAGCCAAAGGCATGAGTGGATCCAGCAGCCAGCACTAGGGAAGAAGAAAGAAACTGTGACTGACATGTAATGGCTTCTTTTTTGCATCACTCAGTTTTGAAAAGACAGACATTTCTATGGAAGACCATCACAGAACAAATCCAAACATCAGGAAGTTATTTTACTGTCACAGGAAGAAATAGAGCTCTTCTTTCCAACTTCTTGAAGAAAACAGAAGTGTCTTTGGTTAGAGTGTGTGCCAAAGTAAATGTGTTTTCATAGTGGCAGTGTTCAAATGCATCGCTTGCACAACAGAGCAAAACTCCTGCAATTTCTATCCTTCTACGTTCCATTTGTGAACGAGGCAATTTGAGATGTTGCTGACATGCAGGCATTCAGTTCTTAATCCCTAATCCAAATAATGTCACAGATAGTTTCAAAGGTGTAGCTACCTGCAATGGTTTAAACATAAACAGGATGTACAAAAACTAATTTTCAGGGCTCAGTCATGCACAAATATGTATTACATACAGAGATGTAGCTTAAAAGTACCACTCGTCACAGGGGGAGATGACGGCACTGCATCCTACAAAGGAGCCAATCTTCTAGTCCTTACCTGACTCCTTACCTGCTTCTCTCTATAGCCATAAATGCTTGCTCTATTTCCTATTAGCAGCCCAAGTCTGAGCACCATTTCTCACCTGTTACTCATGCTTTCATCAATATCTCCCTTCCACTGCAAGTACTACATTGCCAGTCACCTTGTCAGTGGAGCTGAGCTTTTTTTCCCTAGTCTACCTACCACTCTTTTGTTGAAACCATTATTCCTTCCCTTGCTGGGTCTCATTTAAACATTCAAACTGACAGTCTATTAGGTGTTCTGGTGGCAGCTTCTTAAGAGATTGAGGCCTTTTGTGTGTCAGCCCCCTGACACACAATCTACATTTAGCAGGGAGGTGGCAGACACAAAGAATATCTTTTTAAATTAGAGAGCAAGGCAGAGATTTGCAGAGAGTAAGTGAAACTGTTCTGAAAACATGGCTTCTCTGGAAATAGGGTTGCAGGGTAGGGCAGCTATTTTTGAATTGCCCATGCAATCACCATATCAGGCAGTTCAAGAGGTGACACATCTAAAGCAGGTGTGGAGGAGTTTTAACTTTAATGGTCCTTCTCATGTCTGAAGACATGAACATTGTGATGAGGGGTCCCTGGCATTTCCCTGTGCTGCCAGTGCTGCTGCTGCAGGTGGCAGAAATCAGAGACATCCCTAAAGTTATCAAAAACTGGACGAGAAAAAGTGGGAGTAGTATGAAATTGATTCCTGGTTTGATAATGCAGCTTGTTCACATACCCATTTCTTCAGGTAACAGACACAGCAGAGATGGAGATGCTACTGGAGGAGTTTTCACTTACTCATATTAACAGAACATAATGACACAAACAACTCTCAGAATAACAATAATGATGCTAGCATCTTCATAAAACCTATTCTTCTTGAGGACAATAATTTCTTGAACTTTCCAGATTTATGATCATTGTTACTATTACCTTTTACTGTTACCGTTACTATTACCATCTCAAACACTATCCAACCATATCTATTTTTCTTTGTCCAAATATTATCAAAAATTCATCCTTCAGTCATTTCTATTAATAGCTTTGAGCACTTTCATAAAGCAATTAAGAAAGTAATTTAAAGGTATTCTTTACCTAGCTCAGATGTCACACATCTGCATGAAGCCCAGATGCTGGAAGTGATGTATGAAATTCATAGTTACATTCATGTAACAGATGACACAGAGGTCAACCTCTCCCTATACAGGAAAAAAAACGCACTGATTAAAATAAAATATTAAAAAAATACAATCAAAAAGGACTGTAAGTGCAAAGCTCAGTCTATTTCAGTCTCAGAATACTATTGGAAAATCAGGTGCTAATGATTCTGTCTCAGAATGTAAATAATATTTTGTAACTAGCACTGGAACTTGTCCTAATATTTACTATTGTTAGTAGTTACTCTTAAGTAGATTCTTAGAAAATAAATCACAGAGTAAAGCCTGTCACTTTTATTCTGTAGGTACAAAGAAGGAAATTATGCACTTGAGGTTGACCCTCACCTTCCCTTCACACCCTCCTTTCCCCCCCCCGCCTTCAGTGGGAATGGGGATCACTCAGGAATTTAGGGCAGAAACCTCCTGCATTCTCTCCTCCCTCTCTCTTTGGTTTTGCCTTCTACATTCTTCCCTCATATGATGAATGGCTATTCTTCTGTTAGAGGCATTTTTTTTTCTACTGCTGAAGATGCATACTGACAGCTTTTCTCATCTCTAAAATAAGTTATTCTGTTTTCTTTTCTGGGTAACTGTATGGTGCACATACACAAATATCTGTTTATCTTCTTCACTGAATTTGCTGCCATTTTAGTAACATTATAATTATTTTTTTCTTAACAAAAAAGATTCAGTTCTAAATTTTATATGGGCCATTACTAATTCCAAAATTCATCTCAATACTACATACTGAAACAGATTTGTTTTTTCTATGACTTCTCAAGAAGTATCAAAGTCTCACATCAACATAAAACCATAGATCAGTGACAACTTTAATATATATCTGCAGTTACAGACAATCCAAAAGGGATCCAGAACTAACCAAGAGATTAAAATCAACTAATTTAAAGACCTGAGCTTTGGTGATCCTTGTGGGTCCCTTCCAGTTCATAATATTTTATGAATATATCCCAGCTCCTTTATTTACCTGATCCCACAAACCATTATTTTTATTGAAAGCTTCACCACATTCCTACAGAAGTTGTTCATATCCGTGATTGCCAACAACATAAGACCTTGTTATCAGCTACAGCCCATTTTACAAAGTTATAATTTCACTGGTTACCTACCCCATTCATCTTGCCTCACTATTAAATTCTCTGCCATTTTGAGTGCCATGTCTTCAACCTCCAATCAAAACATGTCCAAAAAATGTTCTGAATTTGTTCAATTTCTTCACAGATATACCCAATAGCACTGAGTAACTTAACTCTGCACTACTGGCAAATGAAGGGGTATTGCACACTCAAGAAACACTCGACTATTTGAACTATGAGCCACAGTTATGTTATATTAATAATTTTAATAGGCACTTTAATTTCTTTCAATCCAGACTTTTCTTCTAAATACTTCCCTTTCTTGATGCTTTTAATAACCACTCATATATTATAATGTCTCTACTTTCTGCTGAGCTTGCCATTTCTTGTTACTCTCACGTGGAATGGGTGAGAACTATGAAAAATAATTTATTATGAGATAAAAGTAATTGTGTAACCAGCATTAAATAATTATTCCAGGATTATTTTTCAACCCCTTCTATGGCTCTATATTTTATTATAATTTAGTCTGTTTCAGAAAAGAAGAATCAGTGCTGTCAGGAAACAATCAAAAACAGATTGCAAAATCTGTTTTGAACGAATGTGTGAGTTCTATCTACCTCTTCTTAGATTCATTCATTTCAATAATTAATATTAAAGTAAGTGCTGAAAGCATTATGTTTCCTTGTCTTTAAATCTGTAAGCATTGACATGAAGGCTTTAAAACTTTTAGATCCATTGCTATGTTGAGAAAAAGGTGGTTTACCGCTTTTAGTCATGTACATTAAAAAAACCCACACTACTTAAATTCTAGTATGGTGCACACTTCATCAAAAAAAGTCAGCACTGTACATTTTTCTGCTAGAAAGTGACTGCGTTAATAGCTCCAGCCAATACTGAAAACTCTGAGATCAGTAGTCAACAGACAATATAAAATGAGATAGTACAATTTTAAAGACTTTCAGTAAAACGGAATTATTCCAAAAAGCCTTGAATTATTTTCCAGACAGATATGCTACTGAAAACAGGCCTAAAGCTCTTTCCACAGCAAAAAGCCAAGGCTTGCATTATGCAACACCTTAGTTATCTATAATGTGTATCATGCTGAGCCATTCATCCAAGAATATCCTTTGCCTCCTTTAGGGTAAGAGGTAATTTAACCTCAGTACTAGCTCATTTCTCCCAAGATTGCCAGTCTTGTGAGAAATTACAAGATTAGCTTTACGATGAGAACAAATGTGCATCAGACAGCAAAATTTAACCCTACCTTCACCCTTGGGCTGATATACAACACTGAAGGAACAGTTTTTCTCCTAACCTATTGCAATTTGATAAGGTGAAGTATCATAGTTGCTATTAAATGGTAAAATGTAAGTAATTTACATTCACTAGTGGAAGCTTAAATACCTTATTGACAATCTTTTATTCCCTTAATATACTATTTCATTATAATGGCCAAAATCATTATGCAGAAATTCAGGAATACACTCTGGGAGTCAACCTGAGTAATTCAATATCCTTCACTACCAATATATTATTTCCAATCTCATCTAATATTGTATCTCTCTCTAAATCGTCTTTGGAGACCACAATTGTTCATTCATTTGGTGAGGACAAAGCAGTCTCACTCACAAAAGCCTTAGAAAAGATACACATCATTGTACAATTAGACTTTCTAAGTGCCCTTAAGACAAATACATGCCGTGGGACAGTATTTCCACAGTGCTGAACAGAGCCAACAACGTGAGTCAAACATTAACGGGTTTGTGCCGCTGTGCGCCATCGCTCACGGACAGTTCTGGGTGAGCCAAGTCCCTGATGTTGCTCCTTGGGGGCTTGGTGCTCAGTTAGAGGCACTGCTGTGGCTACAAAAAACCGCCTGCTCTGACTGCCCAACAAGGATATGCATGGCCTGGGCAAGCAACACGGAAATGAAAGACTTTTCCTCAAAGGACTGCATAAAGCCCCCTCTGTACTGTGACACACCAGGCTGACACAAAGTGTCAGAGGCCTCATTCCCACTGGTGACTTGAGGAGACACCGAGGTAACAGTTTGGGATCTCTACATATGGGGGGCAGGGGGGTGGAAAAGACTCAACTAAGTTTGAGTGTTTTTCTAACCCAGAAACTTCAGGGGTGAACAGTTTAGAATTCCCACCCATGTCTACTTCAGACTTCAGTGCTTTACTTTCCATCACACTTGAGATGAGCAGCCTTTCACTCAGAAATTAGAGAATACTTCAATATGAGAAACTGGCACTGAGTTTAGGTAAATGGGATGATCATAATGAATGAAATCAGAGACAGATTTATTCTCTGTTTGTTCAAGCTAAATGCAACTCAGTCCCAAGTAATTTGAAGAGATTTGTTCAAGGAGTGATTACATCCCAGCTAATTAGAAATAAAACCCACAATATACCAAATTTAACTCATTGTTTTTATTAGGTCAGCAGAGAAAAGGTAAGCAGCTCAAATGCCACATGAAACAATGTTAGGAAAGCAATAAGGAGTTCAGAAGTCAGAGGGCATCTTTTCTGCATATAAATAAACAAGAGATCAAAAATGTTGCCTATTGTTTTCTGATTCACGCTATTATTCAACTCTTGGAATTCAATCTTATGCTAGTTGAATATGAAATGGACTTCTCTGATTTTTTCAGAAACTGTAATTCTTCTAACTTCATAAACACTAGAGTTACCTGAATTTTTATTTTTGTCCCATTAATGGCTTCCATCCCATTGACAAAGAACATTCCCAGATTTTTTGGCCATACAGAAAACCTCGAGAAAACCATGCACATTTCTGACAGAAAGCAATCAGCACTGAGACAGAATTTCAATACCTCTCATACACTTTAAAAAAATTTTACTTAGATAAATTGGTGCTTGACAGAAAAAGCATGTTTTGTCCCAAAAATCCCAATCAGAAAGGGACCTAGCATTTGTCATACTTTCTTTATATATCAGATGTGTATTTTAAAACAGGTAACTCCCTAATTTGGCAGTGCTGTCACTAATGTCACTTTACAGCACACATTATGCCAATATGGTGATAACAGTCAAAGGAGGCAAGTGCACTTTAGAAACAAGATGGATCAGCTTTAGACAGGCAGCATAGAACAAAGGAAATCTGCCCAGCAGTCACCAGTAATTGTTTTAATGCGTAGTGACTGTTTTAAGTTTATAATATACTTTTCTACATCGTGCTTGTCCCATTCAGTCTTGTACTTCTCTAATATCACCTGCTTGCCACATCAGCCCCAAGGCTGGTAACTTCTTGTACACCAAAATCGATACTGTAAAATCCCTGTTTACCTCCATCCTCTAAACATGCAGACCTTCTTTCTTTTGGCTTCCCTTTTCCCGCAGTGCTGACATCAGGAAGCTATTCCTTTCCTCCTTTTCTCTTGTGTTTTTGGCTCAGTTACTGAAGCGCACTCTAATACCTCTTACTTAACTTCTATTTCTCTGATCACCTCAATAACCATAGCACATCCCAAATTGTTCCTTCGCTCTGTCCAGATTCAAAAGATCAATTTCATTGACCACTATTATCATGTTTCATTGATGCTGACATCATCCAGTGGTGCAATATCAGAATTGATGGTCCAGGCTAACTGGGGTTATGGCTAAACTATGAAAAATCTGACCAGAAGAACATTAGAACCAATATATGGAATGAAAGTATTTCTTCAGTTTGTTTGGTCAGTTCAGAATTCATCATCATCATCATCTTCTAAGATTTGACACTTTTAAAATCAGAAGCTTCCTGAATGGGGAAGAGAGAGGAGGTGATAGTGAAAAGCTGAACTGATAACTATATGGTTTTATATTCTTGATGGAATAGAAATCTGGCATGTTTTATTTCTTCTATTTGCAGCCAAATAAAGCTAATCAAAATGCCTGAGTAATAGTAATTTTAAAAAATTAGGGAAGTTAGGGAAAAAAGTAAGGGAAACTACACAAACCCCCACAAATGAACTCCCCTCCCCCAAACAATAAAATACACAGGAAAATAATTATTCCTCAGCTGCCACCCACTTTAGAAAGCAAGAGATCCCCTTTTGCACAAACTGTGCATTGGTACTGGACACAAGCTACTGAGGTAAAATGACCAGGACTGACACTACAGCTTTGAAACAATGGTGCTCTCATTCTCTCTGGAATTTGGAAGAAACTATAGCAACTATCTGGCTCCCTTCTCAAAACAATCTTGTTTGGACATGACTTGTTCCATTTTAATTTTAATCTTTTTTAATCATCCTTTCCATAGGGATGTGCTTAAAAGACCTCAATACACACGTGACTTTGCAAAAAGCTGTGTTATGACTGACATTTTCAGATCTGCCTTTGCCATGACAGAACTTACTAAAACAAGCTAAAGAAAAACCCAAACTTTAAAATAATAAAGAATTGAGATACTCTCGATTAATTGCAAACCCCTGATGAATTCATAAATAAATCCATACAGCATAACAGCTAAAATATAGTTATGCTTACAATTTAGTCAGTCTTTCCTATTGTGTTCTTGCAACTAAAACAGATTGTTTACACATCTATAGAGATTTTGTCCTTCCAGTTTCTTCTGTCCCAAAGCAAAATACTTATTTCCCCTCTCCCTTTTCATGCCAATGCATGTGAGATCTTTCCTTTTCTGTACAATGCTATGTGCAGAAAACTGACTACATTTTGAGAACGAATAATCTTTCTTCATTAGTGGGAAGTGAAAGCTTCTATCCATGAACCTCTCACTCTTTCAAGTCTACAGTAGGGGCTAATACTGGAATAATTAAGCACACAAACAAGCATTAAGCTAATACCTAGTGTGACAGCCATTCTTTCTCCATAACTACTATATTTCCAAGTAGTCTTCAGTCTTTCCTGTAAATAGCAGTGCAATATCTTGATGGGGACAGTTTTTCTTTCAGATTGGAGGAACATCAGAAGGTCAACAGATTTTTTTTACCAATTCCTTGCTCTTACAATAGCACACCTGGCGTTGTTGCATCAACAGAGGCCCATTNCACCAATTCCTTGCTCTGTTCCTGGCATTGTTGCATCAACAGAGGCCCATTCTACTGTCTCTTACTTTGATTTAAATTATCATGGAATAGTTGGCAATGCACACAAACTCCAGTAGTTTACAGAAGTGCTATCTAATCAAAAAATAACCATAGTAGTGAGAACTAAGTGCAGCTCTATCTTTACTTCTCATTACTATGCTTAAACGCCAGAGTTTAAATAGCACCTCAGATGTCAGGGACAAGGCACTGCACATATACCCTGTAAGTTACAGATGGAGAGAGAGCTCTAGTGCTACACAACTGTGCTTCAACCAGTCTAAGTTAAATATCTAATATACAATCTTGGAAAATAATACATGATTTGGAATAACCACCAACTTCCATTAAGGGGTTATTGTATTTTCCATCTCTGCAGCTACTGCTTGATTCAGCCAGGGAAATAAAACCAGCTGTACGAGAGGATTGCCTTTCTTTGGTTGCACAAATAATTAAATAAAAAAGAAAAGAAAAAAGCATAATAATTTTTAAGTCATTTTCAACAATTTTTTCCTGATGTGCAACAATCAGCTCTCACTAGAGAGTAATGCTTTGGCATTCCAGAAAAAAACAGCAGACAGACAGGAATCAGAATTTTTCATTGTTAGTTTAATAGCTTGAAAACTGGAGGGTGATCCCAGACAGCTACAACCAGTGTCTCATCTTTCTACAAGCCCTCAGAGCCCAACAAGTTTGAAGCTATTGGAAGATACGCAGTTCCAGGGACATCACAAGTAATCTTCCCTTACGAGAATCTTCACTGAATGGCAGCACTTATGCTACAAGTGCCACTTTACAGGCATAAGGTTTGCCAGAACAGACTTATATGAGCATCTCTAGCCCTCCAAGAGGTTATCAAAACCTTTAGAGAAAGAACATTAGAGGGAAGCTGGGGAGCACACAAGATTTCATTGAGAAGTTTCTGTCCAAAAGGAGGAAAGACTTAAAGTGGCTTTATTTTATTTTTATTTCCTAAGAAATAAAGAGGAAGAGAGAAAAAATAAACAGCAGAAATGCATTTGTAGTCAAGTAGGAGATATACTAAAGTCACACTATTTTTAAATGCAAACAAAACAGGAACTGCAGGGAAACGAATCTGGACTCTGTTGATGGACAGCAAAGCTTTCATATGACTGCAATTATTACTTCCTTTCTGCAAAATCTCCCTCACTGCTGGAACAATCAATGTTCTTTTACATACAGTAGCACAAGATGGGGTTTCTGAAAGATCTAAAGAACAAAGAAAAACACAGAACTGGGAAACTTATGTGGAAAACATTCTCTTAAGAGTAATAGTTTATCTTTACAGACCACTGGAAATACTCAAGAATCACAAAAGACATTAGCAAGTTCCTATGAACTCCTGAATGCCATGTGAGCCAGATTCACTCTTGCAGCACAGGGGGGTGCAAAAGTACATACAAGGAGGAATTATCACAGTGAACAACACCACTTCCATCACACTCCCTCGGGGCTTCAGCTTTCAGATAACAGAGGCCCCATCAAAACCTTGCTGGCAGGTACTGTCTTGTGGAGGTGAGGAATCAATAAATTTTGCAGCTTCCCAGGCTAAACTCTGCCTCCAGCCCCTGGATGGATGCATCTCCAACTCCTGCCAGCTGCTGCTGCTGAGGTTCACCACCATCTGAGACTAGACCCCCCACAACCTCTTCTACTTGCTGCATATCCTACATTTCCCTGCACTGCCCAGCTCACAGCAGAGGTGGCATTTCAGATTGCACAGGGGACTCATCCAGTGCTTCTCCAGAGACTACAACCCATAATTCAACAGTCCTTGATTTAAAGCCAGAGCAACACACAGGTCAGAATCATACCTAACTCATGTGTTCTGCATAATAAACACACCATGCACGTGGCTGGTAGCCAGCAGCTCATAAATTTGAGCACCACCTCCTCTGCCTTGGAATTTACAGCAGTTTTGGATGAGTCTTCAATGTGCAAGCTGAAAAGCTATGCTTAGAACCCAAATAATTTTATTTTTTGGATTATACTAGACATAGAAATCCATATTTAGTAATGTGTCATATCTACAGAACCACGCAACGGGCCAGAGGTCCAACAGTACTAGTGAGCATAAGAAGTTTTCAAATAACTTCTAATGAGCATTCCAACGTAACAGTCCTTGCCTTACCATCCATGCTGAGCTTCCCTGTAAGATAAGGTGGTGTTTGGATACTGAATGAAACTTTTAATGTTACTGATCTTCATCCTTATCCAGCAAACATGATTTTGGTGATTTTTTTTTTTTTTTTTGGTTGGTTCTTTGGTTGTTGTTGGGTTGTTTTTAGTTCTTAAACAGAGAATCTTTTCTGCAGGTAAAGTTAGTGGTACTGGTTAGTTTTAACAAAACACTAGACCCTTTACCTTGGAATCTCAGATTGAACCTCTACGTTTACACATGTATTTTTCACCTGTGGTCACTAAATTAAGCAAACTGATTTAAGAAAGTGCAGGAGGTTGTCAGTCACTCATTATTTTGTGAAACCAGCTCACATACCCACTGAATATTTTGCGGCCATGCAAATGAAATAGCATCACTTCACATTTACATTGGGCTCACTTTAGTAAACCCTCAGCACCGTGCACTTTTCCCCTTTAAACCCTAACTCCATTTCATATTAAAGCTAACACTTCAAAACCAGTTTTCTAATTCAGTATGAACACTTCATAATTACATTTTTCTTAAAAGCTGTAATAAACTTTATTTAAGCAAGTGCTTCCCATTTTATTGCCAACCCCAAACATTGTTCATTTGCAAGCATAAAGTGTCCTCTTGACACGATAATGAAAGTGCATTCATACATGTCAGCTGGAGCAATTATGTACTTCAGATTTATACGCAACAAGTATCATTCAGTCTTTTCTGCTGACACTTTCAAACATGACATGCATATTAACATTAACACCTACAGTGTGAACATAGTTCACATCAACTGCAGGTCTGCCAAATCCCCTAGAAATTTGGGCAACAGGACAGAGAATAGACAAAATCATTTTTTTAAACAGGCCAACTAATTCCATAATATATTCAGATGAATTTACTGTTGTTGAATTATCTCTGCAGTACCTAACGCAGGAAGAAACAAAGACTCAGAAGAGAGCCCTGGGCTATATTAAGGTTTAAGAGTATCTCAAGCAGTCTCACAGTGCCCTGGGCACACAGGGTGAGTCCCTCTCCCTTTCCCTGGAGCATTTCTCCATTCACTCGAGCCACATGGCCCAGTTTCCAGCAGCACTTGCTTGGATGGGAACTGAGAGATGTATCCAGAAAGGCAGATTACATCCTACTGCCTGAAGCACAGAGATTGCTGGAATAATGCTGATTTATTGAAAAGGGGGGAAAAAAGTGATTACTTTAAAATTGGATTTTAAAGGACACTTCTATATACCCCTGACTAGCCTCAAATATATTCCATCCTCAGAATTTACAGGAGAAAATTTGGATTTTTTTTTTCCCATTATTTTATTGAACTTTTCAGGTTTTTCTTTTTTCCAATGTCTCCAGCTCTCAAGAGACCAATCAAAATCCATGGAAAACCACTACTTCCTTGAAGAGGAAAAAGCCCACCTAACTTCATAGAAAGCAAAACTCCACAAGCACAACCTGCTTTAAATGGAGCTCCCACCTGCAGCATCAGATGCCCCAGGGCCCCAGTTTCCACCTGGCATTTGACTAATGGTACCTGTGATTTCCTTTTTTACAGAGCTGTTCTGAGGATCACCCATCATCTACAAAGCACCCCATGAGTCTGAAGTGAGATAAACAGGAGGATTGCTGGTGTTCTGTTCCTGTTGCACGTGGAATGACTGATCAGGAGTGCCTTCTACCAAAATACATTCTTACCGGACAGAATCCAGCAGCAGACAGCACAACTTGGAATTGCTTAGCTCTGCTTCATCTTGCCCATCCTCTAGACCCAAGCAAAACAAAGTACCCTAATAAATCTGTGTCTTGCTTAAAGCATCCAGCACAAAATTTCACCATGACACCACACTACGGTGAAGCAAGAATGGGTTTATCCCTCATTTCAAGGAACAAAGGGATTCTCCTTGTAAAAGATCATGACAACTGACAAACTCAACCATTACCAATTATAGATCTGCAACAGTACACAGGGCTCAGGGAGTAAAACATATTATTGATATAGCAGATAGGGCTCAAAAGTGCTACAAGAAACAAAGAAAAACTGAAATAATTTATACAGAATTGTGCTACCTGAAGAATAACCAGGTAAGTGAAGAAGATAAGCCAAATCCTAATTGACCTAAATACCAGGGAAAACATAATGCATATTCAAGCAACAGGCTCAGCCAAACTACAGCCCTGCCCTGCCACAGGCACTGGGATTCAGTCATAACTGCTTCAGTTCCAACCACTCCTGCTTGGTGTAATGACCCTTAGTTTTACTAATTTTAACTATTTTTCTATTTTAATCTACATTTCCATTGTCACTGGAAGCAAATTTTGAAAATTGAAATTAGGATGGCAGGTGGAAAATAAAAAAAAAAAAAACCACTTAAAATTTAATGCTTAATTTCCTCTATGGGAACTCCAGAGGCACAAGTAATGGTTCATTGGAAACAAGTCATTATTGTTTCTTCATTATTGCTAAACATCTAAGGACAGAAATAATCTAAGAAGCTCCTGACTTCTTATGAGTTTGTTTACAACAGGATTTGGCTTTGGAATAATTTATAGACTTTAGTGTTGCTGCAATTACTTCAGTGAGAAAAAGTTTGCACCACACATGCACGCACACACAACTACCCTGCATAAAATAATTGTGCACCTGTCAGGGAACATTATATTTCTGATTCTATACATCCTAATTTTTTTCAAGTATAACAGGAAGCAAGAACGTGATTGAGAGTGCAAGGCAGAATATAAAGAAAAAAGTCTCCAGTTTTGTTATATTTGCACATCTTTGGGTCAGACATCATCTATGAAATCACACAGATTTGATAGAACCACCTTGATAGATGGTTCACACAAACCAGCTTCAACAAGTTAAACTTCTTTATTTGTATTTAATTTGAAACATAAAATATGAACCATTGTTAAATTAGTAGTAGCAACAAACAAAGTTATATGGAATTAAGCTGCTTTGCCAGAAACTGGCCAAGTCTAAAATATATAAATGCACTCAGTCATTGATGTAGCACAGGACATGCCTAGCAGTGTTCAGGGTCCCAGCTGCAGGGCCATGGGGACCTACCCTTTATTGGGTAAGAAATGCAAAGGTCTTGTCCCATCTGAAATCATCTGAGATCACTCCTATCCAGACAGGGATTCCTGTTGTCTCCATACCCCACACAGTGCTGAACAGGGTAGGGCACCTCTCACAGACATGTGATGAAACAGCAGCTCCCTCCAAATGTTCATTCACATTTGCTGTGGATCATCTGTAGGTTTGCTGTGACACCAAACACATCTCACTATCACTCTTACAATTCTCAGCTGCCTGCCAGAATAACTTTTTCGAGTTGTTAGATGCACTCAGATCTGACTTATCCACTGTATCATCAGTATATCCCGTGGAAGAAAAGCTTTTAATGGAGTTTTCCAAAATAAGGCAAGAAGCAAATCCCAAAAGAAATGAAAGCTCAGTTTTCATGTATTGTTTTGATTCTCACTTCTGAGTAAATATTTGGCAAACCACAGACTGGCGCATCCAAGCACCAAGGTCCTCTGTTTATCAATAGGTCAGCTCTGTGAGCACAGAGCCACAATGCAAGGTCCCTGAGGCTGCCTTTGAAGTGACCTTAACCTGATACAAAGATGACATGAATAGAAGTGAGAAAGAATTTTATCTATTTGAGAGCTTAGAGCTTGAACACTGCTAAAAAAAAAAAAAATAAATAAAATAAAATAAAAAATACCACTAAACAGCTTGACAACAGTGCCAAGATATACTGAGTTATATGTAACAGGTTTGCAATTGGAAACATTTTTCTCCATGGATGTAGATTTTTTTCCTAATTTTGTTATTTTCACCATGCTATAGACTCCTGACAGTACTGTCTTTTCAATTACAGTTGTTTTTCAAACATATTCCTTTCCCTGGCCAATTTACCTGTAGAAGTACAGTCAGGCTAGTAGGAAGTCTTAAGTTTTTGTCAATATATTCTTAATTCATTTGAAAAATTATAAGTATGCCTTTTTAAAAAAAAAAAATCATTTATCTGCAGGCCAAAAATAATTATATTAGATACCCTAATTTAAGTATAACAGCAAACCTGAGAAGAGTTGTCTTTTCTCCCATGCAGATTAGCAATACACAGGATCCAAGAAGTCACCCACCAGCTTTTATAAGTGAGATGTGCACTTCAAAACACATTAGAACCTAAAATTATGGTTTATAAAATAACTCAAGATGCCCTAGGGAAATTCATTCTCATGCACTGTGGGGTATATTTCAGTGAAGGCAGTGAGTGTGGGCTGTGGCAGAGCTGCCCTGCACACCCAGCTAGGGTACAGCCAGCACTTGCAGTCCTGCTCACAGGACACCAGCTGTGCTCCACAGACAGCAGAAGGCACCTGAGCACAAACCAGACAACTCCAAGACTTCCAGACTTCCCCTAAACTACGGCCACCGATACATGGACCATGCTGTGAGATTCTCAGAAATCCCAGTCAAATATTGTCAAATAGAAAATCCCATGGCAGCAGAATTTCTCATCAAGAATGACAACATGCCCAGGAATGCTGGCAGTACAGTAGCCATGCCCAAAGCAGTCCAGGCCTGTTGTCACAACTAACTAATAAAGCCAATATACGACAACTGAAAACACAGGACAAGTAATCTAAAACAAACCTGCTGCAAGCAATTCTGCCACTAACGTAAGAAAAGCCAATGACGTGATTACAGTGCCATATCATAACTGAGTACCAGCTTTCATTATCATGCAACCATCTAAAGATAGGAAATGCAGATGAGCTAGAGCAGACTTTCCTTCCTGCAAGAAGCCAAGCTGCAATGGACCATGCACAATAAAATTAGAACACAATCTAAATATCTAAATACGGAGTCAGTTGTTCAGATCATTAGCAAAAGCTTCAGAGTTTTCTGCTAAGATGGAACAAGAACTGATAATTATTTTGTTATGCAAATTACCTCTCCGGGGTGTCATCTGTCTGTTAAATTAACGTATTTAGGATTTGAACAAAGGCTGTGATGTAAAATAGAGGACAGAATACAAGGAACTGGTACTTAATAATGGCATTAATACAACTTAATTCTACTAATCATGTGAAAGGTTATACAAAGCTTTTCACTCCCACACTGAGAAGGGACCAAACATTCTCACCTCCCCTTAACTCTTTTGTCATTGCTGCTTCATTCCACTATAATTTCTTCACATTCCATTGAATGGCATCAAATGCAAGTAAAAGCAAAAAGGCCTTTCCAGTAATCCTCTAAGATAGAGTGGTTTTTAAGATGATTTTTCCCTGAAGAAATACACAGCTTTCCTTTCCCCCAACCTGTTTTCAAAATCCTTTATTCTCAGCTCAATAAAATGCAAAGGATCACTGATCAGAGCAAAACTGCTGTAGTTATATGAAAGATGCTGATGGTAAAATACGGTTCACTTGTTGAAGTATATTGAGATGGGCCAGCAGGAAATGAGAAACATTCTACCTGTCTGTTTCTTGAATCACTTGGCTCTTCACACAGCTTTCTCCATGGCGTCTTTATTCCGTTGTTCTTTTTGCTTTTCTGTTCCCCAGTGGAGAGACATTTCTAGGTTCATTTCAGTAATGTCAAAATAATTGAATCAAAACCAAGAACGAAGTATTACAAGAGCTGTGTCTTGATGAATTTATTATTAGAGTAAATGATAAGAGTTCTTCAATTTCCCAATAGACCCCTCAAGTTCAAAAACCAAGCAGAAGGCATACAGAAAAACACACACAATAATATTAATACTGTCTTCACCTTTCCCAAGTGCTCACTCTTATCGTATAGAACTCTACACAGAAGGGATCAGAGCAGATGCTTATTGTTTTACATTGTTACCAAGTCAATTATTCTACCCTAAAGACTGGTTTCAACCACTGTAAATCAGAAGTGATTCCACTAAAAGCAATGGGTGCCATGCTCACATAAATCTGAAAAAGGAAAAAGCAGGGCATGCTCCCGGCCTTGAGAAAGTTCAAGGGGAAACTGCCTAAAGGTTCTAAAGTCACATTCTTTTATATCATTTGCTTTTATTGAAGCTAATGAGAGCCCAACTGCAGACCTGCTGGGGAAAAAAAAAAAAAAAATCACGCAGGACACAATTTAGGCAATAGTCCAAAATACACTGATAAATTGTTGGTGTTACAAATGACACAAGCAAACTGATTGTCAGCTTCAGCAGCTATGAGGAGACAGAGCAATATTTAAGGATATCCCTGTACTTGATTATCTTTACTTTTAAAGGCAATAAACCCTGGAAAATTCAATATGGAAAAGAAAATCCCAATACTCAATTATTTGTTAAAAATAGTAAAAGGATAAAACAAGATTCCCTCTGAACTTTAGTGTCACACATCAGAAGCTTTCCAGAAATTTCTCTGACATGCTCCTGTTCTGAAACAATAGAAGTTTACTGTTACGTCAAATGAATTAGTTACACACAGCTAAAACAGACTTTGTCAGTGGTCTAAATTTAGGATATTGGCCTGTAGCAGATTTAAGTTGAAATAAATGTGCTATACAATTTTGCCTTTGCATGAAAATTATGGATGAAGAGGCCAAGACATACATAATTCAAATTCTCTTAGATTTTTTTTAGCTGCCTAGAATAGTATTTCTAAGACAGACTGGAAAATGGTGCTTAGAGGATTGGCAAAGATACTGTGTTTCAAAACAAATATGCTCACAGTATTTGAAATTAATAGTTATAGTTTTTTCCAAATTTTAACGAGGAGAGAGAAACTTTATTTAGTTATTTCACTATTTTTCTGGATATTGGCATATGAATTCAGGACATATGCATGTAACTGCATTCATGTTACCTAATAGATCAGCAAGTACTGTGCATATTGAGACAGGACATTTTGGGAGAGTTTATACAAGGGTGCAGCAGTGCAGCCTGGCTCCTTGGCTTTAGCAGCCTAAATTGCAGCACATCCCAAGGGAAGCTGTACAGCCTAATGGCAGAGTGAAAATTTAAGCCTATACATTTCTGTGTCTTTTTTTCCTGAGTTCTGTACAACATCCAGTGCTTTATTGCACGTTTTAAAAGAAGAAATGGGAGCAGTAAAAATAAATAAAGGAAAAATGGGAAAAAATGCTGGCCACATTTATGGAAATAGACCATATGAGTGACAGGAAGTCCTAACAGATTCTGTATTAAGGGAATGGATTCTGTAATTATGGCAGACTCTCACTCCAGGCAGTGAGACCTTTGGAATTCAGGCACTAGTATGGTGATACCACAACAACAACAAAAAAACCAAAGCAAGCAGAGGAACATATTAGGAGATATAGTCCCTCTATGAAGAGAAGATTAACATACTAAATACCAGCAAAACAAGATCTGAAATCCAGCCTACCTGCAATTCTACCTACTCACATTTAAGCAAGCAAAACATAATCCAGGTGTGGAACAGAGAAGGGGATACTGGTGTTATATTGCTTGCCTTAAAAGAGGAAACTAAAATAGCTGGTTGAAAAAACCAAACAAGCTTCTCTTCTTAGTTTGAGGTATGTTTTACATATTTAAGTACAGAGACATGGCTGTAATCTGAAAAATTTTAAATTGAACATGAGAACACCATTGTCTTTGATAATTAGCTTATCATTAACATGGCCACTAAGTTGTGGATTAAGCTTATAGTCCTTTTATCACTCATAATTTAAAGCTCTGTTTCTTTAATTTTAAGCTAATTGTAAATGCATCATTTGGAGGCTGAACTCTCTGGTTTGGGGCTTACTGAATTCTGACACTTCATTTCTCACCAGAACCCAGCACTCATGGCACATCTTGACTTTACCCCTTCTCGTTAATTATAAAATGCTATTCAGCATTGCCTTTTGCAAACCATGATCTTTTGTACATCTCCTTCATAATTATAACAAACTTCCTAGCCCCTCAGCTGACAAGGAACATTACAGGCCTGTCAGGTTTCTGGTGATAATGTCTTATTCTACAATGCCATATGAATAGCTGTCCTTTGAGGATCAGAAATGTACAATATGCACTGCTTCAATGTGTAAAGATAAGATTAAACTACAAGGAAGGCAATTAAATGCTTAGATCACATTAATAAAAGCATTTCCTCTGTTTACCCTGGTGTTATCATTGCCTACAACATTGAGCAGTGTGTTTGTTTTGCTGACTAAAACATGAGCTGAAAACTCAAAAAGGGATTAAGGAACTGTTTTTCAAGGAAGACAGCCCAAACTACTTTTGTTCACTGCCTTTTTATTCTGATGTATTGAAAAATTTTGCACTTCAGAGGACAGATCTCTGTGTAGAAGAAACATCAACCTGTCTACAAATAAATCAACATGCATTAAATTCCTTTGAACTTTGATATTTCTGTTGAAATCTGTGGCTCATTTTATAGCACTAATGGTTTAGTATTTTTCTTCATAAAATCATATTAACCTATTAATAAAAATCATATTTATTTACCTTCATTTGACCACCTTGTCCTATAACTGACACTGATGGAAATCAGAGCCTCTCCAAGTTTTGTAAGTTTCTTTCAGTATTAAGGTAAGTAAATTTTTATAATATGACACTAGAAATGGTGCTATAAGGTACCTGCTCCTTCTCAAATGTAGTGACATTTATGGCTCTCTTTATTTTTGGTTTGAAAAGATTTCTTGAGTCTTTTTGATTGCTACTATCTGTTGTATTAGTCAAGTAGGTTCCAAAGCAAAAGAAGAAATAAATTAGCTGGAAATCTATCTTTGAATTAATTATTTAAAAGCTTGAAGATATTTGACTTAGTAGTCATGGACATGTTACCTACCAATATTTCAGAAAAAAAAAAAACAGAAAGAGATTAGAAAAAGATAATTCAATATACTGGGGGAAAACAATCCAAAAGAGTGGCTGAAACCAGAAAGGCTGCTCAGTACTGGCAGAGCTACTCGAGCATTACTTTATTGTTTGCAAAGATGGTGTGGCCAGCAGAGGCATCCCCGCAGGGAGCACCGGGCGCTCGGAGGAGGCAGAGCTTCCTCTGCACCACGGCAGGGCAGACCTGCGGCAATCAGCTCATCCCCCCAGCGCAGCACTCGCACCGGGGAGAAATCTGATGCTTCACAGCCCACCTGCCTGAGGGAAACAAAGGACAGCTCTGTCACATTGCTTCACTCTGACTAGCACAACGAGCCCTATTAACTATCACAGTGCAAATAATACTCAGAATTGTTAATAAGCCACAACTGACTTATTTACTAAATATTTAGGCCTGTAAATTAGTCTCTGAAGGAAATGTGTCCACCATTTGAGTTATTAAAAGGGAGGATGCATAAAACACAGGGAAATATTCCTTGGGGATAAGCCTATGCTTACAGGAACATCAACTACATTATCTATTAAGGCTGTTTGATTTCCAGAAGATGAGTCAATTTACATGAAAGTTAAAAATGAGAAGCTATTCAAAGTGTTTTCAGTTTCTGCTGAACTGTTAATATTTCTTTACAGCAGAAATTAGATTGGGAGTGGTTTTGTTTTTAAATGCAAAAATGGAAAAAAATTGGAAAAACTACACCAAATTTCTTTTATATTATGTGGAATGTGGTAAAAGAAAGGCCAAAAGATCCCCTTCTTGGAAGGTAATTATTTAGTTTTGTCGGACACTGAAAAGTATCTAACAAATCTATTTAGCACATATATAAAACACAACTTTATTCAACAGGAGAGAGAATGGAACATGATCTTGTGAGACACACAGGCATAATGCTGACACATTACAGAAACACCTGCCTATTAAGATCTAGAACTTATGTGAAAGAATTCCTGTTTGTTGTGAGGATAAACAAAATATAAATACAATATATTTTTACCACACAATATAATTAAATCTTCAACATGCCCTATGTAGCCATCAGCACACTTACTTGGAATCTCTAACATTTTTAAGTCAGAGTTCTGCCTGGCTTGCTCATTTTCTCTGCTTAATGCAAGCTGTAATTTTTTCCTTTTTCTTTCCTTGGAATCAGGGCAAAACATCTCCTTAGCAGTCACCTGCTGACAAGCAATTACATCCAATTGTGTAATAGCAAAGAGCTGGAAGACTATTCCTCTATGAAAAGAAAGATTTTAAATTGTTGGTTTTGTTGCAAGGCTTTTAATGCATTGCATATAAATCCATATATGCAATTACAGTCACAGTGCGGCCACATGGTAACTTGATTAAAAATTTGATTAAAGGAATTAAAACAATTAAGTTTTACACTGAGATACTGCAAGGAATGATTCCATTAAATCTCCATTTCATGTGTCAGCAACCTTAGTTAGCACTAGAGCTCTGCCAAGGCCGTGCTGATCTGTAACACACTGACAGCATCTCCACCAAAATTAGGATTTTCAAACTCTGTTAAGAATCAGCTTCATTTCCACGTTAAGGCAGTGAGATTTCTTTGGCGAGCTTTGCACATGTGGGTATTCCTCTAGTGAAGATAATACATTATCTTCCAGAAACCAGGATTGCTAATGTGCTTTCTGTGAGAATGGAGCGGGTTAAAAACTATATCATCTATATCAACTATATCTGAATGGATATTTTGCTTATGTCCAATTCTTTTTCAGAGTTTACACTTAAAAAACAGATTCTCACAGTTTCCAGCAAAACAAAACAATACCTGATACCTACTGGAGAATCACTGTCTGTTCAGCCTGCTCTGTCAGCTAAGATTGCTCAGAATCATTAAGTGCCTCATAGTGAACAGAGCAAATATAATTCCTTGCCTTGATCACAGGAAAGAGTGGCATAATGACCTACATCAACAGCTGGCATTGCCAGCCAATAGCTGGTAGTGGCTTTAACCTGCTTTGTTACTGGTATCAGATGTAATATCTCTGTTCTATACACGGAAAAGTCCTGCAATTTCTACATCGGCCATAAGTGGAGCTAAGCCTGACCTGTGGATTATCAGAGAAAACATCCTTAATTCCTTCTGCCACAATCTTTGTGTAATCTTAACCCCCTCTTCTGAAACTGAAGGAACATAGTTCAGATATTTATATTTTAACTTGCATCATCACACAGCGAGGGCAAGACCTGTACCTGTGGTACCTAAAATCAGTTTCAGGAGCAGAAGGAGCTCACTGCCTGGGACTTCTGTTTAGAGTAAACCCATTTCCTGCAGTTTGCTCAAGAAACCTAAATCCTTAGGGAAGCTTAGATAGGGTCAAATTAAAATAAAAACATTTATATCATGCAGTATAGTGTCTATACTCCTACACCTCCCTTTGGAGCTCAGCTTTTTTGTACCTCAGTTTCTCAAATGCTTTTTAAAAGTCATTGCTAATCCCAGCTCTTTTATTTTTTTTTTAAGAGAGTAATTTAGTTTCTTCCATTTTTATTTGAAGATAAACTTCCAAACAAAAATTGATAGCAGGGCTTGTAAAATTGCCAAGATACATTTTCCTGAAAAATGTTGCTTATTCATGGTTTCTCTCACTCCCTGTTAACTTAGGATGCTTATTCAAGTTTGGAAGATGGAGGTTAACAAATAATCTTCAGTGGCTCTCCTAAGCATTTAAAGGTCACTTGAGAGTGTCTGATTGGAATGATTGTAACTGAGATTAGTCTTCAGCTGATGAGAAATAAAATGAAAAGGGCAAGTTGTTCAGGAATATAAAGGAGACGTGCCAGAGAGTACTTGCCTTGTTTCTGCATAAAGCAGCACATACTCTCCTAGGCACTAGTGTAGTAAATCTCTAATAATTATAATAGTAAACAATAGCTTTCAGGTCAATTCTGTTCTCATTCATAATCTACATTCAAGATCAGGGTTTGTTCTGCTCCTTTTAAAAGCACTTCCTTTAGAAATTTTAGAAATAGATGCATATAGAGACCTCTTGGAAACAAAAATTTCTATGAGCAATTCCAGTCACCAACTTGGAAGTTTCCCAACATGAAGATAAGAATGCACATCATGTAACATATGACTACATTTATATATGATAGACCCTGAACAACTGGCTTGTTAATTTTGCTCTTGCTTCCATTTTTTGTGGGGCAGCAAATGTTCTGTCAGCCATTATCTTGAGAAAAACTGTAACTGATGGGTTCATTTTCATTTATGCCTAAGGAATTTTCACATAATTGTAAGCTGGAAAATATTAGATAATTAACATTGGTGATAAAACTGCATTCTACTGATTACCCTGTTCCACATATATGCTTAATTGTCAACATTGAAATAGCTTTAACTGCAAATAGACGTTGTCCATTAGCCAACCAGACTGTTCAATGGGAAAAACACAGACATTTTAGCTGTTATTTGGAGGATAAGAAGAGCATAATTATCATTTAAATAGGCAGTTTTACTTTTCTTTTCCACTCAGAAACCTCCTCCCCAAAATACTTGTGTTCAATATTTGGGGACAAAGAAACAACATTGTTTACAATAACAGTGATACTGAAGTCTCCTAATGCTCTGTCCATCCAGGACCATCACAGTGTTTTGCAAAGATAAAAAAGAAATATATTCATTTCCATTTTTGGAATGGAAGAAACAAACACAGAGAGGAGAAACAATTCACCATGTGGCTGACAGGGTATATCTTGAGTTAGTGAGCAAACCTTACAGCACAGAGCTGAAATAGAGAGAACACAGAGTTCTTGGATCCACATGGAGAAGATTTTTCCTACATACATCACATTCATTTAAAGCAGAATAGGGAGATGGGGGTCCCTCTAATGCACTGTTCCCTCTGCCTTGCATCCCAGTTACAAACACCAAAGAAAACACAGAATCTATAGACTTCCCTGGGATCCCTTTGTGTGCAAATTTTCCGATTGGACTAGACATCTGACAAAAGAGCTCCATTTTGGTGCATGTTTCTATGGCTCTCCCTTTGGTCAGTCCAACAGTGTCTGATTTTTGACAGCACTTCTTCCTTCAGATCTCAGAAGGCTGTTCTGATGCCAACGACCAGAACAGTTCCAAGAGGAGCTGAACGAGCCTCATATTTGCAAAGCATTTTCACCCCCGTGCATTCAGTCCTACTCCCTCTACAGGTTCCATTTAATGACAGAATTATATTCCAAGCTATTGAGCATTTGTGTTCACTCAGTCTAGTGTTCCAGCCTGCTCCATCTATCACCAGGGTTATTTCCCTGGATGGCTGTTTCATATTTTATTAGAAATGACAGCTCTATTATTAACAAGAAAAAAAATATAGCATAAAAAAAATAGAAGTACTAGCTCTAAGATCCAGGTGCGGAAGGATGTGAAACTTTTATCTGGTGACACATAGGAAATGGCTGGATCTGTAAAATATTTTCTACTTGAATGGTTTATTGAAACTGACACCAGTACAACAATTACTACCAATTATTTTGTCAGTGTCTATTCCATTCAAAGTGAGAAAGTCAGTAGCAGTAAACAATACATAAAACCTTGAAGTGGCTGAAGACCATTTTACGAGGGGTCACTTTATTGCTCAAAGATTTGGTAAGCATGGAGGAAGAATTTTCTCTCCAGATTACTGGTTCAAACCAACACCTAATATAATCACAGAAATAAATCCCAGCAGGTATTTTATGGTAGCTTGTATAGGTTTCTAACTATATGATCCACTAGTTAATAAAGCCTTTGGTGCCAGAAGTTACATTTCATGCTTGGGTCAAGCCTGTTAAGTCTATTAAGGTCTCAGTTGCCTCCTGTATGGACCACCAGGGCCCAGAAGAAATTACAAAAGCTACCAGCCTGGGGCTACTTCTGTGTTCCATACACATCTTACAGATATATGAATCTGAGAGCAGTACTAGCCCTGCAGGGGAGGGGTGACAAAAAGCAAAGCCACTCCAGCTTTGAACCAAACATAGAATAAAAAGCTACCTTATTTTGATATAGAGGAACCTGAAGTAACACATTTTTACAACTCTCATTTCCAGGATATAAAGCCAGAAAGATCCATAAGATCATATTGACCTTGTGTGTTTCACAGACCATTACATTTCACCCAGTTATTCCTGCACTGGGCCAAATAACTTGTATGTGATTAAAGCATTATTTTCAAACTTAACTTCACAAACACCAGTGGAGAATCCACCACATCCCAGAGATTCAGTTGTATATTCCAACAGTTAATAGCCCCCTCTACCAGATATATATTTCATATTTAACATCCACTACCTGTCTAGTTTCAGCTTTCAAGCACTCATTGTGTCACTATTTTCTGCTGGATTAAAATAAATTTTTACTCACAAAGAAATTGTGTAATGTAACTAAGGTATCTCAGGACTAAATCTGTAATGGGAGAGTGTTTTCTCCATTCCTGAAAGGGTTTTAACTGAGTTTAAAAAAAGACATGTAACAGTAACAATTGAATACCAGAAAACCTGAGCACATTTTCTAATCCTGTTTAGAAAAAATCACTACCTAAAAATGGTCACAATGGAACAATCTTGAATTACTTCCATTCTGAAAAGAAGCACGCAAAGATTATATTACACACAGAGGAGCAAAGGAAATGAAACAGAAACAACCAAACCAAAGAACAAAGGGGAAAAAAGACTGAGAACCATTTTAAGGACAGAGCTTGAGAAGGATATTAAATTAAGGCCACAATCTCATTAGCATTCAAAACTTCTGGTCGCTCTTGTGAATGTCCTCAAGACTCAAGAACAAACAGGATTTTGCAGGCACACAATCCAAGCACAGATGTTTGCCTTGACCACAAAGCAACAACCCTGAGTGACATACAAATATTTTTAAATGCCTCTGACACCCATCAAAGATACAACTAAATTAGTCCAGATTGTACATTTATAAATATTATCATCTGAAATTTTTTATGAAAGATGATAAACAATGGAAACTTATTTCAAAGGAGAGAATCAGAACTTGTGAAATGTATGCTTATGAAATGAAACATCAACAAGAGCTTAAAAAGCCTTAGAAAGCCATGTAGCATTCTTGAAAAATAAACCTAAATTCTAGGATACAGGACTGTTGGGATTGGGTTGTTGTCACAGCTAAAGCCAACAATTTGAATTAAATGATTGTGGGAGCCTTGTTTCATCCTCCCACCTATTTAGAATCGTGACCACCAACCCACAAACTGCAAGGAAAGTTAAGTAAAAAAGAGTAACAGCAGGTTCCAGGTCGAACATGACAATGCAACATTGAAACATAAGCAGAGTTTCCAAAGAAATAAATATATCCTTACAAAACTGAGAACAAGTTAACAGAGCCTAGCACTTGCTCAATACGTCCAAAATTTCAAAACTTGCCTAAACACATATTTTCAAGTGAATATTACACTAAAACAAGTCATTCCTACTCAGCATAGCAAACTTTGGAAGGGCAGCAAACCTATCCACTTTTTAAATTCACATCAGCATTTCTTTCTTCCCTTTATTTCAAAGTCTGCATTTTTATCATCACAGTTCTTCAGTGAATAGTTTGATGCAATACCAAGTATTGTTACTGCTGCCATTCAAAGCCAGAAGCTCCCTACTGTACACCAACTGATAAATATTATCTAGGGCTGCAAACACCTATATTCATTTGCATCACAACAGCAGCACATTTATCTAAAGAGAAAATGATAATTTGGGGTTGAAGGGCAGAATGACAATAAAATTAGTAAACCTATTGGAATCTTTTCTAGGTTTCCTTAATCCTGTATCGTTATACATATATGACTTGACTTTAGATTTTAACTACACTTGGAACTCTGTCACCTTTCTGTTAAAATGAGTCTTCTAAAGCAAATGGTGATGCCAGAAGAGTTTATTGCTGATGAATCTCTGAGTACAGATTCTCCCAGCGGGTGCAGCTCAGAACACTTCCGAGATATTCTTGTGCACATTAGGATTTCTCAGGCTTGAAAGTTCAATGCAAAAAGAAGTGGTATGTTCTCATGCCTCAACCCCTAACTTAGTTTGCATATGAATGAGAGTCGTCCTTTGGAAATTTGCAGCAACAGTCTAGTGACTAATGTATGCAGAAGAAATTGAAAGCACTGACTCCTGTAGATCAGGATTTCAATAGCATTTTTGAAAGACTTCAGCTAACAAAATCGAACCACATAGGCATTTGGTAAAAGCAGCGTTAGTCCAAGTTCTGGTGTGCATAATTAAGAAATACTACATGTGCTGTGTACGCCAGGCATCCTGGAGCAGCCTCAGCCTTTGGCAGGCCTTGCAGTCTTTCCGGAAGATACAGACCACCGAGTATTTAAAAGCATTCATTAACCTAAAGAGTCTCATTTATTACTTGCTCAACTCAGGGCATCTTATAACTAATTTCCAGAAGCACCTTAAACCTTATCTCTTGACTGATAGTAAAGAATTGCTCGTGACAGTGATTACAAAACCTCTGATCTACTCTGAATTCCCACAAAGGTACTATTCAGTGCCACCTTCTCTGGGAATCTGAGGAAGATTTTGTGCTGGGTATTGAGGCTCGATCTGCATAACTTCTTGGAGGACAAAAATCTTTCTTGAGAATGCAACCCCTCAGGTTGTGAACAGAAGTGTTATTTCAAATTCGCTTCCAATTTGCAAGCAGAACAACTTTCTAATTTACTTCAGGTTAGGTCAACCAATTTATCAAACAGATTAAAGTCCCTGCATCTGCTAAATCACTTCTGTGGAAACTCGTTATGGAGCACACGCACAAAGATTTGCAGGCACTTTGAAGAGGCAGCAGAGAGCAGTGATGATCAGCCAAGTGCACCACTGAAGATGGTCTGAGCTACAGCAACTGGCATGGATTATGGCAGATTCAGGCGCTTTCCCAGTCTGTGCTGTGAAAACAAATATACTCAACCACTTCAGACCAGGGAAAGATGCACAGCTGCAGCCTAATTGAGGAATAAGTTTATCTGCACATCCTGCCATGATGGGTCGAATTCATAACCACTGGACATTGTAATAAAATTTCTGCACTGTCCCACTTTTTCTGTGGATACTCCTCTAGACAAACCTGCCAGAGGACCTTGGCAGAAATGAATCTGAATACTGTCCTGATGAGTTGGAGGAGTTGTTGATATTATTTGGAGACAAGATGATTTGCAACACTATTTTGAAATATAAGCTTAATAAAGAAAACAGTAATTGCATGCTTATAATTTCACTGATTACAGAACACAGCTTGCAGCTTTCCAAATCATAGTTTACAGAAATGGTATCCTGAATCTTTTAATCTGTGCTTCTTTCTAAGCATCCATTCATGTGACTTGTCCCTCCACAGTAGAGTATGAATTTTACAAAACTGATGTTATACAGTCTGTAATTCTTGAAGAAAAAAGAAAACTATTTTCCTTTAAAAGGCATATTCTCAGGGGAGATGGAAGATGTGGGAGGCTCAGCCAGTTGCAGTCCATCAGAGCCACATACTGTTCTACCATCTCTGATTTAGCCAAGTAATCTAGCATGAATCTCATGAATCTAGCAAGTAGCATCCAAAAATATTTGGTGTTTGCAACAGAACAAATTTAGTAACAGTATTGTCTAATTATAGATTAAGAAGAAAAAGGCAAAGAGGTGACTAACTGAGCATTTTTCCCCTTCAATAGTGGAGTCAAAAGCACAGTCAAGGAATCCAACCCATTTCCTTATTCAAAGCACAAAATACATTCTTGTTCTAAGGTTATTTAATGTATGCTGTTGGTACAAATATTGCTCTTCTGCAAATCTATTTGCTTTGTGAAGAGACAAGGCAGCAGTATTAAAAAAATCTTTGTCTTTTATTTGGAACTACAATGTACAAATCAAAGCCAACACTTGGAGTTCTGACAGTTACATTTTTGTTTGTTTTTAAAATTGCATCCCTTCTCTTGGATGGATGAAAGTCTTTTCCCTGCCTGGAATGACTTTTATCAGGAAATACAGACTAAATATTCCCTGCCTCACTCATCACTTGTGGTAGCCAAATAAAGTACAAAATGACATAAATCCAAAGAGCTTATTAAATACGAATGCTTTGGTAGAACTTCCCTGTCTCTTAAGGTAAAATTTATATCTTCCTTCTTAGTTTAAATAATTACACTAATTGCAGATATTGCAGTTTCTTTCTTACAGTTACCAAATCCTACATTTTGGGTTCAGGCAGGTAGTCATCCTCAGGCTCATTACCAACTAAAGACCTTCTGGAGATTAGCAGGAGAGTTTTTATAAGGTATAGCACCAAGAACTTTGTCACCATATTCTCTTGAAGTAGCAAATGAAACTTCACCATCCCTAGTCTCTTCAGCAGGAATTCCTCCTAAAATCTGGTCTACCAAAGCTCCCTGGATAACAAAGTTCAATTAAGGTTCGATGTTTGTTTCAATTTTAAGGAGCACTCAGTCTCTAGGCTCCATTCAATCCCCAGCCTTTCCACTGAGAATCATTTTAGAATTTTCAAATTACTTTATCATAGTCTCCTAAATACATCCCCAAAGCACACTCATTACAACAAGAAAACCAAACAAGAATAGGATTCTTAATGAAACAATCAAAAAACCCTCACATAATGGTAAATTACTCAATCCAAAGTAATAGCAAGTACCAACATCACAATCAGCACCAACCACAGCCCTCTTATTCCCTTCCCAGTCCTCTCTTCGTTTCATATGCAGAGGCAGAAGCACTCCCACCACCCACCTGCTTACCAAAAACATCCTCATTAACTCAGCATCTGTAGCTTATTGACACAGCTCCTCCTACAACAGCAAAGCAAGTTCTTGTTCCAAACTACCCAGGATTTTAACTTGCTTACTCATTCAGTTATTGGCTCAGGCCAATGATTCAGGAAGAAGAAATATCACCAGACAGAAAATAAATAAAGTAATAAATGTTAAAATAAATTTTAAGGAAAAAAAAAACAATGAATGAACAAAATGAGAGCTTTGTTTAGAAAATGTCAAAAAAGTTATGTTATCGGGATTTTGTTTTGCAGGATTATTTTTGGACTGAAGCAGCAAAAGCATAAATCTGAATTTGTAGTAAATGAATCAGCTAAAAATACATGCATGTTCATTTCTGTGATGCAGAGCAGTTATCTCATAACAGAAAAATGGACTGAATGGCTTCACACATCTTCTGTGATATTGGAGTGATGTTGAACATTAACTTGGTCTCAACCTGCACCTCTTTCTGTTAGTGCAATCTCAAAACAAAATACAGGCACAGACTCCATTCCTGGGGAGACGTAACAGAAGCACTGCTGAGCTCTCTGCTCATGTCACGGACATGGGTTCATCCAGCTCTCAGTGACTACAGATCATTCCTATTAGTGCTACTGAGTGTTAGAAGCACCTCTGGATGAGCAAGTAGCTCTTTAATTTCTGTTAGTCTATGAGACTTTTTTCATTAATCAAATATCTAAACAGAGATATGCACAAATATTTTAATAGGCTATTTTATTGTTCTACATTTTTGTTAAATAATAAATAGCTCATTATGTGCTAATGCACAGTGGTAATGTGTTTATGCCACTAATGAATTGCATCTATGGAATTTCAAACAGTATCTACTTAAGTAAATAGCGTAAGAAACTTAGAACAGACACACTACTCAGTGCTTGAGATGAATCCTCTAGGCCATGCAATACAATCAGAATTAGAAACAGAGTGCTGCCAAATGCACTGCTCTGCCCCAAGCCCCACGGCTGGAATCCAGCCTGATGAGCACAGAGTAGGGGCACAGCTGGAAACAGCCCCTGGACAAGCCCCTCATATGGCTTTTGCCCTAAATCAGCTAATCAGCCCTAAATCTTCCCCAAAAGGCCAGAATTTCTCATTGCATTACACCAGAGGAGTTCTTAACACACAAATGTCCCCCAAAACTAAAAATGCCAAGCAGTATTTACTGGACTGATGTTCCAGCTATTCAAACTCTTCTGTTGTGAGGGCAACCCTGGATCCACTTCTAAACAGGCCTTTTGAATTTCATTTCCAGAATACTGAGAGGAACAACATCCCATGCAGCATCATCTGACACCACAGGTTTTATTATTTGTCTTATTTATTTTATATTCTTGGACTTCTCTAGTGCAGTATTTTTTTCAATTTCCTTGTGTTTAAAATTCACCTTCTTTGTAAACAGGGTTGTGGCAGGCAGGCAGGCAGCTCTGTGTTTGGGGTTCTAACTAGGAGTATCTGAAGACCTGACAAGAAATTATCAGGTCATCACAGCAGCAAAATACAGCTAAAAAATTTCTGGATCATATTCATCTCATCTTGACACTGCAATATAGTCCAGTTTTTCTGCAGGTGAGAAAACTGCAGCTGCTGAATCTTATGCCCTGAAGTCCTTGCTCCAGGACTGTGCTCACCTGGCTGTCATTGGCATGATCCTGAAGGACTGAAAAGCAAAGATGGATAACAATCTTAGCAGGACCACTGCTGGCAATGAAGTAGCCAGGACAGAGCTACAGCCAGGACTGCAAATACAGATAGGTGAAATGATAGGATTAGCTGTGCAGAAGTTCTGGAGTCCTGTCCCACAGCGTGCAGCTATGCTGCAATGAGGTTGTGAACTGATCAGGTAGAAAAGCAGATGATAAGTGTCATGAATACGCAAATAGAACATGTTCAGGGATACAGCTGAGTTCACTGGTGTGAAAGGATATCCTGTTCAAACCTGAACAAGCACTTAATGATTGCTGTGAGCATATTATTTAAAGTACAAACAGGAGTAGAGAGATCAGTTAATCTGATGCTCTTGAGCAGACACTGCTGTGTTTGTGCCCATTCAGACCAGTATGAACATGAACAGGATTCACACAAACAAGAAACCAACAGTGTCACAGGTTTGCCCGCAGTGCAAGCCCTTATTTTTACTATGTTTACGTCCATGTGGTATTACCTATATTGTTACTTTCCCACATCATCGCCAAGACAATTTATTACATTACCTTCTACTTCTAGAGGGCTCAACAGTGTCATTTAAATGATGTGGCATTGTTGCAGTTTAGAACTATCTATGTACTGGATTAATTGCTAACAAAAAGCTCTGTGATTCCTGCTATAATCTATTTGATGTGGTAAAATAATGAATATGTAATTCTGTAGACACTTCTTACTGTTAGAAGTCTAACTCAGCTGAATTGATACATTCTAATGGTTTCATGCATGTGTCAGTAGAGCTTAGCCTGAAAAAACATTATTATCTTTATTAACACTTGGTAAGATCTCGTGTGCAGGACAGATCTGCTGCAGCATTGGACAATGGGCTCTGAGCTGAAACTCCTCACTAATACATTTCAAGAAGCTATTAAATAAGCCATTCTGGCAGTCTGTGCATTCATCTTCATCAATTACATTTTTTCTTTTATAGTATTTTTAGGCTTAGTTTAGTCAGTATGACAACACAGAACACACATAAACATGCAACATAATTAACTGAAGACACGCTGTTGTGCAAGAAGGATGTCAGTTGACCTAGCTTTAACCCCTCATGCCTTTGAAGACTAAATTATTTCTGTGAAACTTATTGAAGGCACAGTATTGTAATCATGCTTGACTTGGAAATTAGCCAGATATCCACCACAAATTCACAGGAGTTCAGAATAAAACTGTGTCCCAGTTTCACATGACTGGACAGCAATACAGGGATTATACATTTTGAAATCACTATTAAGGAGAATCACTGTCTTTTCCTTTAAGCAGATGACATTTATGTTATCCTTCACACTAAAATGGAATTGGCTTAAAAGAAAGCTCATCTGTACTCTCTATTTCATATTTTTGATTTATGATTTCTACATGTTTTTGATTTCTTCAAGACAAAAATTGACAAGGAAAACTCAAAGACTATCATTAGCTTCTACTAATGGTTTCTGACGTCCCTGTGACATACTGACGCCATGGATATTGTTTTAATATGCATCATCAGAAATTTTTCCAATGAATTAAAAAAACAGTCTGTGTTTAGCCACCATCACAGGAGCCATCATCATCATCACTGTGTTTACCCACCATCACTAGCTGTCAGGAAAGAAACTTTAAAAAAATTTCACCACAGAAATTTCAACATATGAAAATACTTGTAATATGATTTTTGTCCTGGCAATATCATTAAACTGCATTTCAAATGCACTTGCTCAGTTCACCACCATGTGATGTGATGTTGTACCAACTGCTAAGCCAGCAAATAACCTTACCTACTACTAAAGAAGATCTTCTGAAAAATAAATCTATTTATTAGGGTCTAAAACTCTTGCAATCCCTGCAGAACATCCACCTATCTGCAGCAGCTGCTAGGTTAGAAAACCAAAACACTTTAGGCTATGACTACCTTTGCTAGAATTCTTTCATTTGGCTGCTCTTGGAGTTAAGAGGTTCATTATATTCCCAAGAAGATATTTATGATGAGAAGGCATTAAATTGACCAGAACCTTCATGTGGACCTTTCTCACACAATAAACACACAAAGATACTTTTTAGCTCAAAAGAAAGAAGATCTCTTGGGTGCTATCTAGATGGCTTTACAAAAATGTATTAATTGTGAAGCTGGGACTGATGCTTTAGAAAGATGGTAAAATATTCCTGGATATTTCTTCTAATGACATTCATAAACTAACAAAATACTTTTTAAAGACAGGTGGTGACTGAATAAACAACTGAACATCTGTTTCTGCAATAAGAAATGAAATGCTCAATACACAAGCCCAATATGATAGTCCAAGAAATCAAATTTAATTTTATGATTTTAAATCTGGACGATGGTTGATTATTCTAGTCAGATTAAAAAAAAAATAAATGGAGGTCTGCAATAAGAAAATTAATAAAATTAAGAAAGTAAATAAAGCATTAAAACATGCTGAAAATGTGTCACTTGCAAGAAGAGTAACAGATAGAGAAGCAGAAATGCTATTGTGCCTCTTCATTTATTCTACAGAGCACTGTAAGGCACCTGTGCCCTCTCATGTTATGGGCTGAGAAATCAACAGAAAGGGACAGACCATGAGAGCAGCTGCCAAGTGGAGACTAGCTACAAGACTGGCCACCTTCCTTTAGTTTCTATTTTAATATTTTACTCTTTCCCTTTCTTCTGCCTTTCTTAGGTTATTAAACTCATCATATTTAAGAGGAAGCTGGTAGCTGGAGAAGGTAGAAAGAGTGGTAAAAGCTTATTGCTCAGAAATTACCTAATCTAGCTAGAAAAATCTCGCACATCCAAAAAAATGACTGAAGTACTGGACCTCATGCTCGACTAACAAGATCCATTCCCATATGCAGATCCATTTCCCATATTCCCACTCTTTATAAAGATGTGCCATCTCCCAAGCTCAGCGTTTAATGCAAGCACTTTAGTTGGCCTGCAGAGCTCCCATAAACCCACTCACACAGTTGGTGATTTTCCAGCATCCTTAATGCCTGGGTACCTATTGGGCAAATGCAGTGCTAGACCAGTCCCCACCAGTGTTTCCATGAGGTACCACTACAAAAGCTCCTACAGGCTCTATCTGTTTTCCATCCACACAGTTGGACACACAGTTCTGATTTCTTTAAAAGATGAAAAATAGTGCATTTATCTTCTCAATTCCTATTACTTGTGTTTGACCATTTACACTGTTTTCTGACATTAGCTACAATGTATGGGATTATAAAATCTACACTAGACCCTCAGAAAGCATTTTGGAAACATGAGGAAAACAGTCTCCCAGGCTGTGTTCATTACTGGAAACTGCAAAACCCTGATAAAGAAAATTGGGAAATAAATAATCTTTACATGCAGTTTCTGTTTTCACAAGAGGAAGACTTTTGTCAAGAAGCACAGCCAGAAACAGTAGCCAATTTATATATAATGGTGAAGCGATTTAAGCAAGGCCTGGGCTTTTTTCAAATCCAAAGAAAAGGATTTTTATAACTTAAAGTTTTCCTGCTTTCTTCAACTATATCAGTTAGTTTAATGAAAGATATTGTGGCTGAAAACTTTAGTGAACCAGACAAGAGCCACAGAAAAGAAAAGGAAAGCTCTGGGATCCTTCTAGAAGCAAACTTAGAGCATGGAATATCTCAGCAGCGAGTTCCCTGTGAGCACAGCACAGCCCTAGCACAGCAGTCCTGACTGGCCCTACACACACACATTCCAGTGGGATGCAGAGCACTGAGTGCTGGCCTAAGGCCTCCAGAGCTACAAACACATTGGCACTAAATGTTCTTAAATTATTTTGTTTCTTTTTGAGGAGTCTGGGCATTTTTTAATTTAAGAGACGTAACTGTCTTCAAAACCATATTTTTCAAAATATTAAGAATGTGAGGTCTAGAATTGTTCGTACCAACTCATTGTGTCATAAATCCTTTTTATAGCCTCTTATGACCATCTCTCAGCCACTTCAGTGTGCATATACATTTCACTTTTGCTAGGGAAAGAAGTTTTATACTGATAAAAAAACAAAGCACAAAAATATGTGGTAACTTGCCCAGAACAGTAAGAAACCTTTGTAACCAAGCCATTCAGTGCCTTAAATACAAACATCCCCTTGATCCTGAGCATAATTAAGTAGGGAAATGAAATGCCACTGCTTTATTGAGGTCACATCTTCATTTTTAATTTTTAACTTATTTGTTGCAGTTTACCCATATAGTACATTCGGTAATATATAATAAATAAACTTTTATAGAGTTAACAATGCTTTTTTCCCTGTCACATCCTGTTCCTTCACTACAGTGATAAGCTGACCTGTGATACCCAATAAAGAAAAATGTAGCAAGCACATGTGGTTGTATTGTGCAGATCTGCTGAAGTCACAGAGGGTCTTAGACAGGCACATTATTAACAATTAGCCACTTACTGTAAATTCTAGCTGACACATCTCATTAAATATAGGCCAAAATAGACTTTGGTGATCGAACCTCATTTTTAATAGCTTTTCCCAGCATTCTGCCAATTGTTGTCAGGAAGCTGAAAATTACTCCTACCACTAGGATGCCCACTTTATTCTTGCTGACTGCTGAGAAATTTCAAAAGGCTGGCCTGCCTCCTCTGTGCCTGATAAAGGTAAAACCCAACCATGTGCCTATGATGGAGATAGGCTTTTAAAAACCTCTCAGCAGGCAGCATGGAGGGAAGAGAAGTAGGGGGCAAAAGGAAAATATTTTCTTTTGTTGTTTCTTCTACATAAGAGCCCAGAGTGACTTATAACATTGACTGCCCCTTTCTAACACAATTTTGATGTGGGACTGAATAGCTGGTCTAGTGTCCAGAATCTAAATGGCAACTTATTGTTGAAATGTCTGCAATTACTTTCCACCCCCAAAACCAATCAGAAAATAAATGAAAGTAAATTTTTCGTAACTATCAAACTTAGCCAAAGATACATTTTGTACATTATTTTTTTTTCCTTTTTTATTTCTTTTTTCTTTCCCCCCAAGCCAGTTTTACATACTGAGCAGGGATTTTGTCTATGTTCAAAAGGAAGAAAGACATTGCAGACAAATTTAACTTACTTATCAGAGTCCTCTGTAAGTATCTTAAGATCTCATTACCCAAAGATAATTATCTTAGCTCCACTAACCTCTTCAGTCTTGATGTTTTCCATCTTTGAAAAAGTATCAGAACCAAACTTGTGTCTTCTGGCTTAGTAGTGCTGGGGTAGTTTCAGCAAATATTTTATAGACAACATTTCAACAGATGAAATGGTGTGGCAGAGGACAACAATTCAAGAAAAAGCACTGGTTAGGCTCTCTACATACAGGGATAAATTATGGCATTTTACTTGTCAAGATTTTGGAGTTTCTTCTTTGACCCTAATTGTTTTCATGCAAAGTGCTCATGGCTGAGAATTTGCTTGACCAGAAGCACATGCAAAATACAGAGATCACGTGTTTGTTCTGGCCAGAAAGGAGCTCACTGAAGGGCCCAGATCCAACCTCCTGCTGAAAAAGCAGGGTTAACTATAAGCTCAAACCAGGCTTCCCCGGCTTTTTTCCAGACAGGTTTTGAAAACACCGAGGAATCCACACAATCTGGGACTACACAATCTTCCAGGAAGCCCGTCCCAAAGTTTGATTGCCCTCAAAGTGAGAAGTGCTTTTTTTCTATCCAGTCAAAATCAATCTGTTTCAACTTCCAACTTAGGCAGATGTGTATAGTTTATCTGAAAATAGCCTGAGGATGCAGGTAAGTATCCAGCTCATTCAGAGTGACTGAGCCACTAACTGAAACATAAAGGGTTACAGCCATGATTTTACACAACTTTCTGAACTCTCATAGAGCTCCAGTGCCCACTATCTCCCATTCTTTACAGTTTGTAATTAATTCTGCATAAGTCCCCAGTCAAGCCAATAATGCACTGATCCCTGTCTTCCAAATATGCTATTCTGACTCCTTTGGCAAATACATTCAGTGAGCACAGCTTTTTTAGCCCCAGTATTCTCCCATTTGTCTATTAAAGAACACATTTTTGGCAAAACCTTCCAGATCTATAAAAATACAAATCAAAACACAAAAAAAGGGAAATGGATTAATAAGCATGGGGAGTTTGTTTAGCTAGGTTGCTCCCACATTTAAAAAAACAATGATCTTGAAAGAGGAGTTAGTTATCTGCCAACCAATGCACTGAATAGAAAAATTAGGAATAAAGCTTCAGAAGCCCCACATTTTGCTTCACTAGTATTCAGCTGTGAATGTGAAGTCACTCACTTTTATTTCCCTAGCCTTGATTCAGCCAAGACCTTTTAAGGATGTTTTTAATTTTAAAAACATAAATGTGACCTTCTCATGGGAAACCTTCTTTACAATCATTCTTCAGTGATCTAGTGAAACCATCTATCTAAATAGAAAAGATTCTCATTGGGAAGTCTGCAGCAGAAATTGGCTATTACAGCATCTCCAAGTTTCCTCTGGGATACATTTCCAACAAGGGCAAGAACCCTTGTGAGAAATGGATCCCAGAGGAAATTTTACCCACAAGGGCTCCTGTCTTTTAACTGATGTTAAAAGATGTGTTGGTGTTTCAGATCAAAGACTGTGTCTTCACTCCATTTTCTGCTTATTCTTGAGACAGTCAGGAGCAGATTCTATCAAGTGATGCACTACTATGGGACAAAAGGGGAATAATCACAGGAAATATATACAATCACTAAAAGCGTTTCCTGTAATGAAACTTGAGAAAACTGCGTTTTGGATTCTCAGCTTCAGAACCAGAAGTGGTAAAACCAGCAAAGAAATTTTAAGTCACACACAAAGAATTCTGATGTTCTTCCAATACAAAATGTTCTTTTTACTTGTACAGTATTGCTTATTCTATATCTACCTCAAAATAGAAAAAGATTTAAAAAACCCTTCTATTTCTTCTTCCACAATGTGTACTGCAATGAAAAATGGATCCTTCACTTTGCCTGTCTCACAAGAGTCTTGCACCCTGTGTGGTTTAGTTGTCACTACCAACAGCTCCCACCTGTGCACACGTGCAGGAGGCACTGCTGGGCTGCTGAGGAACGGCAAAGGGACACAAACCAATCTATGCTCACAGCACCTGGGGAACCCAAAGACTGTCTTAAAAGGAAGGAAAGTGAAGAAAAGTAATAGTGTAAACTCAGGTTGATTTCCTGTATTTAGCTGGATTCTTGAAAATAAGAATCATGAGGTGGGCCAGGAATATTTTTCTTAATATTTTTTTTGCAGAAAATGAAGTATTTAGAGAAAAACTGAATAATTATACCAGAAAACAAACCCAAATATTCTGCCATATGGAAAGATTCTCAAATTCTCTAATCTCATTCACATGGGCTATTTAGGTAATTAACTAAAGCTGTTTAAAGAAAGGTAAAGAGGGAATATCAGAAAAAGAAGCCAAGCAGCTCACAGTTATAGCAGCTACATCATGCCTCCTGCAATCACCAAAGGAGACATTATGGTAATGATGATCAGGGTAGAAGCTGGGCGGAGCTCAGGGGCTGAAGGAATCTGGCTATCTCACTGTGATGGAAATCTCTGGAACAGAGGAAAGGCTGCATGACCTTCCCTGGAACAAGACATGTCTCTCCTCACCTCTGCTGTAGAGGAGCTGAGTATCTCGCCACCACAACCACCCCAAACAATCTGGAAGTTGGATAAGGCAGGATGGACCCTTGTCCACAACAGCCCATTTTTTTCTATTATTTTTGCCACTGTAAAAAGCCACTTACTGCCTCAAAATTACTTCCTGGCCCCAGTTATGAAACAAACTATTGACACTTGCAGCCAGAAGCACTTACAAGGACTGTTTGCCATCCACAGCCTGTATGAAATCTCAAAAGATAAGGTGTAACTGCTCTACTGAATTTAAAAATCAGAATCTTAAATGGCTGTATTCTTCTTGAGGGGATGATGTTTGGGACCAGTTCAAGCTGAGTGAGCCATAAGGATCTTCAGTCCAAGCACTAATTAATAGAAGTCATGTACAATGCTGTTTTCTTCAATAAAAAAGGTCTTGCTCAGCCTCCCAAAGCTCTGTCAGCAGAGCTCTACATGTTGCATTGTTCTCTGAACAAGGAAGTGAACTAAGGCTTCTAATTTCTTGGCTAACTTCATTTAAAGAAAGAATGAGATTGGTGCCAAAAAGCAATCAATGGGTTCCCAGTCAAACAAAACACTTAACACCACGATTTGAATCCAGTTACTCAAGTATTTAAAGTTATGAATGTGTGCAAGTGCCTTTCTGGGTGAAGGTCTAATGACATGGTTATTTGGACTAAACTCTAGCTAAATCCAACAAATAAATGAACATACACTTGAGAATTTTAAGTTTATTTAACGATAAACTCCAAAATCCTGGTTTCCTCTTTCTTTGCAGCCACACACATTGTCTTGGAAAGTGCCCTTCTTTCATAATGGTATTTGAAAGAACTGCTTCAGTCTGGGTTCACCTCTCTAAAAATGGCCCAAAATCTTGTGATATGTCATCAAGAGTTCTAAGATTAAGTCAATATCAAATTAGGGCTTGGGTGAAATAATTAAACTTTCTAAAATGTATAATTAAACAGGATAAAACAACTGTACCTCAGGAATCTGGCTAAAGTGCTTTCTTTCAAATCTTGCTAAATGGATTATTAGATATTGTCAGAAAGCTGTGATGGTTTTTTTCTACCCCTTCTACATCCCTTTAAGTATTTATCAACAAAACTCATTTAGCTATACTGACTGAGACTTTTTGGAACTTTCCTTAATATTTTTATTTATTTTTAATTACTTTTAATAGTATCCTAAAAGTAAATTCTATGAAGTTACATACTTGAAAATAGATGTACACCCATCCTAGTTTCACTCACCAGTGATCCTCATTAGCAATGTACATGTGCATTACATATTTTCAAAAGAATTTTTTTAATGTATGTGATTCTACTTTTTTCTTCAAATAAGAGAAATTAAGAACCATGTCTTCAAATACTTTTAATGCAACAACTCCACTGATATACAGAAGAAGGACTTTTGCACCTCCCATTAATTATCAAAGAACTATAATCAATGATAATTATCGCTGCATTTGTGATGCTAAGATCAATAAACTAACACACAGTCATAAGTGCTTTGAAAATTTCAAGTTATTCTGCACCTAGTGTCCTAGGTTCTTTATGCTTCTGACAATGTCACCCCTTTTTTTGTGTTCAGACTAATGTTTAATGTCATGTCTTCAAAAAGACCACATTTTAGAGAGGAATTAATCCCTTTAAGAAAAAGTGACTGGTGTTAGGGATCACCCCACCATTTACCCATAAGGAGAAATTGTGAGCATCTGCCAAGACTACACAGAAATTACTATGTATTTTAAATGGAAAACAGTGAGAATTCTGTATGTACAGCTTAAGAACTCCTGGAAGGGAATCCATCTTGCAGTGAGAGATGTAGTTTCCAACTACAATGAAACTTGCTACCAAAGCCTCAGAAAAAAAAAAAATTAATAATATAAAATTTAATAGATATTTCCAAGATCTCCAAAATCCAAGTTCCGGCAACATTCTGTTGTTGCCGGATATATATTGTGAGATTCAGACCTGATATATATATATATTGTGAGATTCAGACCTGGCAAAAACTTAATAGATCTGGATCTACAACTCCCAGTAAACCCAGAGTTGTTTTGAGTCCACACATCTGTGGTTTGTAGGGATGCCTTATGCATTTTTCCTTCCACCCTCTCTACTCTTTTTAAGTTTTTCATCACATTTCTTACTCTACTTATTCATAGCCTAGATTACTAAAACATATAGTGTAACCCAATTATAATACATAAACCTCTGTTTAATTCATATACATTCTGCCTGAAAACATTATTGACATCACAATCCACCACATGACTTTCAACTTTCTTAAATACTGTAGCCAAAGTCCAGATTTTTGCCAAATGTTTAGGTAAATTTGCTATGGTTTTTATCAGCCTGGCCAACAGACTAAGACCAGTCAGTATCAGCTGTTGCTGCCATCCTCTCACAGGTGAGATTTCCCATCAGCATCTCAGATCTCTGGGTATCACAGGGCACAATACTAAACAGCATCACAGCGTTTTCAAAGTATCACCATCTGCATTTTTAAAGCTAATTAGCCCATGCAAGGTTGAGAAACTAGACTACATCTTGATATTTATATGGAGAGAATTTGGCTAAACTAGTGTTAAAACAGTCTTTGCAAATGGAGGAGATTTAAAAAAACAAAAAGGCAATGCAGGCAAGTTATAATTATTTAGTAGCAACTGGTAATAGTTAATGAAATAAGACATCAGCTTTTATTAAAAAGATTGAGACAAAAGGATCAGTTTCCCATGTTCACAGGGGACATAACTAAAATTCATTTCTTATTCGTGGATGGTAATTTCAGTGTGCTTAGGTTTTTTTATTTATGAACTTATTGTTGGTACAGGCACCATATAGGAATTTTACTGCTGCTAGATGAAAGCAGGTTCAAAGTGAGATTTGACTTTGTATCTATCTTTCAAGATCTGCTGTGTATAATACACACTAAAAGCTTCACCTAGTTTGGCCTCATTATATCTTCCTTAATTGAGTCTTAATAAAAAGACTGTGTTCTAGTGTGAAATTTATTAATTGGTTTTCAAGAAGAGAGGCTTGAAGCAATATAGACATCTCAATTAGGGATGCATTTCAACATAAATACAAAATTTATGCCTCCTGTGACTGCCAAAATGACTTCGAGCTAAACATAGAGAACTGATGCACCAAGTCTCTCAATATATTTTGTACCTGGGTAGGAAAAGCAAAGTATTTCTATAGTTGATTGATTTACTGCTGCTGAGGACTAAAGTAGGGCTACATCTTGGGTGTGTGAAACGCTGTCACAGAGGGAAAGCTTAATTTATCAATTTGCCAGTTTCTCAGGGGAAGCCATTAATGACAACAGTATGAGGCTGCCTTTTAGCAGGATTCATTGGACTTATTTTCCTAACTTAAAAAGAAATTATAACTTTTCCCCCCATAAAATACCAGACCTGTCAGACACATAAGAGGACAGGAAATGGTGCTCTAAGCACCAAGACCATCATCTATTCACCTCACAGCTTTCTGCTTAGATTCAGAACTCTGAGTGCCATAAAAACAGTATCTTGACAAAGCAACAAAACAAAAAATCCAAACATTCCAAAACCTACCAGACCCAGCCTACCAAATGTTACACACTCTGCACATAATAAGCGTGGTTTGCTTACCCCTTTAGATGCCCAAGCCAAGGTACACTGCAACAACAGATCACAAATCAGTCAGTCACTACTTCCTGTAAGTAGCATGGAGCATCCTAGTAGCAACTATTCAACCCAGTTCAAACTTTTTAAAATAAAACAATTTTTGGTGCCAACCATGGATGCCTTTTAATGAAATTACAAAAATCTGTGCAGCATGGCCAGGAGAAAAATCTCACCTGTATATACAGTTTCAGGCCAGGAAAAACATATAAATGTACACTTCAGTCTGTATGTCCCTGGCTCCAACTGAGTTTAATCCTACCTGCAGTTCTAACAAATAGTAAGACCTAGGAAATATGCTAAACTTATGCAGAGCATGTGTGACTACTACCACTAGTCACCATTGGTTCTGCTTCATCAAAAACAAAGTCTAGAAAACATTTAATAAGGAATAGTGTCTGAGAGAATAATTTTAACAATGATTTACACACAGTCTTTTACCTCTTAATCAGAATTTGTAGTTTGTTAGATTAGTGCAATTTTAATTAACCCCCTGGTTAGCTGCACTAGGTTTCAGCAGAGCTCCTTCTCCTAGTGAGAAGGGTGGAGAGCTGAGTCTCCTTCCAGGCACTCCAGCGCAAGCTCTCCTTTCAGCTTTGTACATCCGTGGCAGGGTCAAGTGTTTTGACCTCCCCTCTGGAAGAAGGGTCACTGAGCACAGGGAAGCTGTGCTACTCTGCTGGCTTTCCATTGCTGAGCTTGCACTGCAGCAGATCTCCCATCCTTTGATCTCACAACAGGTTCAGGGAAATTAAAAACTGACAATGGTTCAGTGGAAGAAGAAAAAGCTATGGTTTTCTTTGTTTGCAGAGACAGAAGAGCTGACAAGGACAGGAGACAAGAGTGCACTTCCTAACATTTCTGCCCCTGCAGAGGTGACAGGATGAACTTAAAGGAGCATACCCATATTCAAATTCCTTACCTTTCAAAGGATTCACTGTGTGGTCCTAAATGTTGTTAAAAGGGGAAGAAAAAGGGTACTGCCACATGTGAGAATGATCCTCTTTTACCAAGAAATTGTCCTGTGGTTTTGGTCACAGTTTCTGTGTTTAACTCATGGACAGAGATGACCTAAGTATGTTAGTCCCCAACTACTTCTGTTGTCCCAAATAATGGCCTTTCACCCTCGGCAATAAGCTGATCCAGACACTGAGCTGAGATATTCGATTTCATTTCCCATCTGCACAGAGATGGGTGTTAAGTGGAGGAGCCACAAAGCTAGCATACCTCCATTATGCCAGGTGCTCATTTTGGAGCACTTGGAACAATAGAAACTTGGTATGTCCCGTGTGTAACAGCTCAAAGCTCTGGTCATTGTCTTTGCAACCTCATCTGTTCAAAGATACAATGCACACTTATTTTGCCACTCACACTCAATGAGGAAGAGGTTTATGTGAGTAAGGGCAACCTGTGGGTGGGTATTTTCACAGAATCACAGAACAAGCTGAGTTTGAAGCGATCTTATGTTAATGAGCACAAATTTCAAGCAAAGTTGTTCTTTGGCTTTGTCGTTTGATTTATCATGTCCTCCTATTCTTACTTCTTGGGTCATGGTTCTTGTTTCCTGCAGGTTTGGTTATTCCTCATTTTTCATAAGTTCTTTTATTTGTCCTGCACTATACTTCAGTCAATTTTTAACTTTTTCATGGTACTTTATTTCAACACTTCCAGACTAGGCAAAAGCTCCCCTGAGCAATGATATACTCTAAGATATTTTGAGGACTTACCAAAGGAACATCCCTGTAGGAGCTCTAACTCCTTCTGAATGCAAGGTGAACATACTGAGCCTAAAGAAAAATTCAGATATTTGCATTCACGTGCCTTCTCTTTCTTAACATCCATGTAATCCCCTTCTTCCTTTTGCACATAACGGAAGAGAAAAAAAAGAGCTTTTTTGCAAGCTAGCTAGCAAATGCAAATTCAAAGCCTCTTTGCCCAGTACAGAATGTGTCTCCCTTCCATCTGTATCACACTGCTACATGCCAATTACTTTAATTAGGGTGAGATCCAAGATTCACAAGAGAAAGTTCATAGTGTAATTAAGAAATAGCTTTTCTCCTCAGTGCTCCTTTTTCATCTTCTTCTTTGCTCATTTTCCTGCTTCCCTCCCACCCTTTCTCCATTCAGGGACTTTTTCATTCTGATTCTTTAGTCATTTTGGCATTAGCATTGTTGCACTTACATCTTCAGACAGGCATGAAAGCCAAAAAGCTGGTTGCCTTTAATGCTTCTAAGATAAGGTGTAAAAAATGAAAAGCAAAGAAATGAAAGTGAAAGGTTTTATGCTGTTTTCAAGTGATATTTGGTGTGGTGTGGCACAGTGCTTTGAAGTGTATCTTATTAAAAGCAATGTCACATCCTGCCAGGAAATGGCACTGCTCAGCACTCAGGGACCTGGGTAATCTCACAGAAACACAAGAAATGGACTTGCCAAGGAAGGAAAGAACTGATTAGGTTGTGTAGATGATCTGCAGGACCTATAATCAGCATGATAATACTGAATGGATCACTGAAATGAGTGTTGTCTTAACAACACCAGCAAAAGACATACATTTGTCAAGGTTTGCTACAACAAAAATTTTCATTTGAAAAGCTACCAAATCTCAATCTTCTTTGCAGCTGGCATGGATTAACACCAACAGTGGGCAACTTCTAGCAATTCCTAAGTCGTACAATAGCCAAGGCTATTTTCTCCCCTCTCTTGACACTTCTAACCAGAACACATCAGTCATTAAGAACTTGACATTCATGTGTCTTGTGGCAACAGGGATGTCATCATTGATTTTAGAGATTAGTGTGGAAACATCTGGGTTTAGAATTATACAAAATATTTTCTCAATAAACATTTGTTTGCTTCTGTGCTAAACCAGAATACTTTTTTTTTTCCTGGAGAAAGTAGCTGAGTGGAATTTTACAGAGTTGGTATTAAATAGGAAATAAGTTTATTCTTTAAACAGAAGGGGATGGATTCCTAGTCAGGAGAAATTACTTAGAAACAATTTTTTGCCAAATGAGAGCTGGCCCCTGCCCCATTAAAAGAATAATTCAAGTCTCTCTCTGGTAGCAGGTGGCAATATCTCACTGATTTCATCTCGACCCAGATCAGGTTATACGTGTTTTAAAGGCAAAATGCAGTAGTGTGAGCTCAGTGCACTTGAAGCATTGTATTTACAGTGTGAAAAACCCTCAGTGGGACACTCATCAGTCACCTCTGAAGGGCTCTTTTGTTGAATTAAAACCTGTTTCCAGTTGATTTCAGGTAAACCAAATAAAATAAGGATCTTCCACACTTGGAAGTTTACAGTCATACATTGGTTTGCTGGAACATCTTTCCCACAGAGGCTAAGCCCAGCCATTACAGACAATGCAAAATCATAATTGCTGCTTTATAGACCTTAGATATTCATCTGTGAACATCTTTCATATTGACTAAGTTGTACAGGCATACAACAAATTTGCAGTTCTTCAACTCCTTTTGCATTGATGTAAGTGAATGTAATATGGTGTTAGAGCAGAGCTACATTTGGATTGACAAAGTAAATAATCCTAAAACACGTGTACGTTTTAAAATGCAGGAATGCTCATGTGCAAATGCATTATGATGAGAGTCAACTTGTGATTAAATTGATTTTTTCCTGAATAAAAAAGTAGTACAATAAGTGGAGTATATATACTTCTAATTGAGTAGGCAAACATGCATATGAGAGAGTAAAGGCCACACTTAGGATCAACTATGACATTATTTACATCTCCAGAAAGATGTATGTCCAATGTTTTTTCCACTGTACTGTACTACAGGAATTACATCATTATGTCATTAGATGGAAATAAATTAAACATGCAAGATATTGTTTGAGTTTTTTTCAATTCTATAAGTTTTCTTTAGTGTAAGTTATTCTCCAGATAAGTACATTTTGCTCCAGAAATATTATTATTAAAAAAGTTATGCACTGTGGAACAGAAGTACTAACTTGATACTCAGTTTCAGAGTCCCATGTGTCCTATCATTAGTGGCAGACTGATTGTTTTCTACATTTCAGCAAAACACACTGGACTAATTATAATTTCACCAACACTGGAGTTGAAGAACACAGATTAATGATCAGCAATTAAAACATCAACAACATCACAAACAATAATGCTTCATACTGTTAATTTCTGTTGCCTGAAGTCACGCTATTTCTCTTTGGGCATGAAATACATAATGCAGTCATTACTTCCAACATGAATAAGATGCTATCGCATTACATGCTGAGATTCATATACTGTAGCTAATTTACAGCACCTAGACAGGAATGTGCACTTGGTGGATTGTGCATATGTAATAAGAAGCTAAATCAGTGTTAAGATCTGAAATACCAGAAGTCAGTTAGATTGCTCTATCCAAACATATGCAGCACCAAACCCAGATTTTAAACAACCATAAGCTCAATGTGAACGAAGTACATAAGACTGGAGTCTTTACCTTGAGAAGTTTTTCTGGCAGACCAATGCTGTCAGATTCAACTGACAGAGGTACAGCCTAGCCTTTCATGCTACGTTTTCTTAGAAAACTAACATCGCTGTAATCCTTTCTGCCTGGTGCAGCATTCAATTTAATCAAGTCTCTAGCACAAAGCTCATCTGATGTCATTTCTCATTTGTGCACCGGGAAATCAATGGCTGCAGCTGCAAGTCACTGCAGTAGGTAGCTGTGGTTTGCCCTTGCCCTTTGAGCATTTGCCTGCAGAGTTTGGAGGCCGTCACCCCGCAGACAGCATGGCCTGCTGTAGCACGACTCGGGCAGGACTTAAAGCCTCCCTTTTTGCAGCATACCTGCAAGGGCATCCCATTAGCTATGGTACAAGTGCCTGCATGAACTCACTTGCTGTAACGCTGTTTCTGTTATGCTCAATATTCCCTGTTATCTTTTTCACCTACTGAAATTTATGTTGGGAGATGCATTCAGTAAACTGAAAAATAAACAAATGTACTATCTCTGTGTTGAATGTCAGCACTTTATGTAATCTGAAACACTAAAAAGCAAGCTGGGGACAGCTTTGTTCTGAAAGAATGGTGAGCAGAGGCAGACACACGGGGGAATGAAAGCAAACACATGAATCTTGCTAGTCATTTTCAGACAGAAATATTCTGTTCACTCAGATACAGCCCTATTATGGAAATTTAAATGGATAATAAACCCAGCAAAGACATGCATTAATTAATGTTTGCTACATTTAAAATTTTCCCTATATGATTCAACAGGATAAAAAGCAAGATGCCAGCAGCTGATGTATTCTTTACTATTTATGTATCAAGGAGCAGCTAAGTCATCTCTTAGCAAGGGTAGAGACTCCTGATGACTATGGAAGTGCTAGACTGATACAGAGTAAAACAGCCCAACGAGAGGAAATATCAACACTAGTTATGTCCAAAACTGAAACAGGTGCAGAACTGTGAATGGACATACAGATACAGAATTCACCCATCAGCTCACAGGGATGATCTGCCTCGTGCAGTAAATATCAGATCACTAGGGATGTCATGGAAGTGGAAGGGAAAGTCAGGTGTTTCATTTATCTGCAAAAACTCCCTGATTAATTTCTAATTTTAGATATTTCTTGTTCCTTTCTAAGCAGCTGGAATTAAAGCTGTTCGTGAGCTGCCACTCATGAACAAAGATTCTGCCACCCTGACTTTCTGCATCAATATCTCACAAGTGTCATTAAAACCAGCTGGTATATTTATGAACAAGAATCTTACATTGTAGAAAGCTTGGCAGAATTTTTCCCTAATACATTAGCAGCCCTGGAGGCATCGTCACAGAGCTGCCAGAAAAAGGTTTGGTTTAACTTCCCAAATCCAATTCCTGGGAGCAGCAGGGATTAGAGCAAGAAAGCTCTTTAACTACTGAAAGAGAATTTCCTTATGCCACTTAATGGGATGCCCTCTGGCCAAATGAACATACTCTGTGGGTTCTGAATTCAGCCAGGTTGAAATTCATGGTATTTCTCGCTATGACACAGAGAAGTAAGGATGCTTCCACCTGACACCTCACACGTGGCATATGGGCAACGATTACAAGTGATAAACAGAATGTCTGTTACCATTTCTCAAACATAAGCATGGATGGCTGAAGGCCCAATCTAAGAAAATTCCCCTTTTAGAGCCAAACAACAGGTGGAGCAGAATTACCATCATTTTCTTACGATACTTTATGGGCATTGTCAGATGCTCAGATAATGGGGCTGATCTGCTCAACTGCTCTGCTTGCAGACAAAGGAGTTGGGATATGGACTTCATATACATTTAAAGACCTACAATTCACAAGTAGCTTTTCCAATTGAAGGATAACCAAAGACACAGCCAAAGAGCTATGCATAGGCTTCAGATACCAACGCATGGAAACATTTACTCTCTGTTGAAAAGCTTTTTCATTACCTTGCTCATTAACCTTTCCTTAAGCATTACAATACTTATTACCTTCTCTTGTGCAGTATGTTCACACAGGATTATTTTTCATCACTCATGTTTCCCAGTGTGGTGGCACCCAGTTAAGATAATCTTCAAAACAGCAAACAAAGTGAGTCATTCTGGAGCTTAGTATTGTCATGACAGCTTCAGACAACTTTGCTTCAAATGCTTATATGTGAAGAGTCAGACTTATATTAACCTTATATCCACCATTGGAGAAATTTTACATGACAGTAGATGTTCTTCAACATATTTTCTTCATCTTGCCTTTTTCTCTTTACACAAACTTTAATAGGCCTTAGACTCTATACAAGGATCCTGGAAGAGGTGTTAAAATCACAGACATTATGGTGCTGATGATTCATCACCTCATTGTGCTGGCCTGACCTGTCATAACCAACACTTCCTCCCTGAACACAACTGTAGCGACATCCAAATCCTTCAGAAAAGCCCAGACCATTCTGCGGTGCAACACTTCACAAAAACACTTCCTGGCAGCCCTACAAATCATATCTGGTGATACTGGTTAGAAGAGCATAGGCAAGCTCCATCTATCACGGCAGCAGTGGTTTTTCTTCTAAATATTATCTTCTGCTATATGTAATTGGAAGAAATATCATTGTAAGAAGAAAGTATTTCAGATGCACTCTCTCAGGAGGCCTGTGTTTGAAAGGTTTAGAAGCACCTGTAAAGCTTGACCTAATATCAATGGCATCAGCAAATGCTCAGTTCCAGCCCTGGATACAGTGGAGTCAAACAAGCCACTGACAACAGCCCCCCAGCACACACCTCCCTCACCAGGCTCTGACTTAATTTTTATTTTATTTGTCTTATGACAAAGCTAGACTCCAGCTCAACAAACCCACAAAATGAAATCACTTCCCATTGCATTATTCATTTTGGATGTAAACTTACTGTGGCAAAGGGTATCAGAAATAGAGAGGTGTTCTTACATGGCTTTCAGCAGCAAATAATTAGGTATTTGCTCTCCGAATAATACAGTGAATCTTTTGAGAAATGTGTAAGCAAAAAGGTGGTTTTATACAGCAGTTTCACAGTAAATCAAACACACCTTATCAAAATGTGACCTATTCAAACTGCAAGTGATGTAGTGAAGAAAGATCATCCCTTAGCTGAGTACATGTTAAGTTCAGCAAAACTGTCAAAGCCCTTTAAGGCAAACAGCCCATTACAAACCATGAACGTTGTAAACTATTACCACTGCCAAGGTAATGTGGGATAATTTCTCCAGAACTGCAAAGCTGACATATTGTCATTTGACTTTCCTCAGAACTCTACAGACAGATCATCTCTGCAGATAACATGCTTAGCAGCAGGAAGGTTTTCTCCCTTCTCAGAACAGCTAACAGAAAAGAGGGGAAAGGCAAGTCTGTACAGGCTACAGTAGCTACAGCAGCCAGAAAAAAATACAGCAACAAATTCTCTTAAGAATTCCATAATTATATACTGTTCTATGGCACAGAGCTTGGAAAAATCAACTGGAAGGTAGGCAGAAATCAGGACACTGATTTCTCTGTCAGGGGTAGAGAAATCTTACAGCACTGACTCCCAGCAGTAGAATCCTCAATCCACAAGTTTACATGATTAAGCTGTGACCGTTTAACTCACCAGGCGTTTGATCGATATCTCTGCCACACAAGAAAGGACACAAACTGCTTTGGGAAATGCTAATGGACATCCTAAGGTACAACTGCCTTCCAAAAGCATCTTCCCATGTTCGTACACTAGGGGGATCTAAAGCAGGAACAGTGCTGCAGTTGCACAGGAGAGCATACACACGAGATATGTTCTGCACTGTTATCTCTATCTTTTAATTATTATAGCTAACCATGAGGCAAAAAGGGTTTTCCAAACATATATGACTGTTAAAAAAGCAAAAAAGCCTGAGGTCCTCTAATAAAGGGGCAGCAGACTATCCACTGTGCCCACCAGAATAGGTCTTTTGGTACTCATAACATTACAGAGTGTCAATGACACTTTTAGGGTAATTACTGGTTTATCCCGAGGTCCTAAATACATAATCACATTATAACAGATGCAAATAGATTATAAAAACCAAACAGATATCTTTTAGGAAACAAATAAAACACGAGCACCTAATGGAAAACAAATATTCCTTTAGACCTTCAAATCGCAGTTGTGATACAAAATACTGCAAGAAATCAACTAATCTGGCACTTTCTAGTCTCAGTGACTTTCTTACATATTATCACACCTTATTGAGCTCTCACTGATTTGATATCACAGCAGCCCTGATGAAAACTGGTTAAAGAGAACATAGAGAGTTCACTGTGTTCAAGAGGCTGAAAACAGATGTTTTGTCTCTCTGGAGTTTTAAAATAAATAGAAGTTTAAAAGAACATACACCACAAAGTTGGTTTAAATCACCTACGGAGTACAAGGTCATAGGCCACTGCTTTTCAAACTGAAATGCAGAGATCTGTACTATGAGGATGGATAATAGCTCTAGAAAAGCAGGGAATTTTTTTAATAACTTTTATTATAAGCATTATATGGATGTACACCCCTCTCCAAGGTCTTGAGTGTTCTCATGTTTCTCTCATGTTTTTCAATAAAATCACAGTATGACCTAGCAAGCCAGCAGCTCGTCAGAGGCAGGGGATTGTCAATGGTGAGGCAGTCTGTCCATCACCTTACTCAAGCTCCAAGATTTAAATATTTAGAAAACATCAGTAGTAGAAAAATGTGTGGTTTTAATTGAAATAGTTTTGAGTTGAATTGTTTATTGTTTGTAGTGTTAAGTTGTAACTTTGTAACTTCTAAGCATTAAGCCTGTGACACGGTAACCTAAAAGGATTTTAACATTGGTGGTTTTGACTGACAGCTACTGAATGTGAGCATCACAGCTCCAATGATACACGAGGTCCATCACTAGCTGTGAGAGACTAGGCTTACTGAGTTGGGTGAAAAAGCCTTATTCAACTAGGCTCATCATTTACATTTTTTGGTATAACTGAAAGGATAAGTTGTAGCATTGGAGTCCCTGGGTGGGCAAGGATAGGTTGGATTTAAATCTACACAGAGACCCTCAGCCAATGTCATTCAGCTCTAGATACAGATGTATCATTGGCCAGAGAGCTGGACGGGGCTAAGACCTCAACGAATCAGATAGGTAAGCTAGGGAAATCTGAGCTTCTATCAAAGGACCTGCAGGAATAAGCTCCAGGCTCTTTGTCACAAAGAGTGTGTGTTGTCTCTGTCCCCAACCCACCCCTCCACGTTACACCCCTCATACACCAATCAACAAAAAACTGAAATCATGTTTAGCTGCTGGAACTTGAGCTCATATCGTAAAGATTCATAGGTCTACGCCTCATTCAGACTTTAACCAGTTTGGAAAAAACCCCACTCATTGGACAGTGACTTCACTGAAAAAGTGTGGTCCAGACAAAATAAAAAGAAGGAAATATCAAAACAATGCTGGACTGATTTCTAACATTTCTAAATAGAAATTTTATTTTCAAATGTATTATTTGTTCCAAAGAAAACATATCATATTTTTATTTCCTCACAGATTTGACCTTTTTAAAAACAAGCTGAATTTCTTTTTATTTAAATTAAAATATCCCCCAAAAAACCCTGCATAATGTCTGTCTCAGCCACTTGCTTCACATCTGCTTTTCAGTATTGCCAAATAAAGAATTTCACAATTCACACTGTTCATTTCCTTCCTCATGATTTTATCTAAATGTCATATTGGTCCTAAAATACTGATAGCCACAAAAATGCCAAAGGTTTCTGCATCAAGGTGCAATTCCATTAAACCTCACTTTGAACTTACTAGGATATCCTCTGGCTGAATTTTACACAGATCAAGTTGGCTTTGAGGTTCAGATTCGACACTTACGAAAATGACTTTGTCTAAGAATACACTATTCAAAGATCTTTCTGCCCAAAGGAGCCCATTTAACCTTCAAGCTGTACTTACTGTAGGAATTCATGTGAGCCTTGAGTAGTCCCAGCTCTCTCTTCTCACAGCAGTATTGTTTATGTTCATTGATATCTGTTCTCCATATCTTGGAATTTTTCCCCAACTGAACTCTGCCTCTGGAGGGTACTGATTCATCCATTTCCTGATAACCCATATGTTCTCTTAGGATTTCTAAGAGAGACGGCAAATACTGCAAAGCGAAAAAAGTAAAAGAAAGGATTTGAAATTTTAAATACATTTGAACTTTCAAAAATTTACTTATTTTGTATTTTCCTTAAATGAGTTTTCATTTCATTGAGTGTCATCAGCATGAAAGAACACAGAAACTGAATTCTTAATTTCCTTCTTTCAAGTATTCATACTAGCCAGTAGACAGGTTAGACATCTATGGATAATAAGGAGAAACACAAGTTTATTAGTAAGAACTGAATAAAAAGCATGCATCCTCATCCTTCAAAGCATTACAAAAATAAATCTAGAACTGATATCCCATTGCTCTATAAATAGCATTTGATGGAGATTAAAGAAAAACTTTTCTTTCCAATATTAGTTCCATAATTGCCTGATGGTACTACATTCTGAAGCAATTTTATCAGAGAGACAATAGACACATACTTTGCTAAAGAGAAAATTAATTTGCATCACTTATTCCATGGTAACTGTGCATGTTTTCAGTTCATAAACAGGTGAGGGTGCTTATCTCTCAGTAAAAAAAAATGCAATTTATCTTGTTGGGTATATCAGGGTATGAACATGCACAGGAATGGTTCTCACATTGCTAACAAACTGACAATTTTCTCAGAGGGCCTTGCCCACGAGCCCCTACCCCATGAGAAAAGGCCTTCCAGTCCTGCACAAACTGGCAGCTCAAACTTCCGTGGCAATTTGTAAACTCAAACACCCACTCCAGAGAGTGAGGGAGTGCCTGTACTCAGCTCAAAACACACAAACACTTACAGAAAAAAGCCTTTATCACAGGAAGTTGTAGATCTTAGAATGCATTACACTAAGAAAAAGTTGCAATTCATCAAGCAATTTTTTCACTGTCATTTATCAGCAGTAACCATTAATAGATGTCTGCAAACTTGCAAATCCCTCCATTTCAGCATGCTTTTCAGGCCACTGTTTAGAATACCGTGGCATTTAAGCAAAATGTTACAAGGTGACATCTCGGGATGTTATTTGATATTTCATATGGGTGGATAAACTCCCTTCCCCCTGCTCATCAGCTGGCAGTTCCAATCCAAAGAATCAGTCTGGAAGTTCAGAGTTATGAGTCCAGAATGAAAAACTCAGTATGCAGAAGCAGTTCCCAATGGAGGCAGGGGTGATGCTACAAACTTTACATGCTCCTTTTTCCACTGCCAGCTATGGGAAGTCGTGAATTTACACAACATTTTATCTTCCAGGCATGTACTTGTTTCTAATGTAAATGATATAGAAAAAAAATATTGATTGACCATAAACATCTCCAAAAGTAGTTTTTGTGAATAATAAACTTTTTCCCAGATATTTCCATTTAGTGCCTTTGAAACAGTGAATGCTGCAATAAATGTTTTAGTACCAGTAATTGCAAATAAATGATAGAAATATTTTATGTCTTTTCTTAAGGGGTAATTCACATAGCCAACCCAGACAAGTGTCACTACTCAGAAAAAAATATCCACAGCATAAGCAAGACAGCACTGGGTGACAGACGTTTCTGAATCATACCACACTTTCTCAGGAGATCTGGAAATTTTCATCACAGCCACTTGCTAGTAAAGTTCAAACAATTTAATAATGAAAGCTGAAGCATTTTCACTGTTGGTGTCATAATGACATTAAATTATATGATGGATTGCCCCAAAATGATAAAATTTAAATTATGAAAATTTTAAATAAACTCCCCATCCTCTGTTAACACCTTTTACCAGTTCCAACTTCTTCCACATACAATAAATGTCACCAAATTCCTTCATCCTTTTAGAAAACCACACTATAAAGTTGAAAAAAAATATAATAAACAAAGCTATATTTTCAATCTCTGTTTTCCATTTATAATGGTGTTAGGTTACATTTTGATAATAGAAAAACCCAGTATGCACACAGGACAAAGCATATCCTCTCATGAGGTAACAACTAATAAGCAGAGGAACAAGCTTTTAGTAATAATTCCGGAGGACAAAACACTTTATTTAGTACATAGGGGGTATAGAACAGACAAAGTTTGTGCATTGTCTTCAATATATAAACCGATCAAAAAGCTCAGCGATACGGACCCTGTGGGGAAGTCAGCATCCACATCCTCTCATTCCTCCATATCTCAGTTAAACATTGTGTCAATCAGTGCCAGGTGATCTGGTCTTCATTAGGTGGTTCTACACAAACTGCAGACCAGAAATATTACCAGATTCACTCACTGGCAGCCGTGTCTAAACACAAGGCTGTGTCTAGGAACAGATGCCTATATATACCCCACTGCCAAATCTTCAGTCTCTGCTTTTTACATGAAGGATTTTTCAGTCCTTCTTGTGCCTCCAAACTCTTTGTGCTTACTCTGGCTTTCTTGCTATTACAAGTCCAGGGAAAGACAAATAAGGTTATATAGAAAAAAAATCAAAACCTTATAACTGGTAGTTAGGAACTTATTGTATTTAATATCTTTCCATAAAAGTGTTTCAGATGTTTCACACAAGTAGTGGAGCACTAATTGTTTTGCACAGCCACACGTGGAACAGCACATGCCACACCAGCATGTTGTACTCAGTTGAGTTCATTACAGTAGAAACAATCATGCTAATTTAAACATGCATACATACATATTTTCAATGCATCTGTATCAAGGAGTGATTTCAAGTGTTCCCAGAACAAAAACAGCAATTCTGAACAAAGGTGCTATAAACAAACCTAAAATTCAGATAAAAAAATCTTCTCCAATATAACCTTTAGCATTTTCTAAAATAACTGATAAATAATGGCAGTCATTTGGCTTTTAATGAAATATAGAAAACAGGAAAAATACTCTCTTGAAAGAGACTGGGAAAAATGCAGTTCTTGGTTATATATAACAACATTCTACATCAATTTTGCTGGCTTGCAAATATAAAGTTTTGCACAAAGCTTGGCAATCTAATAATCAAGCTGAGCTCCTCCCACATAATAATAATTTGTACTTTAAAGTACTCTGATAACAAAGTTTGCTGGATTTCAAATGGAACTGTGATAGTCAGACTTGACTGTCAAGTGTTTTCATGTAACTGCTTGCTTACTGAAAGATGAAGAGAATAACAAGCTTTAAGGAACGGCTACTAAAAGTAGAAGAATTAAGAAATAAACACCTGCAGAGAAAGACAGAAAAAACTTTCCCTGACAGAACACAATTCAATTAAGGTTGACATAGTGCCCCTAGTAAAGACCCTGTTCTCAGTCACTTGCACCACTGAGAAAGCTGTAATCATCTGGGTGATGTGTCTCCCTTAGCCTGAATTTCCTGGAAAATTTCAGTCAAAATACTGAAGCCGTTCCTGAGAAAAAGGCAACGGGAAATAGCATTTGCTTAGAATGTTAAAAGATTCTGAAGACCTTTCTTTAAAAAGTCCCATGCTTTAGAATAAGGACTTGCATGTTGGCAGAGATCTTGTGCCTTTTGCTCTCTCAATGAAAAGCCACTCAAAAATGTCCAACTTCAAGCCTTGTGGTCTGTGCACAGCCAGTACTTCCTGGACTTGTATTTCCCAACCTTTCTGTCTGTACTGGATGTGCTCCAGGGGCCTGAGAAGGTCTTTCTCTGCAATTACAGCTCAGTGCCAAATCTGAGTCAATCAATCTGAACTAAGGCAAGAGGTCTTTGCTGCTATTTCAATACTTTCCTTACTAAGTCCAAGCAACACGTAACAGGCAGCTCTCAAACTCATATCTCCAGGGAGAGCACCAATCCTTCAGGTGAATGCTTCAAACAGACTGGGAAGAGGAGGAGCTTGAGGAATGAAAAAGAAACTGGGTAAGTGTAGGGGAAAGAGACTGAGACCCAGAAAACTTGGACCAGAAGAAAGGAGAGCAAATGGTGAGCAAGTAGACTGCTGGGCAGAGAGACTAGAGTAAAATCCAGGAGAAGGAAGGCAAAATTCTGTTGAAGAGCAACTCTCAGCTAGAAGAGATTTCTGAGAATGAGGCTGGAGGAGTAAGACACACAGAAGCTGTCTCCTACAGTACCCCTCCACCCCCCCACTGAAACATCCTGCAACTTAATGCCATTATATAGTGCCAAAGCTTTTTTTCAAAGGTGGTTTTTTTCTTCCTTTCTCTAACTTCTGACCATAATCATTATTTATATAATCTTACTACTTTCCTCTGAGGCAAATATCATTTATATTTTTGGCTTAGCTTTTAAGGCTATAGATATTTGAATATTTTCCAAAGTCTTTTACTGTTCCCTAACATTTTTTTTTTACTATTTTTTAAAATAAAAATACAACATTCAAATTAAAAAATACACTTTCAATAAAAATTTTTACTTCCGTGAGTATCCATGAACTCAGCTCAAAGGAACTTCCAGGAACACACCAAATTAACCTTTTTTGTTTTCTCCTTTATAGACCACCATTAATTTTACAGTAAATCTATTTAGCTCAAATGTAGTATTTGAACTGTTTTGGAAGAGAAATTACAACTGCTTCTACAGAGCCATTTCATACAGAGAAGTTCTTTGCAAAGCACTCCACCATTTCTATTCTTTTTCATGATTCCATAAGCATCATAGCAGGTATAGTGTAAATGTATGTGATAACTAGTTGACAATCTTTCTAAATTTTTATTTTCTATAGTTTGGTTATAACTAAAACAACTCACAGATTAACAGTATCTGACCCACCTAAGACAAATCCCACCAACTTTGGTGTGTAATATTAAAGCACTCTGATAAAAAATAGACATTAAAAGTAACGAGGAGTGTTGCAGGTAGCGTGAATATCTATATAAATTTTCAGAGATTTTGTTCAACATTGGACAAAAGTTCCAGTACAAAATTAGCTGCAGAACCCTCATCTACCAATTCTCAGCACAAGAATACCTCTAAGTCCAGGAATGGCTCACATGTCAAATGTCCTCAACTTAATCAACAGGATTTCTTTTAGGATTTTTAGAATAAAATATTCCAATAAGGAAATGTTCTTCAAACTATAAAAAAAGGCACAAAGCTTTCTCAAATATTTTTCATTCCATCCATTGTTTCTGACAGTCATCAGAAGAGCTGACAGCTGCATTTCAATTTTCTGATTTCAATATTGCTTTTGATAGATGTTACTCCTTGTCTATATCTGGATTATTTCTAAGCCTTATTCTTCTAAAAGTCCCTGCACAGTTGGATTTAGTTTTCACTGTCAGTGGCCTGAACAAGATGATCACTTAATGTGAAAAGACCCATGAAGCAGCATGAGAAAAGGACATGTAACAGTGTCAAATTCTGCAAGATTGTTCAGTATTACTTAAGTTCATGTGACTGAATCACAGTCTGGAAAACTTAATTTTGGAACTCAGTACTAAGTTTTGGAAGACAGTTCGTAATTGAAAAGTTCATTTCTAATGAAAATACGAGGTGATGAAAGGTTGGACTAGCAGACTAGATCATTTGAGTCTTTATTAATAATATGAGTTCATTTTAATTCAGTGAAGCACATAATTGGCATCAAGCTTTCCAAGATCAGCACTCTTCCCTGTGACTTGAATCCCTAATATTTTAAGATATTTTGAATGTTATTGTAGATGTTTTTATTATTTGCATTTTTAAATTAGGTTACTGTTAGATAGTTCAGACAAATTATAAGCTTGCTGATTTTATTGAGCCCAATGATATCCAGTGGCTAGTGACAAATCTTTATAAGCCTAAACCCGAATTCCTTGCAATGACTCTGCAGTCATCTTGCACTGTGGGGCAGAGATGAACAGATCCCCCTGAGATTACTCCACCTTGAACAACCAGAAAAGGGCAATGGGGTCAATTACTGTTGCAGTTTACCCCACAGCTGCTGCATATAAATCAGTTTACCAGAAGCTCTTAAAGTGCTGTAACAATATTTACTTCAATGCCATTATCTTTGTAATTCCAGGCATTCTCAATGTAGGACAATGAAATCCAGAAATAAAAATACACAGAATGCAACGGAAATACTCTTGGCAATTTAGACTGAAATCACCACTCTGAAAAGTCCAGAAACTTTCCAACATTTGACCTGCTGATATCATGCAGGTCATGCATTTAATTGAGGTACTCAGTCTAAACAAAGATATGCTTAAAAAAAATCCCTGTTTAACAGAAATCACTCAGTCACATCAGAAAGTCCCACCTTATTGGATGTGAATTTTAATCAATAGGGTCCTCAGTACTTTTGCACTCTTAATGTTAGCAATGTCAGGATTCTCTGAATAACTCAAAGATGTTTTGCAAATCCATAGTCTGATTTTTAGTTCAACTTTCCAAAAGAACCTGTGATTCACAAGTTTAAATCATATAATATTAGTCTTTGAGGTACAAAAAACTTAGGGCCAAAATGATTGACAACTAAATCTTCAGCTAAGTGATTACCAATGAAATTATTGTTTGACTTTTTTCTTTAAGTTTACATAAACTGGTTAAGTTATTGGAAATTGAAAATCTGCAGGTATCATTAAAAAAAAAAGCTTAGAACTCAGATAAAAGCAATCTCAAAGGACCAGTGGGTGTGTTGAAATTTACCATTATGCATCTCTGCACAGGTTTACAGCCCTCATTAACCAAATCTTCTCCTTTAAACAGAAGTAGCATATTGGAAAGTCTAATTAAACACCCAATGGTCTTTTTAGGTTTACAGAGGTGTAAATGAGAACTAGCTACCCATCTAGCAATAGAAAACCACAAGTCTGAAGTTTCAGAAAGCCTCAACTTGCCATGGTTGAGCAATAAGGTGAGATTTTTCTTATTTTATCTAGGTTGATCAAGCTGGTGAAGGTGGCAAGAAGGAACAGATGTGGCATGGCTGATGCAAGCAGTAAGTTCTGGCTTTCAGTTGTGCCAGGGCAGAAGAGCAATTCACATGGCTTTACAGCATTTTCCTGGCTCCAAACACAGATTTGGACCTCAAACATAGCAACAGTAGCTGAAGCCCATGGAACTTGTGGAGTCATAAGGTCTTTAAAACCAAGACTCTCCTTTCTGGAGTGGCATCTCATCAGAGCAGGATCGAAGGTGGATCCCTTCTCATACACCACTCTCTCTTTTGAAAGGGAGTATGAAAAAGCATCAAACAGGCACCCTAACAGAACTTTCTTGAAACGAACATTCAGACTGAATTATTTTCCTTGCCTACATAATTTTGTGTTTTTAAATAATTCAGGAATGCAGAATATCATATATTAAGCTGGTATTCTTCAAAAGGAAGAAGACAGGAGGTACCAAAAGAACAGACAGTATCTTAGCACAGAACTCCAGAGGAGTATTTAGCCAGTCTCTCAGGTCCTCAAGGTTGAAGCCATAACCCATCACACTGCTCTAGGATGCTTTCTCACCCATCCAAAGCACTGCATAAGACATTGATTGCAAAACTTCAGCCCCATATTTTAACAACATTTAAACAATGGAGATTCATTTCTCTTATCTACTCAAAGGAGTCAACTCTGAAAGAACCTGCAGAAAAAATACCATACTGTTTTCTACCACCCTTTTGAAAATACAATTTTAAAAGGGCTGACCCAGTGTTTTCCTTCTAATGAATTTAAAAAGCACCATTAAAGGTTTTCTACTAAACTGTTTTATTTGATGGGTTTAGTCTGAAATCTCTCTTCTCTTGCTGCGCCAGCAGCTATCATCATACTTCATGGCACTTCTTTAGAGAACATGTCTGCACACCAGAACTCTGTAAAAAAGAACAAACTAACTTTGCAGACTGTGTATTTCACATTAGAAGCAAATGGATGTCTGCTGAGGGCAATGCTCTCCACTGTGATAGTCAAAGCTTTGAAGTTTGGTCAAACTTCCAGGACACTGCAATCTGCTTCAAGTAGATGACAGCACGAGCTGCACTCTGGCAGAAGCAGATGAGGGACAGGATGTACTGTCACCAATTATCTGAGTTTTTGACTGCTACAGATCCAGCTTTGCTTCTTTATACAAGAAACGCAGCCCCACCAGTACTGTTCACTACTCATTCATCTCTTTTGTAAAAGCCTCTAGAAAAGCCCTTCAATCCTTCATTTCAAAACCTCCCAAAACCTCAGCAGACCCCTGGGTGGCTGTTAAACACAGAGTACAGTTTATGAAGCACTCTCAGCTGATGCCACCCCCAAGGGCACAATGGCAAAGGACCAGTTCTGGCTGCCCACCAGCTCCCGAGCAGCAAAGGAGGGGATGCTGTTCTCAGAGTCCACACAGACATGAAGCCCCTCAGTCTTCATGGGATGGGAAGCTTTGTTTGAAGGCAGTTCAGGTACCATGCAACGTCACTGATGCAGTAATTTTTTGATAAGTTCACTCTCACCTGTCCACACACAGTAAGGACAGCAACATACAGAATGAAGTCATTGCTCTACAACCACATTCAGTTCAAACCAGGGCCCTCTGTCACTCAAGCTCAAACACACTGCAAGTGAAGTTAGTCCTGCCTAGGCAGAGGAATACACTAAGGTCAAACAGATCAGGGTAGTTAGAGACCACGCAAAAATAACCTGTATTGTGTATTTCCTTCAAAAAAAATTAGTTACATTATGTTAAATAAGAGACAGTAGTACAGTCTATAGAAACATAAAAACAACTGGAAAGCAAGCTAATAATTTCTTTAAAGAGGAAAGAATGGTTTACGAAGTATGGTGAGGAAAACTCTTCTCATTTTAAATACCTCACCAAGATAAGGTCTCTACCCTTGGTAAGTTATCTGGTCTGTTGACCATTACTAGCCTCATTATTAATTCTCTTATATTTATGTCATTTAAATACTGAAAGCTATAATCAAGGTTATACTTCAATGCTAAATAAGCAATTAGCAGTCAGACACTAATATCAAGCTGACATTTCATAGGGATTTTCAGTTCTTCTGGGCCCAAATTTCAGCCTGTATACCCATTAACTCTGTGCATTATTTTTTAAATAGCACAATTTTCCTGCCTAGTTTGGTGATGTAGAACCACTATTTCAAAAGACTAAATATATCATCTGCAGAGGATTGTCCCCATCTCCTGACAGGAACTCCACATGTCAGATTCACTAGAGCACTTTTCTAATAAAACCAGATTAGGCAGTGTCTTGATGGTGCTGGCCAAGTATGCATTCCCACCACACCTGCATGAATGGTAGTAATGTACAATTTCCTCCTTCTCTATGTTAACTTAAACTACAAAATATCCAAAATCGTTTTTATGAGAACAAGTGAGAGAGAGTGAAACAGGACAGAAACCTCTAACTTTTCTCTCTGGAAACACTACCACCTTTCACATGGGTCCATGGGGATAGGGAAGTTACAGCAGGAAAAAAGAATAGGTTTTCCTTTTGCTAATAGAATAAGACATTTTAACAAACCAAAGCAGCATTACATAATTCTACTGCAGTAGTTCTATAGTAACATGCCAATAGCATGTCAAGGAACACAACTTATAGGTATTTTAATCACAATATTATATTGCAAATTTGCCTTAGAATGTACAAAAAAACTTGAAAAAGCTAGAGGACAAACACTTTAATGTTAGAGTTGTAGTGGAATTGCAGTCATTTCTGAGGTCACATGACATCAATCTTTCAGGCAGTCACATGATGAATTAATTCTTAATGTGATTACGCTACCCTATAATTAATGGTCTACGCCCGAAAGGGTCCATCATATATTTACTGGTCCCATCCTTTTCCTGTGTGATCAAATACTGCACAGTAAATAGAAAACATGAACCACATTGTGCTGTGGTTCCAAAACCTGAGAGTAATATGAAGACACAAAAATGAGAATGATATCTTAGAGCAGCTGACAGCCCTTGGATCACTATCCTTTTCCCACAGGAACTGGCTCCAGTATTTCTGCCATGGAACTGGGTTTTTGATGGAGATAATACCATATATCTTTTCAACATGGCATGGAATTTAGCCACAGGTCTTATGCAGCTAAATCTTGTTCATGCAATGCCCAGAATATTTGAATGGGAATGATTAATTATTACCTTTTAGCACTTTCTTTTGCATAAAGAATTTAGAGTTTTGGAATAGTCCTTCAGGAAATTACCCCTTAACATTTGTCCCTCAATACTTTATAATAAAAAGTTCATTGCAATAATTTTTCACAGATGAAAGTTTTTGGGTTTTTTTCTCTTATTCTCCTTTTCTGAACATTCTTTATCTTTTTTCTCATGGGTTGAAGAGATTATCATCTCTGTCAAATTCTTTAGTACTGATTGTAATTAACAATCACAGCCTGAGCTAAATTATTTACTTCCTGGCTATCTGGCATTTTCCCTGCAATCAGTGACTGAAGATGACATTGATCCACTGGAAAAATCCAGAAAAATCCGCAATATCTTTCCGTTTTCTACTTTTTTAAGGATGTTCAAAAATTACATTATTAATCTGGTAGACACTAGGTTGTTCTTGGTAAACTAATAAAACACTCATTTTCTTTGTCTTCCCTCAACAAGGTCAAAAGAAATTTCAGATTAGATCTAAGACTCTTCCCTTGCCTGTAGTTATGTAGTCGGACCCTGGTGTAATTTAAATAAACTAACAATCTTCCTTTATGTTGACACAGTTTTTTGCAGGACATTCCCAAACCCCCATTAAATAATTATAGAATTATCTAAGAAATCCACTTACAAGGCTAAAGAACTATGCTCCAAATTATACAGCATCTTTCTCTATATTGTGTTTATAAAAATAACATCTAGTTTTTGAAAGATAAACAAATAGCATGATCTCAGAAGAGCTTTGAGCTGAGGGAACAAACCAAGAATCAGAAATGCAGAAACCAGATTCACAAACTTGATGGCTCTCTAAATATGTAGAGCTTCTAACTTTTTTGTCCCTAGCTATACATTGGAATATTTCCAAATATTTGGAATATTGTATCCACTCCACCATTAGTAGATGAAAGAGGTGGGAAGGAGGGGAGTATGAGCATAAAATCTTGATCTCTCCATTTAACATTCTGACTGGTTAGAGGGTGCAAGGGAATACCATCAGCACGTGCTACTCGGCCTAACGGGAGAACAGCTTGCAAAGGCGACGGGTGAGGTGGCTCAGGACGCCAGACAGACAAAACTCTGTCAATGCAGAAGTGGAGAGAGTTTCTGCTCTGCTACACCCATTCACTGCACTTAAATTTCTGCAGGAGAGGAGAAACATTGCGAAACATTTCATTCAGTCAAATCTCTAGATGATACTGAGCATCCAGTCCACAGACTCTGGGGACCCTTGAAATTTGACCAATTATACCACAAGCATAATATCCTGGATATTCAAACACTGTGGCCTCCTGAAATACCACCCACCCCTATTCGTCTTTCAGAAGGAGACAACTTCTACATAATGTGCTTAAGAGTTAAAAATGAACAAAATTTCAGATGTGAAGGACATGACATGGGCAGGCACATTGATGGGCTGTGAACCTCTAGTAAGGGAAACTCCCACTACGACTGCTGACCTCAGTGAAATTTAGGCTCCTGTAGTGCACTGATATTTATCTATACATACAAAATTACTCCTTGATTCCAATTTTAAATTCCTAATTGGGCTTTTATTTCAGCATTCCAAAAGAAAGAACTACCTGGGCACTTTGGCTTGGGGATTTAGAGCCTAAAATAATTCTATTCAGTTAAGCGATATTGGAAGTCATCCAAGAATTGGTAACAAATGACAATATTGTTTGTGATGCTGTAGGATGTTCCTTTCCTACAGAGAGAGAGAGAGTACACCCTTAGGATATGCCACGTACAAAGGAATTTAAACACAAACAGTAACGTTCTAGAAAACTGCATGCAAACTGAAAGCACCAAAGTGATATAAATAAAAAATATTTTAAATCAAGCCAATTATTTTTAAATTTAAACAAAACAACAATAACATTCACAAAACCTCCACTCAGACCAAAAGGCATGGTACTTCTCTGGAACTGTAACTTGTAATTTCCACAACAAAATTTTGCTTGTGGTGGGCTCCAGGCTGCCCTGTAAGAGTAGCACAGCGGATCTAACAGTAATATCAGATGAGTCAGGGAAAAGCACATCAAAGAAAACAAAAAAAATTGAAGGTTGCCATAATGCTTATTTTACTGACTAACTGACATAAAGCCTGAGCAAGTACAGGGATATGAAGGCAGGAATGCCATTATGAAGATGCCTTGTAAATAATGCTGACAGAGGAAACTAAATATGCATTTCACTAGGTACTGTAGAAATAAAATAGTATGGCTGCAACTGTTTTGGGACTCTTCACAGTCTCGCAGATTATTTCTACATAATACAAACATGATCTGTTTTTCTTCTTATCTTTCAAAATGCTTTTTCCAGGCTGTCTCTTCCCAGAATCTCCTATACCATAATACCACCTTTTCCAACCATAATAAAAAAAGGTGCACAGAAGATGCTGCTGCATTCTCAGTCATGCTGACTGCGTAATGTGGCGCTGCCTTCACCATCTTGTGCTCTGCCTTGACAGAGTTCTTCCACCTTCAGTTCTTCCACCTTCAGTGAGGAAAGTCAATCTTCCTCTACCTGCTCCTCAAATTTGAACTAAAGCACCTTTGGCTTTGCCCTTCTCTGGTGGATGCAAATCTTCACGAACACCACAGAAAACAACAAGATCACTGTTTTCCTCCCAGTCCCTTCCTAAACACCTCACCTGCTCAGAGGGCTGCAGGATGATGCAGGTGATGATGAGGCTAAGGGTGAACAGAGGACCAGCCTTGCAGAGTGGCTGCTCTCATCCCTTGTGTTTGAGGCCTCCCCTCTGCTGGCTCATATAGACCAGATTGTTTCATTTGAAGGGACCTCCAGCCACCCTCTAGTGCTGCTCTCTGGTTGAGGCCATTGTCTAAGTGTCTCTCAAACACTGACCAGCTTGGGGAACATTTCTCTAGAAAACTTGTTCCAGTGTTTGACTACTCTCTTGGTAAAGAAATTCTTCCTGATGTCCAGTCTAAACCTCCCCCAGTGCAGATTTGAACAATTCCCAAACATCCTACCCCTGGATATCAAGAAATGCTCAGCATCTCCCCCTCTCTACCTTCCCTCCCCAGAAGCTGTAGAGAGCAATGAGGTCACCCCTCAGCCTTCTTTTCTCTAAACTAGATAATCCCCAAGTCCCAAACTGCTCCTTACAGGCTATTCCTTCCAGCCCTTTAGTATTTCACTGTAATGGTAAGGTCTTCCCACAAAAAAAACAGGGGGGTGGTGTATGTTTGTATCAGTGTCCACTGCAACTGTGTCCTGATCCAGGCCTCTTAAAAATACAGAAGATCAGTGATCAACAACAAAGCTGCAAGGATAAGACAAAAACCAGTAACAGTTGTAGCTTCCTTCTGTGGTAACTGCTGACCAGGAAAACTTTAGATACTGCCTCTCATGCAGTGGGGTACATTTCCACTCTATGATTCTTAGCTGAGTTCATTCCATAAATCTGTGTCCTCAGTTCTTGACACCTGCACTTTCTGCTTTCTCCCTTTTTCTCTGAATTGCCTTCACTCCTTCAACACAGATTGAATGACTAATTAATTGTAACCATTTTAGCATTGCCTTTGTTGCTCACGTTAGAGGCGTTATTCATTTGTGTGAGAAAGCAGAGACAAGTGGTGCTTAGTTCACCTTTCTGTCCTTGTACAGGGCCTAAAAAGGAGGAAGCTCTAAGTGTCTTCAGGGTAATTATGCTGGTATTTGTTACTGGGGGTAACTCTGAGTGCCTTGAGGTGGAAGCACCTTGTTACCACAGCATGACCACCAACAGAAACATTCAAAATGCATGTCTTGCAGATAAAAATAAGCAGAGAATTTCAGAAAGAACAGCTGGCAATTTTATGATAGCTGGGAAATTGAACATGTTTATGTTCTGATGGCAAAATATCTTACTTCCTGTCTATAAACAAGGCCAGCCTTGTGGTGTTACTGTGCAGAATTGAAGGGGGAAAGAAAAGGCTTTGCAATACTTTTGTTATCATCTTGTCTTCCTGTATCCTGCCCCTTGTCCCTGGCTCTGCTACATTAGCCTGTGGTCATGAATGAACAATTATTAAAGATAAAATGTTTTCATTAGCAGCTTTTATTTTGCATTTTGTATGACTTCAGTGAGGGCAGATTTGTTTTAATTACATCTTGCATTTTAGTAGCACACATTCTCATCAGGCACTTTTGTCACCCGTGAGCAGAGTGTATGATCTCCATGAGCACATCTGCTCTGTACTCAGACTGAACAGGGATGAGTGTAACAGAAAACCTTACATAGACCAGGAAGACCAAAGATTTTTTAGTCCTACCATGACTTAACTATACAGAAGCTAGCTGATTTTATTCCCCTGTACCACCCAGCTGTGTCCAGATCCAGGACCAAAAGCTAAAACATTCAGATTTGCAGCCTTGTCAGTTGACACTGTGAAGTACTGACAGATGCCCCATAAGACTCTCAATGTCATGGCCCTTGAAACTTCTCTACCCTCTGCATTATTACTCTCCTTGCTAGTCAGGAATTCAGAAATTATGCTTTGCTTCCTTTGCATCTAATTTACATCTAAGACAGGACTGTCATTCTAACACAAAAAATGAACAATCAAGGAAAAAAAAAAATTGGCTGCAAGAATACCAATAAATTATACACTATTATTAAGATAGCTGTTTTTAAATACACAAAAATTCTTGTAAGGCTTTGATGAAACCCCCTCACAAGCTACAACCTCTAAAAACAACTTTCTGACCCTATGCTGATTGTAGGAAGGAAGATTGAAAACCACCAGGAAACAATTCTGCAGTGTGAAATTCAGTGTGTAATGAGGGGTGCAGGTCCCCTCACCCTGGGCACACTTTGGTCAAGCTCATCAGGCAGCACTGCCACGGCTGAAGTACCATTGTGATTTTGGCAGTAAGGAACAATTCTGTTCACAGAAGCAACATCAAAGTGAAACATGCTTTGAAAACATAGAACACTGAATCATGCTGCCATTTAATGACTTACATCTTATGAGGATGGGGTAGAAATCTCTTACATTCTTTTCTAGCTGCAGTTCTTTAATACCTTGAAAGACCTGCTGCATTTCTTCCACTCTTCTCCATCAAACTCTTCCCAGGCACACCCTGGAGCAGCACACCAAACCCAGCACATCAGACACGGGGACCCCATTCCTTCTATTTAACTTCCCCAGTGTTAAGACCAGAACAAGTATTGGTTTCGGAAATTGCCAGGGGAGGATTCCACAATGTCTTTAGAAAAAAATGAAATTATTTGACCCTGCATATAAATATTTGAAGACTGGAATTATATCAAGAAAAGATACACAGGTAGATCCTAGCATCAGAAGGGCAAGAGTGTAAACATTTTTAATGCAGCAGATGAGATGTTAGATCACAAACCTAATGTTCATTTAGTCAAATCCTCATTTGGTGAGAACTGACTTCCCAGCCTGAACAGAATTATGTCAGTCAAGGATGATGTTAATTTCCAACTGCACTGACTTTGTAAAATTTAGGGCCTGATTCATGAATATTCAAGGCACTTTGCAAAGGCCACCTTTTCTGTAAGCTTCTGTAGCAGAGATAGACTGATGCATCCCAGTGGGTTTGTGATTCACAGTTGTAAGGTGGATTTGTTTTGGCATTAGCATAGTCAATGATTAAATGAATTTCATTTATTAAATAAATTCTCTATCAAGTTCTACATTGTAAATAATATGAGGTGGCTAGAAGCTGCAAAAATGTCAGAAAACAATTAAAATCTATGTCAAATATTAAGAAAGCTACACAGAATGCACATTCCTTCTCTCTCTGGCATGGGTGACTCTATTCTTTTTCTATCCTTTCTGTCTTCCCCTTCATTCAAGTTCCAACTTATTTCATACTTCTACAATATTTAAAGCCATGCAATATGCAAGGCATCAATTTATTATAGTCACTTGTTCACAAGATTCAACCTAAAGAAGAATTTTCTTTCACTAGAATGCCTTTAACATCAGATTGTGTCACACATTCATGGGTTAAGGATGGCATTTAAAAGACTTTATAATTTTAGAGTAATGTCAGTAGGCAGCAAAGTCTGTTAACAGCGTTAATGAATTCCCATCTCAGCAAGAAAGGCGCTAACTACTCTTCCATTTCAGGTTATGATTGTCTTGGGCTTCAGGCAACCACTTTGGTCATGGAAACAAATACCAATTTGCAAAAGCATTTAGAATAAGATTGCATTTAACTGGGTATCTCTTTGGTTCTTGATCAATTTAACTTTAGGAAAGAAAAGGAGCAGGGGCAGATTCTGTGGATTTAAATTAGTTTTATCATTTAATTTGAATAAAATAAAAAATTAAAAGCTATTGGCCATCATGGCAGATAAAAAAATAGTGCAAACAATTGCTTTTATTAACTGCACTGACTGAAGGTCCCCACCAGCTGACCAGGTTATTTTGTGACCAAATGTGGCAGCTCAAGCTGTGGATATGAGCAAGCACTGGATCACTCGCAGATGAAGGTCCCCAGGCCTCCCAGCTGTCTCACAACATGAAGGGCTGTCCATGTCATCAAACAGGAAGGTTTGATTCAGTCAGTGGAGCATCAGGTGGCCACAAATGAATTTAAAATGCTAGATTTTAGATTCTTACAGGGTTAGCAATCTGAAGGAAATTGGAGATTTATACAACTTAAAATACATGATAACACAATAAAACTCTCAATTTGAGACTCTACAGATCACCATTCAGGTCATTTAAGCATAGCTTTAACATTCTGTAAACAGTTTGTAGGTTTTCCTCACCCTGGGCACCCTTCAAAATAAATAAAAATCTAGTTAAAAGTCAATGGATTTTAGTAATCCATTTCATCTTAAAGTAAACATTTAAGAGTAACTCAGATGGAACATTCCTTCAGTGTATCCATAAACACAGAAACTGATCAGATTTGAAGGACTTACCTAGAATGCAAAGATTTGTGTTAAAGATTTTTGATCAAGGCAGAAATAACATGGTTTGGTTCCAGAGCCTGTAAATGATCATCCTAACTGAAAACTACAGGCTGAAAACTTCTCTGACCTAGGACCCAGCATTTCCCTACGCTTCCCACCAACACTTGCACTGTGCCTTTAAGACACTCTTCTGAAAAGCAACTTAGATCCTTACTATAAAACTTAACTATAAAAGAAACAGCATCTTTACTGTGATTTTTGAAACAAAAAAATTAATCACCTAAATATCAAAGCAGAGATCTGTTGTTACAAGTGGTTTTGAGCCACAGGAAGGGAAGTCTGATTATAGCGGTCCCAGTGTTCTTATCAGTTGAAAAATGGACATGGAAAGTTAAGTAAATTCTCACAGCATTCATTTTACTGGACCAAAGCTGTCTTAACAAAAAAAAACCACTTGTATTTACTGAAATACAAACGGATCATCACCACATGCATTTACTTTCACTTTTCTAGTCCTTGGCCCAAAATAAACATTAGAGCATTTCCCCCCCCCCCAAAAAAAAAAAATTGAAGCAAACAAAACCAAAAACCCCACACCAAACAAAACCAACCAAGCAAAAAATCTCTTACCTGACAGCTTTTCAACTTTTTCTTTGTCTCAAATTTGTGCTCTAAGTGCTAAGATTAAGAAGTACTGGATATAATATCATTTGAACCCACTTTTCATTAAAATGTGTAGCAATTTTTTAGGCATTTCTAGCTTCAAATACAAAAATGACTGTCCTTTTATATGCCCCTCGCAACATACAGTGTAAAGATGAGAATCAAGTATTGAATTAGGAAAAATGCCCAAAGACATCAAATAAGAACTAGAAAAAGACTGATGAAGCAGAAATTCAAAATTAAATTAATAGAATTCTGCTACTAAGAAAAAAATTACATTTTTCCTACACTTTGTAACAGTCTTTCATCACCAAAATCCTGGATTTGCAGATTATATTTTGTCATTTATCATTATGAAATTTTATTCAATCTAAGCACAAAAGCATTTCTTAGTAAATATCAGTCTTATTGCCTAGCAAATGCATGGGTATTTCATAAATAAATAACTTTTATTAATAAATTATTATGGCAATAAATAAGTAATGTTTAAATTATCCACTAGCAAAGCACAGATACTGAGCATTTTTTTTGTTTTAAATTCAGATTCCCTAATTCATTCTTTACTTCATGCTGCCACAATAGTATTATACAGATCTTATCTGCAATTTTCCAAACTCTAAAGACTGTGTTAACTTTAACTGTCTCTCAAATTGACTGGATTATGAATTTATGGAATGAAGATATTTATGCAATGATTAACAAGAAAGCAACAAAAAAAAGACTCCAAACTACACACAAAGGTAAATCAAATGAGACAGAAATTGAAATTCTAAACAATATGTACCAAAAGTCAGTGGCTGTTTCCATCTCAGATATTATCCCCAAGTACTAGAAATGAAACATTTTTAATTAGAAGTAGGGGCATATAATATGAAACAATGAAATGCAAAAAATATGATAAAGTTTTTAATTATTGAGATGAACACAGTTTTGTCCACTCAGGTATTTGCTACATATTCCTTGTGTGGCATTATTTTGACAGACTCATACTTACAGTTCCCTTTTAATACTCTAGAAAGGAATAAAACTCTGCAGAGCAGAGCAGAAGCATTCCTGCTGCAGCCAGCAGAAAAACCCAATCTACACTTCAATGGCTAATCCTCCTCTGGCTAAACACGGAGATAGCAACTCACTGTAATGTCAATATTCTTGGACTGCACTGGGTGCTCTCATCTGGGAGACAGCATTTTCCTGGAATGAACCTGTCTGGAAGTGGAAAAACTGAACCAAACCAAATACATGAAATAAGGAAGAGCAAGGATGACTTTAAATATCATCTAAATTGTGAAATCATTCTCTAGAAGGATTTGAGTCAAACCCAAAGTAGACTGAGTGAGGATTTTGTGCAGCTGCTTAAATCTGTATGGTGGCCCAGAAGTGCTGAACTAGAAAGAGGCACATTATCCTCTCTTTCATCCTCAGCTTCACACAAAGCTGCTATTGAGAAACACTGACTCTGCTGAGTCTTCCTGGCACAGGGAGAATGGTAGGGAGTTTTGGAGCAATGAACAATTTATCCTGAAATGTTTTGGGAGAGGGAAAAAAAGCATTTTATAAAAAAAGCAGTATATGCCATTAACAATCATCGAAGTTATTGTAGCCATAAATAATTTCCTCTATGAGGGAAAGCAATCTCAAGGGAAATAATGCCTTGGGAGGCAAAACTTGCATAAATGCAAAAATAAATCTTTAAGGGGAAAGCCTGTCCAGTCAAAATGATCTGCTGGGCTGTGGGGACGAAGTGACCAAGGGGACAATCTCACAGAGTGTCTATAGTGCAAATACGCAGCTTAGTGTCTTTAAAGCAGTAGAATCTGCATATTGAACAATATGCAAATCACAGGCACTGTTTTCACAATCTCAGAATGTTCAGACCTTCACCCTTAATAATCCCAATGAAGACCAGTGTCACAACCCAGCAGCAACAGGCGTGTCTATGAGGACAGAGAAAAGGATGATAGCCAAGCTCAAAGGTTCCCCACTGTTGGCTGAGCAGCCAAAAGCACATGTCCCCTGTCAAGGGCCAGGCTGGCTCACGCTGGCACAGGGCAGGATGGGCACAGAGAGGATGAACAGGACTATGGAGCTGCATTAGCAGGTATTAAGCACAGAACATTCCAAGAGAAACATTTCTTCACACAACATACAACTGAACTGGGAAAAACTGCAACTGTGCCATGGGTGTTGCAAGGGCCAAACTATAAATGTCTTGAAAAAGATTTAGACAAGCTCCTGAAGGATAAGTCTATCAAGGGATATATGATATGGCAGTTCAGCTACAACTTTTGACTTAGAAGTCCTTAAACTATTGATTGCCATAAACTGTAAGAATATAAAATTACCCTTTTCTCAAAAGGGTCTTCCAATACTTTTCTGTGACAATCTGCTGTTGGACTAAATAGAATTTTGGCGTGACCTAGTGATATTTTTCTCATCTTACCCATCTTCTGTAAGTATATGTGGAATATCACTGAGAGCCTTTAATTTGCCATCTGCCACAATCACCTCCTTTTAAGCTGAATTGACAAGAATACTTATAAAGCCACAAGGTATACGCTTGCTCAATTCAGTATAGAAGCAGTAATTTTAAATTCCAACAAAGAAATAATTTTGATGAAATAACTTACTAAGCAATTCAACTCCTATTGAGTTGCTTAAAGGAATACTATGCATAGACTGTTCCTACTTCTATATTTCGATCTTTTTTTCCTAACAGCCAATATTTTTATTGCAACTTGCTTAATCCTTGAAAAAAGTCTATTCATTGCATATTCACAATTTGATTTTTCCAGCAGCTTATACAAAAATATTTTATTGATATGCCCTGATGAGACAATTCCCTTTAATAAAGAGAGGAAAAAAACCCACAAGAAACCAAAGGTCTGCTTAATATAAACATCATAAAGGACCAAAGAAAACTTACACAAGCAAAATGGATTTTATAAAGTCAAATCTGGCCCATTGTGAAGCAGGTTTGCACAGGTTATTGCTTAACAATAAAATTACCTGTGCAAGGACACAAAAGTGTGTGAACATGCTAGACACTGATCTAAGTGGATAACATAGAGCTGCTTCAAAATCTGTAAATTTTCTAAGGGTGGGGGCTCAGAAAAGATTAACTCAGGGTGAGGCAGCAGATTTCTGCTGTGGAGCTTTCCCAGGCCTGGATGCAGAGGTAGCTTGAGTCTGACTGGCTCAGATCAACTTCATGAGCTAGGCAGGCTCTTTCCAAAAGTTAAAGAATTTTTTCAAATATAAAAAAAAATATGAGAGCTTCCTATAAACATTATTACATGCATTGAAAAATGAAAATCCTATGTAGAAAAATTCCCTCATCTCATCCAGCAAAATATAGTTGTCTGTTCTGGCCAAGATAAGGCACTAGATTTTATCATATTCAAATTCACTGCACAAATATTATATGCAAAATTCAGGTTAAAATTGAAACACACAGTGAACATTTTCACATATCCAGTAATTTTTAAACTTACTATCTATTTTTTTTTTTGTTATTTTTTTTAAAGATATGAGTTCCTTCGGTTGTGACCTGGGATATTTCCCCAAGTTAAGAAAATAATTATTTCAACAATACTGTCTCCATACAAAGATTAAGAATTCAAAACTAATTTTTCATATCATGAATCCAGGATAGTGGGGCTAGGTACAATGTAATCCTGGGAATGGTTAAATTTGAAAGAAATGCATAATTCTGAACTCCCAGTTTTGGGCTAAACAGACATATCCATCATCCCGCTGACTGACACTGGACAGAGCAATCCCAAAAGAGACCACACTAAGGTAACAGACTCTTCACCACATTGACTTTTTATATCTAAATTATGCAAATCAAGAAATTAAATGAGAAATACCATCTCTCTTAGAATGGCATCAATTTGACCATACAACTTAATAAATGAGAAATAGTATGTCTGCTTTCCTTTCATACCAGCATTAAATATTAACAAGAAAAAAGATTCTCCACTGAAAATCAGTTCAATGCTAAGAACCACATTGGCATAAATCACATCAGGAGAAACCTCTATTAGTGTATAAATGTTTTGTGTAGGTAAAATCCTGGAATACTTATAAAATTGCAGGAAAACAGTGTTGGGCTTAATCTGGCCACAGCTGCTGACACATAACAGAACCTGTATTTCTGTGGACTTTGCTCTCATAAGAAATACATAGGTATTTCTCTCACCACATTCTCCTTTAAGTAACACCATAATATCTGGTATTTGTACAATTTGTAAGAAAATGTCTCTTCATCATGAAATCTTGACTGTTCAGTAAAATGTCCATTCCTCTCCACTACTGAGCACGGGACAACTATTTATTAGAGCATGACTGCTGGTGTACTACAGGTACCATGAGGATGTATAAGCAAATGTGAAATGGTACCTCCAGATGGATTTTACCTCCCACAATTCACCACTTTCCCTTCTAATAAAGGGAATTGGTGACTGCAAATCTGATCCCAGAATCACAGAATATTCTGAGTGGGAGGGGCTCCACAAGGATCACTGAGTCCAACTCTTCAGGAAATGGCCCTTACAGGGACTGAATCCATCATCTTGATGCTATTAGCACCATGCTCCAATCAACTGAGCTCACCCTGAAACCTGAGGAATAAAACCTACCATGGATAAAAAAACTATCCAACTTACAATTTCAATATATCAAAGCAGCAATCAGAATTCAAATTGATTTCCGTGGGTTTGGTGGGGTTTAGGGTTTTTTGAAAGTTTCTAGCACATGCAGAAAATTATCTAAAAGTAAAAAATAATAAAACTTCATTCTTCCATTAAGAGTGATTTCAAAGTGGATATTTCAAATACTCCCAGCTTCCTCCTTATTAGCAACATTAAGGCATCTAACACAAAAATATATGTCCATGATCTGCTAGAGAAATACTAGTCATTACAGCCTCCTTTATCCATATCTCGTCTAAGGGAAGACAAAAGCTGCAATAAAATTCCATTTCTGACTAAGATGTGTTGCATAGCAATCTTTATTCACCTCTACTCTCTGAATTAGCCATATCCCACTGCAAAAATTGATCGTTAGCTTTGAATGCAGTTCCTTCAATGTGTACATCCCTGTATGTGCAAAGACATGATTCATTTCCAGCCAGTTCTTTAAGTGAGCTCCTCATTGTACACAGCTGCACTTGAGGACAGGAAGCAAAATAAAAGCATATCCATTTTCCCAGGGAAAATGTTGCACTTCTACCATGTAGACACAGTGAGGTTACTATAACACTATGAAAAAGAGGGCAAAATTGATTTACTACTTATTTTGTATTCTGAACACTGGTAGATATTATTATATTAGAAACTTCAGCAGGTGATAACTGGGAATGGGGGTGGGGGACAGCAGCGTTGTATTTCAAATTAACAGAAATAAAGTATCAGAGGGAAATCTTCCTATGCTACATTTATAGTCCCCATATTAAACAATATTAATGTAAGATAGCCCATCTGCAATTAACATGATGACATCACATATATGATACACCTTAACTGCATTCTCAAAATCTCTAGCCTTGACATTTCAAGTGCAGGGAACTGACATGAAATGAATACTCTAGGATCTTTTCCTTTTGGGAGTGTAGGGGGTATTATTCTGCATTTTTTTGACTTTCCAAATCTCCTACAAGCTTAGTTAGGCAAACATTTCATGAGCTAACAGTGCCTCACTACGCTGTGTGGCTATTTCCACAAAGACACCCTTCTATTGATCAAACTTACTAAAGTGTTTGTTGACTGCCTCAATCTGCCAGATACATGACTGCTTCATGTGGGAGCCCAATACAAAGCAATTACTAGGTAGCAATTAATTAGACATGTTAAATATAAACTGATTTATTTAATCAGAAAACACACAGCACTGAGTAAGGATATTTGAATAACACACTTTTCTTGGCCAATCTCTTTTGAGCCTGTGAGCTGAGCTCCTGGGACATTAAGGGCACAAACATGGCACTAATCCTTCAAAGCATCATCTGCGGTGGTGACACAATCCAGATGCTCAAGCAGAAGCAGATTCAACATGAATGGGAATTATGCCATGGAAATTGCACTGAGCAGGGATACATCCCCTCTGCAGTACCCAATGCAGGCCTTGCATAAAGCAGGCCTAATAGCTGAGCATCACTCTTCAGCTTTAAACACCCCTTGCCCTGGGGCTCTTTCTTCTGTTTCCTTTCTCAGGTATCAATAAATATTAGAGAAATAGCGTGCTAAATAAGAACAGAACTCTGGTTTTGCATGCCAAAACAGTAGTTGAAAGCATTTTGTTTAGAACATCTATTCCAGGGTTTCCTTACATGGTTTATAGATTACTATAGAAAAAAAAAAAAAGGATGACATCAATAGAGGAATGTAAAATTTGACCTTCAGCTAGACAATGATTGGCATTGACTGTAATTCTTCATGAGATTTCACATAATCAACATGCTGATGCATGCAGGGAGAGCACATAATCTGTTGCTTTTGATCACAGACCATTTTTTGCCCGAGAAAAAATCCAGCACTGGCTTTCAAGAGTGTAAGGTCTGTGACAATTGCAACCGGAAACTAAAATTATGGAGAAAATAGCAAGTGAAAGTTGGAAAATCATACTATTTTAATTTGCACAAAATAATACAATCACACAAAGTTTATAAGCTTCAGACTGAGAAGAGATTATTGATTTAATCCAGTGGCTTGGTCTATGGGTGTTTGCCACAAATTTGCAGAATAGATTTATCATCTTTGACTTCTGCTGACACATGAGACAGATGCAGTCCCTACCCTACCAACTCTTTGTTTTATTCAGCAGTTCTTGGGGAGCCTACAAATATTTCCAAGCTAAAGACAGACATCAGGTGCACACGGTAACATTCAGGCTGCGAAGCAGTCCTGTTCCTTCTCCATCAAACATTTTAAAAAGAACACCCCAGTTATCAATATATATACTTATTAATCCTGTTGGATTTTACATCCTTGTAATAATCTAGTCAGTCATTCTGCATCAGTTCAAGCAGTCTCTCCTACAATGCACATCACCAATAAATGTTATCTACATTACCAATAGCAGGGTATTGCTGAACTGTACAATTGCACATGGAAATTCAGGGGTTGCACATAAGCAGTTAATAATTGACTCAGGTAATTTTTCAGTATTTGTGTTCACTTGCAATAACTGCATAGGCAAAGGGATACACAGAGTAGAATGAAATCTGGCCCTCATTAATAACATGGCAATGACTATGGTTAAACAGACATTTTTAGGACAGAAGAACAAGGTTCAAGAACCAGGCTGAGACAATTCCCAATAGAAAAATTAAGTCTTGCACCTTTTATGGCAACTAACAGAGTTCCAGTGTTAACAGTTCAGGAAAAACAGTTGTTTTTTGCGGGGGTTTTTTGTGCTGGTCAGTTACAATTAGAATTTCCCCTTTAGCAGGCAAGAGTTTCAGAAGGAAAAAGTAGTAACACCTCACGTAAGGAGGAAAGGCTGTGATTCTTCCAGCTGTATAAACAATTTTGCACTCTAAGTTTTACCAAGACTACAGATGCTATGCCACACAGTTCAACACTCACAGGCATAAGTTCAGAATCAGAATTATGAAAGCTTTACATTTGTATACTACATTTTTGACTATGTTAAATGTGGAACTCAGCTGAGCTCAAGGTTCAATACAAATTGTTGACAAATTGAGAAAAAGCTGTATAAATCAAAATAACTTTCCTCAGTAACAATATATTCTTTATAAAATGCTTGATATGAAGAAAGGGAAAGATGAAAATGTCTCCCTCACCAGCCTGCAATGTGTTGGATTTGTAAAAGATTTGATCAGGTCATCAAAAACTGCGAAGAGTAGCTGTTCACAGAGCAATTAATCCAAAAAGAAAGGCAACTGTCAGTTCAAATTCAAATAGGCTTTTTCTTCCTCTGGTCAACAAACACGGGCTGTCAATCAAAACTCGTTCACACTCGTAACAGTTTCAACCAACTTACTCACTGCTCTGATCATGCATGTACATATGTGCATTTTAATAAAAACAGTGTCCCTCCTATTTCCTCTCTAGTATAAAAGAAATAGATTTTTCCCCATCTTAAAAGGACTCCTAACCAAACAATCTTTCTCAAAGTATTCAAAAGTACAAAAGTCAACAGAAGCTTCCACTTTAGTAACCCTCAGCTTATACTTCAGTATAAGCTTAAAATGACCCATTTTCCAGCCCAGATGTACAATATGTTCATATTCCCCAAGTGGAACTCCAAAAAAGAGCAGATATGACTGTATGGCAAAATGGCAAAACAGCAAAACAGTTTGAATAGGAATTTCTGTGCTGAATGTGTAAACAGAAGCAAGTTAGAAAACATAGTGAAATGGTGCACCTTTCACTATGAAAGAAGAGACAACATTCTTTCTTGGTTATACACACATATGTAGGGAAGGAGGACATTTCAGCTGGCCCCTTTTTAAATTATTCATTGTTGCACACACATTTTTAGTTCTAGAAAAGGTCAGTCTTCTTCTGATTCCACAACACTTTCTTGTGGAGTAAAGAAGAGTCCCATGAATATGCAGATGCACATCCCTGTAACACTTCAGTCACTGTGCATTAATGTGTGTTCTCTGTATATTTCAAAGTCAAACAAATAATACCTGTCATGAACATGAATTTCTAATATCTTCTATATTTCATTTTAAATGAAATGTCAAAATGATGGAAAATATTTTCTAGAAAGTTGCAAAGGGCAGTGCCTAGTAAGAAGCTGCAATATGTAATTCTGCACTAGTGCAAAACATCATTAAAGGGACACTGCCACAAATTTGAATCACATTTTTTAAATCATTATTTTCTTACCTTTGTCAATCCTTACACAAACATTTCTGAGAACAGAAATCTGTTTGTAATCCTGATTTGTTATTCTTCAATTACAATAGCCAGCTAGATTTCCCTACAGCTGAGAAAATGGATGCCACTATACTATTTTTCCTTTGTTATGCAGTATCATGTTGACATAATATTTACAAAATCCACTGAGCTGGAAGCCAAGTTTGGATGGGTGGTGTTTGCAAAAGATTGATTTTTCTGGCTCTGTCACCTGGCATGCATAAAAATGCTTTTATACATTTATTCACCAATATTGGTTCAGCTGATTAAGCACCAAGGAAGTCTTAATCAGTTTATGAGGATATTCCAGCCACTCGCATTCAAAACCTAAGCTGCCTTTTACATCCATAAGCCAGGCCCAGCAGCTCTCCTCAGCTCGTTGACATCTTTCTCCTGTCCTTGGCAATCCCACCTTCCTCAGAGCACTCAGGTTGCATTTTCTGTAATCACTCCACACCCATATGTTCCCTTTTCCAGATCACACACAGCACACTGTGCTCTGCCAGGGGATCCTTGTTAACCCACTGAGTTCATTTCACTAGATTAGCTGTGTTCATAAAAAGAGAAGTCATTAAGGCAAGTGACATTATTTTATCAGCCAAGGAATGCAGGAGAGTGGGGTTTGGTGGTTTGCCTGGGGGTAGGGTATTGGTTTTTTTAATGTTGGCACAGTCTTAATTTCTTTCACTATTGTTATTTCAGACTTGTGAACCATCCAAACATAGTTCACAGAGATGAAAAGATAAATCTTAGCAAAAAGAGAAAGCATTGATTTTCAGACAGCAAATGAATCTCTAATGTCCATACTACCTTCACTGTGATCTCTAGCAGATAAATTATTAATGCAAGTGTATGAACATCATTTTGTTGTGATTAGATTTCACTTAAATTTTAATTTAAAAAAAGTCACAGGGGATTGAAGAAGCAGTCACATAAGATAAGCGAGTCAGTCAAAGTTTTATTTTTCATGTTTGTGTGCTGGGATTATCTGGAATCTTATCATTCATGCAGCAAATTACCAAGAACTACATTAAAAATGTGTATAGCCATTTTCATTTTTAAAAGATTCAAGACTATAAATAATTAAATGGGTGAGACATCTGTTATTTATGAGCTGAAATGACAGTTTTAATTTAGTTCTTCGTTTAGCTGAGCCTGACGTATTGAGACTAAGTAAGAGAAAACAGGAAATATTTTTAAATGTCATGTCTCAGAGTTTAGATCTTCCAAGAGTGCAAATCACATGCTTGGAGTTTTTGTTTGTTATTTGTTCTTTCCAGATCCATCAGAGAACACTTTTCATTTTTGACCTAGCATTGCATATCCATGAGGGTTCTGATGACAAGGTAGAGCAACCACAGTGGCTTCACAAAATAAATCAGCCACGTTACTTCTCTGCAAACATTCAGGAGACAAATTGTTTATTTAACACATGGATACCAGTCAGACATGTTGCTCAAACTACAACACTGTTATGAAGCAGGTATTTCCCATACTTTTCTCCTTTATTTCTCTCTACTACCACACTAGAAGAACATTTATTGTTGTGAATCAAAATATTCCCTGTGAGAAAACAGAGGGCTCAGAAAACTCTGTAGCAAGGTTTGCACAGAGCTGATTGTGTCAGATAAAAATAAAAGGTGCCCATCTCCCCCTTGCCATCTCTGGTTTGGGGAGGCAAGGTTGGCTTGTTCTAGAACTATTGTTTTTCTCTCTTCTTTTTGCTTGTTTTTGATTTTTCTTTTGTTTTAATAAAAAGTTTACATACCATGAAATGATTCTTTAGGAACAGACCTTTAAAGATTCTCTCTCATCACTGGTTGTTGAAACTACTATATCATATGTCTGCTAACTTTGAAAGACAAGGGAATGGGCACAAATTAGAGATTTACTATTCAAAGGATTTTTGCAGGCTTCAGTGAACAAAAAAAAGGCATCAAATAATTAGAATGTAAAAGCATTTTTTTTTTAAGTAAAAAAGAATTATTTGTTCATGATTGCAGCTATTTTTGCGTACTCCAGCTTCAAACAAGCCACACAGCCCCAAAGCCAAAGGACTCAGAAATCAGAACTCTGAAAGTAAATAAACTGAAAATAGATGCAATTATTTGTATAAATCTATCATTACAGTTAACTTCAGATCTAGTTTACCTGGGAAATAACTGTCCCCAGTCTCTGTCTGAGAAAAGCAGATTCATAGCTTGAGGGTATCACAGGGCATGGGGAGGTGGGGTGTTGTGTGAAATTCCACTGAGACAGAAGCTTTCCAATAGAGAGGAATGTCCTAATTCTTCTCAAACTGAGGAGAACGAGCTCTGCACTTCCATGAGATCAGCCTGGGACAGAAGGACAGAACTGCTTCAGAGGTGTTGGACATAAACAGTTTTCACTGAAATCCATGGGAGTCATCACTGCTCTGAGAGAAAGGGCTCGTGACACATGTTGAATGGCAGAGGCTGATGGAAAAAAAAAAAAAAATGGAAAAAGGCCTAAGTCTAGAGACCTGCAATAACAAGCTATCTTTTATTAGATCAGTCATGAGATGTTGGATAGGAAAATATTCTAGCTGATCTCATAAAAGATTTTATCTGTCCCTATGAACATTGCAATTCTTAAATCCTAGGCCACCACTGCCACAACATTACCGCCCTGTCTAGAACCTGCAGTAACTTTCTTTTGATACCTTATTGTTTCACAGAGGAACAACTATATATTCAGAATCTCAGGGTAGTATAACCCTCCCAATGTTACACACCTCTTGCTTATTTTTGGTGAAGCAGATAGAAAACCAAAGCCTTAAGGTTTTGTTTCTTCACCTGCTGCAATGCAAGGAAAAAGGCATTTCAAAAACCTGTATATTTTACATCTTATCTCTTAAACAAGAAAAGGCAAAACAAAGTAATACTGACATTTCATTCCTGTAGAAGAAAGTAAGTCTCTCTCAGCATCTTATCTTATTTCTCATTGGTCATTTCCCTTTTATTTACTAGGATAAAATTGAAGTGTTGGGGTTTTTTTTTCCACATACAGACAGGAAAGAAAAAGAAAAAAACACCCAGCAAAAATGAGGTGGGAAGGAATGCATTCTTTTTCCACTGGAAGATTAGTTTGTCTATTAAAAAAAAAATCACAACAAATTTTCACATAACAAAAACAATTACCTTACTCACCCCCCCCACCCCCATATGTAGCAGTTGAGGTATGTATTAAAAGGGAATCAGCAAGAAGGTAGCAGGTGTTGAGGAGCATTCAGGCCAAAGACACCTGCTGTAGATGTCAAGAAAATTGAGAGAAATTAGGGACATCTAAGGGGACAAACACAGGTGAAAGCTTGAAAAGTAACAGGGTGCCAGGTGAAAAAATAAACAGTGCTAATCAGGCAGATGAAATTAAAAGCCTGCAGGTAAGCACTGCTGAGATGCCCACCTCATGAGTATAATCATTTGTAGCCACAGAAATAAACTTCAGAAGTTGCAGCCCAATGTAAATATCATTATATACATCCTGTAACATCCTAAAAAGCTGTATGAGCTCATTTCAAATCCAACATTTTTCTTTATTTTTTGTAAGAGGAAACTAGTATGTCCTGAAAACAGTGAATAAAAGAGAAGAACATAAGCAGGACTGCACAAAATAGCCTGTAACAAGGTACCATTTAAGAGCATCTGGAAATCAGATGTCAAGGGGGTGGCTTTGAGTGATGAGAGAAATACCTGCTCCAATGCCAGCAAGGGGCAGCTATTTCAGCTGTAGAGCTGTGGACTCTGATCTGCAGAAACCTACTGCATCTGGAAAACACTTTCTGTTTACATGTACTTGAAATGGGGATTTTTTTGAAGGTCATAGATTAATAAAGTACAATTTTACTTTTGTGAGTCAAACTTTATCAGGAAACCCTAAAAGATAGGAAGAGCAGGAATCACATATTAAACTGCCAATGGCATTGCTTCTCAGAGTTCTGAAGCAAAAGAAGAAACACATGCAAACTGAACCAAGAGAATTGTTATTTATATGAGCTGAAGCTCAAAGCCTAGCAGTGACAAGGGACTGGCTCTCTTTTAAACAAGAAGGGGACCAATGCCACGCTTGTTTAATGTGGGCAGGGCCCAGTGTTTGCCTGTAACATTGGGCAGGTTAATGGAGGCAAGGAGAAGATGTGCCTTGCCAGTCAAGCACCCACCCGGTGCCTTTGTGTCCCTCAGGGCTGCAGCAGCACCGAGGGAGGAAAATTCCTGCTGCCTCAGGTGTCCCGGCTGCATGGCCAGTATGGGCTGCTTGGGCCACTTGGCCAGTCTGGGGGAACCACACTGCTGGCACTGAGGAAAGGACACCGAGGGAATATTTGCTGTCACTTACCAGCCCAAGGACAGCAACTAATTAAAAGAGTTTTGAGAGTTTAGGGCACTGAAAATCAAATGCAGGACCATGCTCAGATCAGTAAGAAAAATTGCTGTCACAGAAGATACCGACTGACCATGACATAAACCAAAGGAAGAGGCAGGCAGGTGCTGCAAAGGGGAAGGATCTGCTCTGCAAACAGGTCCAACGTTCAGCATCTGAAGGAGGCGACTCAGTTTATCACTATCCGGAACAAGGTACATGTCATATGTTGCAGAGATTCACATAGGTTCCTTCAGTCCCTTGAATATCAGGCAATTTCTGCAGAAAAGCTTTTGAGCACCATAGAAAACACTGCCAGATTTAAAAGCAGGTGTATTTGTTATACAGGTATACATTCTATATTAAAAGCATCAAAAAATGTTCAAGATGAACTAAAAGTTTTAAAGTGTACAGCAAGCTCACTTCCTTAGAAACCCCTAACACCTACAATAATGTCGATAGCATTAATTTTAAGCAGATAAATGGAATACGCCACTATCACCAACACTGACCTCATATTAAAAATTAAAGGAAAGCATGTTAAAAAAATCAAAGTTAATCAACCTTTCACTTGTCTTCCTAGTGTACCACTGAAAGAGCTTAAATACTAGTGTGACCTTTGTAAAGGTTAAGGATTCTGTAGTTGTATTATGGGTAAAATAATTAAAACAACCTACAGAATATCTTTTATCTACAGATTAGTGCTACAAAAAGAGTTCATCAAAACTTGCCAATTTTGCTTCCCCACCTAAAGACAACAGAACTGAATAATTTTCCAAACTAAAGTCTGGGGGGAAAAAAGCCACTTCCAAAATAAACTCAAAGCTTAAAATGGATCACAGTCTTTTCAGGAAAATAAAAATACCCAACAGTTTTCAAAAACATTAGAATGTTATGAGCTAACACAAAGAAGAGAGCTTTGCCTCTAGTTCAGGTCCTATTTTTTCATCAAATGTCAAAATATCAGATTTTGTCATTACAAATACAAATGTGAGATCTTGATTTTAATTACAGGATGTTGCAGTGAGTGCTAAGATGTGGATATCAGAAATAAAATTAAATAAAATTTAAAAATACAATAGCTTGTCTTTTTCTTTGTCAGGAAATGTCAGCAAAAGGACATAATGTATCCCAGTGCACTATCCCAGGTGTATCTTCTGAACCAGTACTACTGACATGTCAGGAAATCATGGAAAACATAACAAGGTGTACAACCTCCTGTTCCAATAATACTAACCTAGTAGGATACCTTGAAAAAATAAATTTATATACACCAGAATGCCTTTATAATCCACCCATACAATAGAAAGAACACATTTCCCATTCCATAGCAATGTTTCTAAAATGGAGGAAAGCAACTTGATAGAATTTTAGGTTAGTTCAGTTTTAAATTATTTTGATAGGAAGAAAGAAAATCCAACTGTAAGCTTTGACAGGATGAACAGCTCTACATGTGTAAATCCTACTTCACCACAGTTTAAGTACATAAGTAACTATTTCCAAGTGATTGTGTGCAAAACAAAAGTAATAGAAATTTTCTATTCTCCTCCCACTTGCATAATAGCTGACTGCATTTAATTGAAACCTTCTTTAAAACTTTTGAGCTGAGACTAATGATGGCAGTTTTGAGACAGCAGAATTTTTTTAAAAAGGAGTTGATGGGATAAAAAGAGGGTTTTAATAAAAGACTGTTTGCAACATTGACTAGGGTGTTTACTGGTGCAGAAATACCAGAAACTATCAACATACATCTTTGCTCAGGTAGGCTGCCGATAAAACTTATGTGACAAAAAAGAAAATTCTTCCCCGGATTTCCACAAGTACAAGGTATATTATGCCAAAAGCTTAGTGTGAAAGGAAAAAAAAAAAAAAAAACTTTCTTCCAAAAGCCACTTGCTGCAGTTCCCTGAAGCAGAGAAAAATGTCTGTAGATGAACAACAAAAAGTCAAGGGCAAATCTCGAACAAGTTAGAACGGTGTTAGCATTTCTCATGTGAGTTGTCCCAGGCGTTGTTCAGGCATAAAATAAAGGGTTTGTTGAGCACAGTAACAAGAAGTGATGCTTCATTATAGGGTACCAGAAACAAAAATTTTTATATCATTCAGATATTTATAGTCATATCTGGGGGGAAAAAAAAAAACACCCAACAGATATTTGATGGAGACACAACCTATCTCTGAAATAATTCAGTAGTCTCTAAGTTAAGGTACAAGGTAGTGAAAATGAAGAAATTGTAACATGTCCCAGTGCATATAATATACTGTTTGCAGGAGATTGAAGGCTAGATGCAGTAAAAAACTTAAGCTCAGAAGCCAAATTGTAACCTAGTACATAACTCTGTAATAGTCTGTTTTACTTAATGTTTTCAGCCCCAGTATCAGGGCACGTGGGACATGCACCTGCTGTCTGCCTGCCTAGCAGCCTTCTGAAACACAAATTAGGCATCCCTTTGTCTTAGGAAGCCACCAAATGAGCAAACTGAGGAAGTTGGAGCTCTTTTTCTGTGAAGGTTTCATGACATTTATTGCCAGGAGTGTGGTCTCAGTGTTCCCCATGCACAGCACAGCACAGGCTGACACTGGCACACCTGAGCGTGTCCCAAATAGGCCCAGGGAAGTGCGAGCATGAGCTCTGCTGCCTGGTGCAAAACACAGACACCGGCCAGAAGAGGAACTCGACACACAACTGGCCCTCGCTGGCATGCTGCAGGGAATGATGTGGGTCTCAGGAACATCAAAAGTGGCACCAAACAAAAATAGGCATTTTCCCCACTTTTCCTACACCCAGCTTCTTACACTGATTGTTTCATTTTAAATAACGGTCTTCCTGACTTTGAATATATAAAGCATAAATAACTGTATAAGAAGTGAATAAAAATACCCAGGCTTTCCTTATTTTTAGAAAAGACTTAAAAATTTTAAAAAACCAACAAAAAGAACCACCAAAACCAACCAACAACCCCATCAAAAAAAAAAAAAAGAAAGACCCAAAACCTACAACTGCTTCATTGTCTACATATAAACTACACAGAGAAAATGTCTGTCATTGTCAAGCTCTTTCCGTTGGACTCCTAGTACTGAGAATCCACTTTAGAGGTATATTTCCATAGCGCAATGATGCTTATTCACCTATTAAGTTAATCAGTGGTATTTGTTCCCTCTGGATATGGTTTTGAAAAATTTTTTTAATCCAAGCTTTCTTTTCAAGATTGCAGTCAAGACTGGAGGCAAAACAAAATTAACTCTAATTGTACTTGGTCTACCAAGTTGCATGACTCACCACTTCAGATACTAAAAATTCATCCGTGGAAAAGCACAAAGCGCTCCCAAATGCCTGACAAGACCTGCTCTTCTTACTTGACAAGCTGAGTCTGAGAAAACTCTTAATGGATTCACAGCAGTGAGGACAAGCAGTTAAGGATACATTTGTATGGGAGCTGATCCAAGCAGCACTTCTACACAGTATAGCACAGTCCCAGCCTGCCTGAGAACATCAGTGCAGTGCTGCACTCAGGGTAACAGGTCCTGCTAAGCTCTGCAAAATGCATCACCTGCACAGCTCCCCACTGCAAGAGAAACCTGCTTCACACAGTCCAGCAATATTTATCTAGCTTGGCTAAAAAGTATGAAAAAGCCATCCAAAAGTGTTGTGTGACAGGTCTTGTGGGCTATGGCAAACTACTGCATCCTCTGCAATCTTGGTCATAATGCCCTTTCAGTTTTGGTACACATGACCACAAAAAGATCAGTTCCTTAGGTGATGGATACTCAGAACAATGCAAGGAAACCTGTACCTGCAGTTGCCCACTGCAGCTATGGAGTATATAGCATTGATTATATGCAGCTGGAAACAGACTGGTTTGTGGCATTTCAGGGAGAGCCCCTACAATGTCAGCCCTTCACTCTATCCAGAAAATAAATTCTTTAATGCTAATTAGCTGAGGTTTACTTTGTATTTATACAAAATTTTGCACATTTGATCCCTGACTTCATTTAAACTCTCAGTGCTACCATGTATAATAAGGACCACTAATAACAACTAAAGACACAGCAACTTTGAAAAATGTTTTTAAAAAAATACCTTGAAGACATTTAACCTTTCCTGTTTATGAAGAAAAATGAAGGAAAAACCCCCAACATAAGACTGCTGATTTCATACCTTGTGACTAACCAGGGAAAGGGAGAGGAAAGGATGTGCATGCTACAATTCTTTAAAAAACATGATCCAGGTCATAAACCTGCCTAGCCAGAGATGGGAAAATATTGGACTCCGTAACTCCAAGGAGCAGCTGCCCACATTTAAAATCTTCAAGTAACACAGGTATGTACAACAATTGAACTTCTGGAGCAAAATTCCCCCCCATGTCTGAGTGTCCATGATATGGGAAAAGAAACAGCAAAGCATTTCCACTGGGAGGCTGAACTCCAGACTGCACAGGTCAGCCTGCTCCAGTCCCAAGTTCTGTGACCTTACACAGGTGCCGTGCTATGGATGACTGCAAATCATTACAGCATAATAGAGCTCGAACAGAAGGACCAGCTCTCTGCTTTGCTCCATGCCTCTCTGGAGAGAGTGAACTGACACCCGATAGAATGGTAATCAATACATACCTGACACAAGTAATGTACATAAATTATAGATGAAGGATCATTTAAATACATTCAAACAGCACAGTTAGCCCCTCAGATGCACTTGAAATGTAGATCTTGTTAAATGAAAGTTGGTTTGTGATACATAATTGTACAGGGAACCTTTTTTCAACAGAGGCAGGTCACATTACAGGCTCTGGGACGAGCAAAAGACCAGCTGCTTCAGAGACACAATACTATCAGACTAAGAATACTGCCAGGTATTTCCTGCAGTTCCAGCTCCTTTACATTAACTGTAATTTACCTTAAGGTATTGATTGCCTTCACCAAAGTGTTTCTTGCTTAGTGATTCTATTCCATTCATTGCCTGCTTCCATGTTTCTGCTCTTTGCTGAAGGCTCAGCTAAGAACATTATTCATCTATTGTCCATCCCTTAGTTCAAGGACCTGATCTAAATAAAGGCACACATCATTTTCATCTTGCTTACACTACATATGAACGAGAATAATTCCTCCCAGAGCAGTTCCTCAGCCACATGTCTCATCTTCAGCAGTACTATGCTGATTTACACTAGTTAAGAATCCAGTCTGTGAGCTTTATATAAGCCCAAGAGAAAAATCAAGGCCCCAGGAAATCTGTCCTTTCTGAGATGCCAGTGAGAAATGAACTGAAGCAATCCATTTGTCATAAGCAAACTTTGTTTTTCATCTTTATTCACCTCTATCACACATTTTTCGTTCACTCATCACATGTTTCTCTTCTCTTTAGATGCTCACTTAGGAACATGAGAAAGAGCAATCCAGTTTGATTCAGAGGTCTTCCCCCTCAGATAAACAAGGAGTGGGCACTCACAGAAATAGGAAACTATACGAGTTCATTTTGCAACAAGTACCAAGGAATAAGTTATTACTGCAGACATAATTCAAGCTAAATCCCAATAGCTGCTATTTTAAACATAGATTAGTTTACTTTGTCATATGCAAGGTATAGACAACTTTACATGGTAACTAGTGAGCTAGAAAACTGATTAGTACTAATTTGGTCTCTAACCAAAAGTGTTAGGTTGGTGAGGGAAATACCATAAAAAAGTTTCTCATATCTTTAAACTTATCTGAAATATCTTTCCTTCGATTCCTTGTATATAATATAGTCACAGCTTGTACAAAGAAACTGCAAAGAAGAATGAAGAAACTAGAAAGAGGCTGTTGCAGAGGTAATCCAGCACACTAAGGAGAGAAAACCTGCAGGAGTAACTGATACAGAAAGTTTTGCACCAGCAAACACATTTTATCTGAGACCACACCTAGATTTTCTCAAAGTTAATCCTTCTCTCGAGGAATACAATTTGATAGCCTGCCCCTAACATAGCTCTTGCAGTCAAAATAATTTCATTCATACTTTAGTACCTCCCAGCTTTTAGTACTTATTTAGCCATATGCAAGAGTGAAATATCCCATTAAAAATGGGATCAAGAAATTCTACTGAAAAACTTACATCACCCTCACTGTAAAAATTTTGTCTAGTTTCAATTAAAGCTAAGAAAAATTGTTCTGCTCACAACAGTGTAACAATGAGAGCCCATGAGACTAAGACTCAATTGGTTCCAAGAGTTTTACCCTACACAAAATGGCAAAAATCAGCTAGAAATGTGCTCAACCTTCTCAACCCTGAGAATTCCTGTAGCACAGAGGAAATCCCTGTTTGGCAAAGAGCTCCTCTACAGCCAGCACACGTGGTAGCTTGGGAGATACCTGGAGTGCAGTTTCTGCAGCTGCCAAGAGCATCAGGGCAAGGGCAGAATTAGTGTAAGAAAATGGGCTGTTAAACTGGTTTAAAGCGTGTGCAGCCTGCCTGGAGCTCTGTGCTGCCACATAGCTGTAACTGAGAATTCAGATAAATTAATACACATTGCAGTCACCACAGCCACACATATGCAAACAGGATCCTTTTGATCCCAAGTACACACAAATGCATCAAATCAGGAGCTGTTTAATTGTTCAGAAGTCAATCTAGACTAGCACATGGTGTGAGCCCTTTCCAGTTCATATGTGGTCCTGTCAAGTCACTCAGCACACAAGAGCAGAGGATGAGGTCTAAATAAAATAACATGAACTTCATGAGGTCTTCCAGCCCAGCATCTTCCCCAGAGGGAACAGGGGAGCATCTGTCCTAGCCAAGGACAGTCCACAAAATGCCTTTTCTCACTCCCAACTGCCTTGGGGGGTGGCATCGCAGCCCCTTCTGTCCAGCCACATTGACCACAGGAACCATTCACATTTCTCCATTCTGCAGCCCTACCTTTCACTTCCCCTCTGGGAGATCAGGAATGGAGACTAATAGAGGGGAAAACTGTTCCTGGAATTATTTACAGAATTACTATATAACATGCATTTTGAAAAGGAGACGCCTGTGGGTGCATTTCCTTTGTGCAGGATGAGAAATCAGTTACATAACAGAAACCCACAGAGCAGTGAAGGCACAAAGCATTAATAAAGCACATTGAAGTTCACTCAGATTGAGGTGATGGGTCTGCACTGCCAGCTGGCCGTCAGACAGTCTGGCAATGTCAGAGGTCTTTGTGTCTCCTGATAGCAGAGACAGCACGGGCTACATGTAACCTCTCTGGAGCAGTATTTTATGTGATTGGTGGACATTTAGCTAAATGTTCATTATGCCTTTTTAGCCAAGACTTCAAAATGCAAATGCCAGGTACTGTATCTCACAGCAGATCAAGCTGGAAATTTTATCTCTCCATGTATTAAAGCCAAAATACAGAAAAAAATTCTAGATCAGGCTACAGTGCAGATTTTTATGTACATATGAAGCACACAAAACATGAAAACACATGCAGATGCTAACTAGAACAAAACTGCCAGAGTTTAATTGGTTGGCAGTCAGTGTGACTAGGTGGAAATAACTGCAGATTGTTCTATATTGTGAAAGAAATGAAAGCAGCAAAACCAAATATGTAAAATCAGATTTAAAAAATGAAAGCACAGCACCATTCCCAGCCACAACTATAAATCTGGATACAGTAATTTATTAGTAACAGTAAAGAAATTAACTGAATGATAAGAATTTTAATACCAATAATGACAATGTAATTGAAAATTTAATGAAATGTAATGAAAATTCAGAGGAAAGCAGGTAATGCCTGACAAAGAACAACAAACCTTACCCTGACCTCAGTATTTTTCCCTCACGTAGCACACTAGGGTAAGAGTGTGACAATGCAGTCACACCTTTACACACAACTTCCTGCCACGCATGCCAACGTTTGCAGTACAGCCAGGATTTTATTCTGGGTTTAGTGGAGCTGTGTATAAGGAAAGAGAGAGATTGTGAGATCAAATGATGAGCTCAACAAGCCCTGGCATGAGTTCCTAGGCTTAAGTAAAAGCTTGGAGGTCAGAGAAGAAAAGAGAAGGAGTTCAGAAAGGCAGGGCTATCCATCTTCTTCAAGTATTCCCAAGGCATTCAAGCCACTTCTGCTTCCTGGCAAAGTCTACCAAATATTTAAGGAAGCACTAAGGATGCTAAAAAGCACATTTTCCTTTTATTTCCTTCCTTTCCTCCTGTCTTCCCTCTAATGATTACTATTTCACTCTTTTCACCTTTTGTTTTACTTTCCCTTTAAATTTACAGTAGTGCAGACTGGTTCTAAAGGGAACTGCCTTGCCAAAGTGCATTTAGGCCAAGTTTGAGTCGGCATGAGTCTATCCTCTTGGTAAGAAGGCTGAGTAAGATCAGAAAAAATACCCATTGCATAAAGAAAGAGAATCACTGGTAAAGCCAGTTTCAAGTCAATCAAAACTATTAATGAATAGAGCAAATATTTTTGTCAAAAGAAAGAAAAACATTCTTCATGGACTAAGAATGAAAATACTATGTCAAATATTTAAATTGGTCTGGTATTTTAAACAAGGTTCCCAAGTTTAATTAAATAAAACAAAACACTGTTGTTGACTAAGGCAATTTTAAATCTTTCAGTTTTATACTTGTCCACTAACAAAAACCCCCACTTCCCACAAGTGAACATTGCAAGTCACTGTTGGAATATAGAACACAGAACCCAAAAAGCTGTACAACTTCTTTTATTAATCATGAGGTGCCCACACACTGAGGGTGATGTTGTCATTAGAATTCAGTCAGCTGTTTCATTACATAAAATAATACAGGGGTTTTTTTCTGAAATAAGTTGGCAAATACTAGCAAGAATACAGAGAAAGGAATTTTGGTACTGTACACATCCTCCAGTTGACATTGCTGGCCTGGTGCTACACTAAAACTCTTATGTTTCCCTTCCTTTTCCTCATCTTATTACAAGTTTGATTTTCTTATCGTTTCTACCTAAATAGAGTTTCTTTGAAATTAATAACAAGTGTTTCCTACAATTACACCTTAATAACATCTACATAGAGATTTTGTTTTAATTTTTGAAGATCATGGTCTGGCCAAGAGACTCTTCAAGCTAGAACCTAACTACTTCCAAGTGAAAATAAACGCAACCCAAAGAATTAAAAGCCTCTACTTATACCTACACTCACTCTGACCATTGCTCCCATTTGCCAAAGGGTGTCACAACAGCTGTCCTGCACAAATAGTCACAACAGTAATCCATGGATGACAAGACAATATAAAGAGGCCTTGAGCATAGCAAGCTGTGCTCAGTAGGACCTTCTGAAGATCAAGATTATTGTTGAAGTGTTGTACTATAGTTTCTTCCCAGTTTGGTGTGTGTCTGTAGCAAATTCTTACTCACTAGGGAAACTACTATCCAGGAAAACATTTCTGAAAGACTGAGAAGCATGATATGTTAGGTCTAGTCTGAGAATATCTCTTGAAATAGGCCTCAAAGGACCCAAATGATGGCATGCTACCAGAAGTAGGCACCAGACTTTTTTGCTTTATCAAGAACACTGAACTAAAACATGAACAAAGATGCCTGAGAAACGTGGCTTTTACTGACAAAAATTGTTTTTGTCTGGGTTTCAAGAAGAATGTTACAAGCTTGGGACACAAATGAGATTTTTTTTTCCTAAGGACTACAGTTTATGACTGGACTCCTAAATCCTTTAATGTATCCAGATTTTATCTTATTTTGCTCAATCCCAGCCCCCAATATGATTTTAGGAAAGTTTTCTGTGTCCTCTAGCAGAGATCCACTACCTGCTCAGTGGTACTTTACTCAGTATCTGCCAAAGCAGGCTATATCCCTGCAAAGGCCTGGAATTACCGAAACAGTTGTTACACGCAAATTCCCTGTGGAAGGGAGGCAGTGGGATATTATTGCCATTTTGTATGAACAGGCAGGTTTGTCTTACATAAACAAGAGCCTTACTACATAGCTGCAGTCCCCCCCAGATTCAAAAAGCAAAATATCTGCCATATTCATAAATCCCAGATAGCCTAAGAATCCCAAGAGCTACTCTGAAATGAGTTTCCACCTTCACAGGAGCTACATTATTCAAAGGACCTTGCACTTCTAATTTGTCATTGTAATGTGTTCTTCAATACCTTGCACTGACATTGTGTAATTTGACAGTGCTACATGAATTGCTCTCTGAGGACAAGTTATCCAGTAATATTCCCAGTGCCGTTAGTTTCACTGCTGAACATGGCTACTTTCACAAGAAGGACAGAGCATGTATTATTGCAGAATAATTATTTCCATATTGGTTAATTTTGTTACAGAGAGTAAAAGTGGCCTCACTGAAGCTTAAATAGCCTCCATCAGCCCCTCTCTCTGACAATCTCTTAAAACAAAGCTGAAACTGCTGAGACAGCAGTGATCAAAATTTATCATGTTCTGCAACAGAATGCTCTATTGCTGAAAAGTCTTTGGTGATGACACTTCTCTTTCTCATAAAATAGCACCTAAAATGCTTCATACAGTTGCTCCACAGACTAACACACATCCTTTAAACCACACAGTGCCAACAAATCACCAACCGCCAGTAACAGCACACGGCTAAAGTGCTTCACTGAGCAAGAAGCAGGGAAAAGAACAGATCTGAGGCCCCTATAGGGAGCAGTGATGACAAAACATATACACCAAGTCTGGCACATCCAGGGCCTTGCTCCTCATCTGGAACATGATGTACTCTTCATCCACATTTCTCTTCCAATAACACACTGTTCTAACACAGCTCAGGGTTTTGGTGGTTTGGGTTTTTTACAACTGTTATCCATAGTTGACTCTGATAATGACTAGGCCAAGAATGTTATCACACATGTCCCTTAATGCATATTTTAACATAGTTTAATTAAGAATTAAGAAACATATATCACTGCAGTCAGTGAGAAGTATGACTCATTAGACCAGACTATTATCGATATGGAAAAAACCCTTATAAAACAGGCATGTAGCTATTCAATTATGTTTTAAAAAATACCAAAACCAGGATTATATAAAAATTACTGATAAGAAATTTGGCAGAAAGATATATTGACATTTCAAAATAACAGCAGTCAGAACAAATAAGTATGTCTTCTAAGCAAAATATTAGGAATTTTCATTAAGCTAGAGGTTGCAAAATTATAGCTCAGTTCCCGATAATACAGTATAGTTCTCCCTCTGCTGGAAAATCTATCCTACTACACAATCCAAAACTGTATAAAGATGAGGTATTATTATAACATACTTCTCTGACTCCTCCTGCTGGGAGATGTAAAGACTTTAATATAAACACAGCTCAGTGTTTTTTTAATGAATTCTGCATTGCCTCAGTAACTTATTTATTTGGGTAAGTGCTTCATTTTTTGTGAATTACTTGCAATCTGAAGTCAAGGGATTGTAACTGTTACTACTCAAACTCTTAGCTGATGACAGCTTGAAAAATTATCATGCTTGAATTTCCATGGTTAAATTGTCTCCTAGATAGATTTTTTCAGGAAGAAGGGAAAGAATGCTGTATTTCAGCAAAATTCTCTAAGCCCTTATTTTGACTCATAGTTGTGAACAAAATGAGTTGGTTTGCAATTACTTTCTAAGAACTTCCACACATAGACACATACTAGAACAACTCATAATTTTAGCTTCTATAGATGCTGAAACGAATGCTGAGGGGCCAGCTGACATTTGGAGCAAGTAGCAAGTGCAGTAAGTAATGAAACTAATTTGGAGATCACTGTTTACTAAGATGAAGGACAGGTGGAATTAGTTGCTTTGTGGAAATATTTCACAAATAGCATAATTCATGCCACTATTTAACAATGCAAAGAGGCTTCCCTAACTTATTAAACTACTTATAGAGGTTCTGGGTAAGCATGTGTAAGCAAACCTCTGAACAGAGGAAATCCATATGCATACATTAATATTTTAAGACATATCTATGTTGCTGGAAGTGTCTGCTGCCAAAATCCAGATATTGATGAATTTGAGTTGGATACACATCCAGATTTCCAACCATTCCAATGCTTCCAAAAAACAATCACAAAATTTCACTCAACTCATCAGAAGAACAATCTGAGAAGGAAAAAACAACACATCAAAAAGCAATTCCTTAAATGTGCACTTATTTTGTTTAATAGCTACATAACACACTTTAGGATGACAGTCTTCAACTTAGTTATCTAAATTGCATCATGATCGAACCCATTTTCTGAAAAGAACAAACTGCAATGAGCTTCACAAAAGAGTAGCCTACTTGCAAGACAAAAAGATGAGATCTTATTAAACAGAAGAGTAGTCCCCCATGAAATTCTGAGAATTGCTTTCAATTAGCAAGGCCTGAGTCAGACACCCTCTTGTGTTATGTCTCTTGTGGAAAAAGAAAAAAACCCTAAGAGAAAACAAATTATTAACATTCCAGCTCTCCAGTCCTTTAAATCCTTCAGTTAGCAGCCATGGGTCACTGGTATGCAGCTAGCTGAGATAAAGCTCATTTTCTACCAGGTCTCTTGCTGAGAGGTTAAAAGGGCAGGAGGACTTCAGCCCTAAGAGACAAATATTTTCAAATATTTTCATTTTTCTCTAGTTTCAATATTGTCTGCTGTTCACCAAAAAACAAAAAAGCCAGACAAATTCAATCTGGATCAACGCAAGTCTTGTGACAATCCCAAGTCCCAGGTCCGGGGATAAGCCTGAAAACCATTTATAAGACAAAACTGTCCTACTTAGGGGGCCCAAATCTCTTGGTGTCCCCAAGCATTGCTCAGTCTATGAAGCATCCAGCACATAGGAGGTGCTGTGCTCTTCAGCACAGCTCAGCCCATGGCCATCCTGCCAGGCTCTGGCAGTGCTGCCCGCTGGGGCTGGCGCTCCCTGACTGCCCCCTGCCCAGGGGTGGGTTCAGCAGCCCCGGGCCATGGTATCAGACAGCCTGACAGGATGAACTGGGTGTGCCAGTCCATGCTAACAGCTTTCCATTGCAGACTGCAGGGACCCATGGGGAATGACCACCAGTATTCAGTGTAGAAATCCTGTTCACCCAAAGCCAGGTAAAACATCTCATCTCTGCTCCAGAAGCCTTAAAAGAAAAAAGCTTCTATTCTAGCAATAACCATTAAACACTACAAAATTACATTTTGAACCTGTCTGAATCACTAGTTTTCTCTTGCAAGTGGAAGAGCCTCACAAGGCACACAAAGTAAGCAGTTCTGAAGACTGGCAAAAAAGCTCCACCAGAACAAACACAGGCAATATCAGACAAGTCCCTGAGAACATCCAAGAATATTGCCACCTTTGCAATTAGTACTTTTTCAGTCCAGGCAATGGCTCTTAAGCACAAGTTTCAAACTGATGAATTTGGGATGTGTGATAGACTGGAAACAGGAAACAAAAACAAATGAAGACTTATTCACAGATTCATTCAACTCAGAAGCAATAGGTAGGGGAACTTGGAAATTAATGAAGGAGATCTGAAAACTAAGATAACATCAACAGAAACATGCAAAGTAAACCAAACCAGAGAGGAACAGGAAACAAATTACCCTGCAAGTTTCACACACAGCTGCACAATGTTAAAAACAGACACCTCTGAGCAGAGGATACTTCTGCAGAGCTGTTTCAGAGCAAGTCCCAGCTCTGAAATGCAGCAGTTTGGGGGTTAGAATTTTACAGATTTAATTTAAAGAATATAAAACAATACAGTATTTTCTGCCACTTTAAAATGCAATCAGAAAAGAAGTTTCCATAGCTGCTCTTCAGGGCAGTCTCCTTTTTTTCTCCAAATGCCCTCAAATTTGCTCAAGTAAGGAGTAAGGAATCAAAACTAATTAAACAATGTAAGTGCTTTGGCAAAACTGCCACGTGTCTTTGACCAAAATGTGAATAAACCCGAGAACAAAAAGGGCAATTAAAACAGTACCTGGAAAACAGGACTGGTCCAGGCATTGCCTACATTTCCCTGTAAGTCACCATACAAGGTCTGTCAGCTACACTGACCTAACAGTTTTCACAAGAAAAAACCAAAACCCAATAAGCTACTTCTTCAAATGAACTACACTAGTGGTTTTCATTTCTTTGTCATTCCTCAGCTTGTTCCCCTACCTTGCTTCCAAGTTTTGTCATTTTTAAAAGTAAAATCAATTTTCCTTTAAACCAACCTTTTTCAGATTGCATAGATAGAACAGATGTCCACCCAAGTAATCTGAACTTTCCCTGTAGACAACCCTTTTTTACAGGGTTTTACCTTAAAGTGTGGCCAGGTGACTTCCAGATTAAAAAGGGATGGTCACTTCAACTTGGGCTCTTTTTCCAAGGATTCTTTCTTGAAGGACATAAAATAGCCATCAGTTATTAGAAGTTTAATCTACTTAGCAAAGCTATATAAGCACTCTATTGCAAGTATGATTTTTCTCAAGGAAATATTATAGTGGCTGCCCTGCAATTCAAAGAAGTAAAAATTCAAATGTGCATTTCAGTTCCAGCTTTTGTGAAACAATATTTTTAGAGCTTTTCAAAAATTTCGGGGGTGATGCCAAAAATTATAGTATAAAAGAGTCCTATCAAATGACTAAGCAATCTTTTTTTATTTAAATAGTCTTTGGATTGAGGTTCAATATAAAAAAAGCTGCTGAGATTTTTCCTAGTATCATTGTAAGATGTGATAGAATGTGCCATAAAAATATGCCACATTAATGGATTTTGTTCAAACAATAAGTACTTTTCAAGAGTTTCAGTAAATATTTTAAAATACAATACAAATAAGACAAATTACCTGCTGAATCTCTGTTACTTAATAGCAGAATATCTATGAAAGTTCCCTTAATTGTAAGTCCCATCATTTTGGTTTCTATGTTATATTTTCAAATATGGAAGTATTTTTCTCAATAAAAGTACCTGTGCAGTCAGCTTCTACTCTTGGGCTGGGTAAATCTGTGACTATGCACTTGCCTAAATCTCATATTTTCTTTTCATAACATGCACAGAAGAAATTCAGAACAAGCAGTAGGGCTTATTGCATAATTATTAGCTCCAGTAGAAGATTGTGTATGCATGAACAGCTTTGGAATTCTTTTTTTTTAAAGACTACTTCACATCTAAATCTTGAGGTTGATTTTTATTTTTAATTTCATCACTGCATATTTAGTTTGAAATGACTGCTGTTTTTTATAAATGCTATATTTCTTTTAAAAATAATAATTTTGTAACTTGGCATGCTGTAATTTTGTAACTTAGCATGCTGATTCACTTTGAGAAATATGTATTAAATGTAAATAAATACTTCAGAAATCTCTAGCAGTGACTGTTACATTGTGAAACAGTTTCTATACATCAGAAATCAGGGTTACTATTATTTGTAATAAAGAAATACTTTGCTAAGTTTAAACCATTTTTCCTGAATTGTTTCCCATTGAATATTATTGAACAAGTATTAATTGTGAATAATGAATTAATACCTGAATGAATATATGTGAGCCTAAAGATTGATCAAGAATTGTGTGCTTTTCATTCTTCTCCCTTTAATATGGTGTAATTGTTAGCTAACTTGCCCCTTGACAGAATGATTTATTCTTCTGTGTTCAGAATAATAATAAGAAAAATAGTTTCAAATAAAGGTAACCAATCCACATTCCATGCACGTGTGTGTTTCTTCTTCATACAATAAGGACTAGAATCTGGTGTATCTGAAGGCAGATATAACAAATAGAAATGTCCTATGCAAGACCAAGCAGCTGTTTAGAATTCAAATTGAAAAGACACTGTTGCATTGGTTCCAACCCAGCAGAGCAACACCACCCATTTGATTTAATACCACATTTCTCATATGTGTAATATTTTAAGCGTGTGGCTGAAATTTTTCAGACATTCTTTATATCCAAAAATGAAATATGGCAAAAAAAAAAAAAAAAAAAAAAACACCTGACTGCCTCAGCCATTTTCTTTATCTGTCTGATAGTGCCAAGAAATGTAAATCCTTCCCTACAGAAAGATACTACTGCTGGAAAATTGGATCCTCAGTACCAACTTCATCATCTCTCTGGCTGGTGCTTATGCCTGATATGGACTCCAAAAAAAGTAACAACACTTAAAATGATGTTCTGCTCATTATTTAAGACTTAAAATATTGGTAAAGCCTAAAAAATTCTTGAAATAACCCACAAGTTCCTTATAAGTAGTTATTCAGACCACACAAGTCAGATGTGTTTCTGTTTTAAATAGAAAGTGGTTGCTGCAGAGGTGCTGTTGAAGATGCCTGCTCCTCCTCACAGTTGTTCCTCTTCACACTCATGTTCCTGTATTTCTTACCATTGGCTTCTGTGAGTGCGGATTCAGTCACCAAAAGTCTCTTACTCACATGCCATTCTTCCAAATAGCTGAAGCTAGCCAAGAATTTTAAATACATCTCCTCAGCTAAAGGTTTTCCATGCTAAAGAAGAAATTGCCTTGTCAGTTTATTTGAATTTTTCTTATCAGTCATGATTTGAGAAGATAAAGGGTCTTATTTAGAGACATTAAAATCCAATGTAAATTTAGTGCACACACAACCAGCCAGAGCAAATATGTTATTTCATTAATGGCAGTAGGTCTGTGCTGCCTGAACTGAGACCTGTGTTCCTGTCCAAGCTCTGCCTGGCAGCTAATCTCTCTCAGCACAAACCTGCACTCAGCCATTGATTGGATAAGGCAAAAACATTTAATCCCACAAGACTGGTGGGCCTCCACACCTCCATACACTCTTCTGATGACATCAAGTGATCAACAGCAGGCAGATATTTCATTTCCATTTCATAGAAAGATCTCCCTTGAAAGATCTGGCAATCAGATGAAATTTGTACCCAACCAGAGCACCGACTGTCTTTGTAACACCGAGAAATGTCACACGGAGCGACAAAGTCCCGTAGCTGTCACTGCAAAGCATCATTGCTTTATTCTGCTGAGCTACACAGCCATGTTGTTGCACTTGATCTTCCACTCCCTCATCTCTTGTCTTTAAGCCATCTCCCACACAGCACCATCTTTTTCACTAAAATTCCTGTTGTGCATAGGGGTCCTCACATTTGTAAGCTCCAGGCTGATAGCCTAAGGCCGTGTCTATGTGAAAAAGACTCCATGAGACCTGTGTGAATGCTGCCATGCTGGAACACACAGACACATGTCACACCTTCACAAGTGCAGCTGATACCAGCTTGATTTTACCTGACAGGAAAACAAAACATTGTGCAACTATACCAAGAACTGCTAAAACACAGAATAGACTTAAGATTGAGAGGTTTGGGGCTGACTGACTGTGACTGTCTATTAGCTTTCATAGCCTAACTGAAGATAAGCTCTTTCAAAGTGAAAGAGGATTAAATAACTCAGTCAACTTCAGAATTTTCTTAATTCCAGTCTCCCTGAAAAGGCTGGATCCCAGTACTGATAATATGTGAGCTGTATCAGATATCACAAGTAACTACAAGTTAAAATTTTAATTTTGTATTTCTAAATTTAGTTAATAAGAACAGATGGCATTGCTTCTCTCTAGTCATATCTCTATTTGTGTTGTTTGGAAAGTATGGGCTATGTTTACTGTTTTGTAAGTAACTACAACTCTGACACCTTGTTTCCCAGCATAATTTTTCTTATTCCACGTTGACTGGCACTGTCAGAGAACTGCAATCTGCAGAGCAATCTCCATGCTCATGATTAAATAGCTCATGGTATTATTCATTTCTCTGGGAGAGATGATAAATATATTCTGTACTTAAAGGTATGAATCTGAAAAAAAAATCATATTTGAATATTTCAGCTCAAGTCTTGATAAAGCTAGACAGATATGAGAAAAATCAATCCCCCACTGGCCTCATTGCAATTTCATGGATTCTCCTCTGCAATCATAAAGCAGAATAGTAGCCTGTCTGAATGGAAATATTACTTGTTCTAAATTGATCAATGTTATACAGAAATGGACAGTTAGGGCTATATATACTATGTGCTTGACAGACCAACTTTGAGGTCTGAGTGGCCTTCTAGTTTGTGGTCCGTGCATTTTGCTGCCCATTCCAAGACTGAAAATCAGCCCCTTCGTAAGATCGTCTCTTGTGAAACCGATGATGAAAAACGCAGCCATGGTCTGTGAGACGCCCTTAGCATCTCCTAGGAAGGGACTAGCATACTGCTAGGCAAGTCTTCCCTAACAATAGTGGGATTTTATCCTGATGAAAATCAATGGAATCATTCTCTGTCTTCGATAAAGCCACTCCTTATCCCCCATTAGTAAAAGATTTATTTTCCTTTTTCAGTGAGAGGGAAGGCACAGCTTAGGTCCACTAAATCAAGCACGTTCCCATTGCACTGGCCTGGCTCCATATTGTCTCTAGGCTTTAATATATTTATTCTCAAAGCCTAGGAAAAACTGATATCACCATGTAACACGTCATGACCAGACATATTTAGGACTACACAGGTTGCATTTAAAAGTAAGAAACTGAACCTACATTTCCCTCATAAAGCCTAAAGTTTACATCATCCCCTAGCTGTACATAGATAGGCTCAGAAGCTACGTTTTAATGTGAATTAAGTTATCTTCCACCTCACATCCCCACCCCAAATCTTCCTTTCCTTTCTTTCTTCAACTTTCCAAAGCCCAGAAGAATATTAATATGAATATGTCATCTTTGTGTCACTGGGGCACAAAGTCCTGCTCTCTGGCCTTTCTGTATCCTCTGCTGGAATAACTGTCCTTGTGACCACCTATATTTAGGAGAGTAATTTTAAGGTTTTGTACAAATGCTCAGACCTCCTGCTACAGGTTGAATAAAAATAATTAATCCTAAGGAACTTAGTAGGACAGGCTTCAGAAACAAGTTTTGCTTGCGAATAAGGCAAGAGTTGACACGAGAAGACAAATAATTTATGACCTATAATTTCAAAACACCTTGCAAACATTAAGCAGTTGCTAAATGTATTTCCAAAACAACTAATCAAGTCCTAGCAAACCAATCAAGGGGGAGGAATGAAAAAGGGGAATGAAAATAGACTAAAACAGCAAACAAGGTTTCTGTAAAGAGCTGCCTAAGCCATCGCAGAAGAGAAGAATAAATCCTATATTAATACAGTGTACTATTTTAAAATCACGTCAGATAAACAGAGGAGATAAAAAAGAGAAAGAAAAAATAGGAGTTCATTTCTCACCGCACAAAACTTTTACTTTCTCTATTGTCATTAAGTCTGTGATAAAATGAGAACCATTCCATAACAAGTTTGAAGTGTACTTCCCCCCCTTCATTCCCATTATTTAGGCTTACATAAATATTGCAGCGTGAAGTACAGGCAGCATATATACCAGACAAAGATCCACAGACTCAAATGGTTTTTTCATGGGTTCTCTGACCTCCAGTTTTCGTACGATTTTATAAGTTTTGAATAAACTTTAATGTCTATTAGTTCATGACCGAATATAACCACTGGGTGTCAGTAATGCTCTATAAAAAAATGCAGCATGTGATTGCGTTTCCCATGTATTTTCGGTGGAATTACTGCCACATGCTTTGGCAATCCCCGAGTCTTCATAAAATACCCACATATTTAGGACCAGCATTAAATTTAAACAGATAACTAAGTGGGAGTACAGACTCTCAGGAGGTCTGTGTTTTCCTGAGAATCAATATTATCTCTGCCTCAACTCTGACTGAATAGGATTCAATTTAGCAAGCAACAAAATCCTGCCACAGAACAACAATACATGAAAGCAACTGTTTCTATGCAGTCATTCTGCAAACAGAACAAACTAATTAATTGGTGTCAAATAGAACAACGAAGCCAATGTGCTCCTAGGATAAAAATCAAGAGATCCTTTGTTATCATTTTTTATCAACTGATACTAAAACCCAGGACTGACAAGAATTATTCATTGTGTTCTGTATGTCTGTGGAGTTGATCTGTAAGTGAGGTTTAGAGGTGAGGTTCTATAAACTAGTTCTTTTTTTTGCTGCCACTAAATTAACTTTCCACTAGCAAAGATCTATTTTGGCCTGAATAAAGCAAATTAATCGAAAGGATTTCCTTTCATTACATTTAGGAAAGGGCTTTTCCAAGTGTCAGGTTGTCAGCTTTCTAATCACTTAACAAATGATAAATCACTCAGGACAAAAATCAACCTTTTTAAAGTGCTTTCAGTTTAAAAAAGGATATAGTTTCTGCCAGAGTAGAACTGTATTCAACATTCAGTTTTCCAAGTGCAATACTAAATAGCTCCTTTGATTCTGTATTGGAAGGATCAGCTGTGAAAACATCACTTCAAATATAAAACTACTGAGATCAAGTTTATCATTGCAGTTTAAGCACTTGCTTTTCTCATTAGTAATTCTGATTTTTATTGTCTTTGATCTTTTCAGTCTGTAAAAAGTAGAGCGTCACCCATTCCCTTGATTATTGAAAATTGATTATTACTTAAAATGAATCATTCTAGAATACATTAAGCATAAGAAATAAAAAAAATTTACGCTCACAATACACCTCAGTATAGTTTTATGCCATCAGCAGCAGCTCCATTTGTTTCATACATCATTCCAAAGTAATCCCATCCACATGAAAGCTATATGCTGACTGACAGAAGACAGAATATTTCTTTCCTTTTCCTCTCCTATTCTGTGATTTCATTTTAACAGCAGATGGCTGACATGCAACACGATAGGGTCAGAGCAACACAAATGTAAAGTACGTGTACATCAACCATTTATGTATGTTACTGCTTCTCCTGCCACAGTGCCATGCCACTGGAACATCCAGCACATGTCCCTCTCTCCAAGAAACCTTGCAAGATAACACAAACAGAAGCAGTCTGGTCAAAATAAAGCACAGATAAGCTAACAAAGTTATCCTATAATTTCGTCCATACTTACGTTTTACATTAGCTATTAAAGTATGTTGGTTATGTTTCTATCAAACAGGAAGAGATACATATGTATAAAGAAAACAGAGATATATTTTTGAATGCCATTTATATGAGATGGGGAATGATCCCAAAATGATGTAAGCAGATAGAAGTCAATCAAACACAACAACATAGCACCACTGCACGTCAACCAAAGCCCTAAGAATCGCCCTGGTACAGGGTCTTTTTAAATACATTTTTCTTCCTTAGTGTATGAAGAAAGATCTTCTGGGATCAGAAAAAAGACTTCATAACTGAAGGTTCTCTGGCATCAGTCCATTCCAAAAGAGGAAAAACCACATCCTTCTGGAAAGAAAGAGCTAAAAGCCTGACTAGTACTAATAGAGAAAGCTGAAGATCTGGTCTCCCTCTTGAGAATAAGTTCTCGCCATAGGAGGCCCCATTCCTAAACAGTGATTCTGTTTAAATTGCAAGACCCTTGTACATTCCATAGGTTTTGTACACTTTCACTTTTATGGATAGGAGGGGAGAGGGTTTCCAGCCATCTGTGTCCCAAGATACTTCCTTTAACTTAAAAAAGCTTATAAAATTTCTCAAAGGCTTCTGCTGTGCCTCTCTAGACATCCATTCAGTCAGTATAAGTCCTTCCTGAAACATAACACGCTATGTGAGGCTGCCTCTGAGGATGCAGAGGTCATTCTTCCAAGGCAGCTACTGAAGCATTCTTTGGGAAATTATTCTGATGGATTTTGCAAGATTGCTACTTACTAATTACTAGCAAGGAGGGACAGATAAGAATTTTGGGACACAAACCTAGAAACTGAAGAATAATTGTTTGAGAATAGAATAACTGAGAACTAAGCACACAAAAAAGCTGTCTTGTGGGTTTTTTGGCTAGCATAGATTGTCAGAATACCACCTTGCTCATCTTGTCCCCTAAGAGTTAGTAGAGGAAAAGAATCCAGCATTTTTCCAGTCTACATCCCTTACTTTTGATTCTTCTACTAGGTATTCCATTCCTGGGCTAATCTTCCTACTGCTTGTTCAAATATGGGGAGGAGAGGATTTAATGAAAGTTAGATTCTCCTTTGATCAGTTACTGTAATCACAAGATTAAGAAAAATTTAGTGAATGTTTTGATTTTTTTTTTTTTAGGAGACATGTTAGGTTTTTGAAATAAGAAATGTAAGGTCTGCTGAACCCTGAGATGAAAATACAAGTGAAAAGAATTTTCAGTTACATCTCCCTGAGCAAAGTAAGCAGTCTGAAAAGCATCATGAGACATTTCTTATGTCCAGCCTCACATCTGGTGAGACCAGTGGTGGTTTCTACCACTGACTGGACCAATGAGTCAGAGGCTCCTCAGTTGCCATGACAAATATTTTACCAAATGAATCACAGAACTTACTCACAGCAAACACCATCTGGCAGAGCTCTGAAACTCTGGTGGCTGTACTACCCTGTGGATACAACCCTTGCTAAATACTGTAGCAAAGACTACCCTTCCCTCTACTTGCAGGTAGCAACTGAAGAAATTTCTGAGGCACAGAAAAACAACGCTCCAAACACACCTGCATATTTTTGCTGCCTTTTTGCAGTAAATGCACTGTCCCTGCAAATTAAAAAAAAAAAAAAATCAAAACCACCAAAACCCAACAGATTATTCACACTGTCTGCACTGGCTCATCATTTTTTCTCCCACTCCCATCTGTTCAGTTTCACTCAGCTGGAAACAAGAGAAAAAGCCAGCAACATTTAGCCACTCTGTTCCTTGGGAGTTGGAGCAGTCAAGAGACTAGAGTTTTAAAATGGACTCATATTGTAGATATGTTTTTTAATGCATTGACAAATTATACATATGTTGGAAATATGTCTTTTACCACCAAAAAATTGCAAATTGCATTGCCAAGTGAACAGGACTGTAAAAAGACTGAACAAAAATGCATATAACACTGTAATTCCCTCAGGCCTTTGGGCTCTAAAATGCAAAACATATAAACCCATAAACATGTTCCATGAATTAAAAAAAAAATTAGAGTTCATTTTAGTCCCTGCAGTTGGAAGTGGAAAGTATTCCTGGTGCTTTTCCAGCACCAGCTCCCAGGTTTCCCAAGTTAGCCACATTTGCGGGTGGGAAAAAACTACATTTCAAACAGTTCAGTGTCCAGTACTCAAAATAACAAAAATAATTATTATTTCACATTTCTTTGGGTTTTTGAATTCTTGTTCAATAATTGTTCTGGTTTATTTTTCAATAAAATTTTTCATTTTTCTTCAGAACAGAGATTCCACTCAACAGCCAGGTCTGTAAATTTATCTGTGTTCTTTACATTAGTACAACTGCACAGATAAAGAATTTACACTGGTGCTAGAGGTTTAAGCACCCAAGCATCAAATTAAGCTGTACAAACCATAATAAACAGACTGCAAAGTAGATTATTTATATCTACTGCGTTTCTTGGGGATGGCAAGACCAAACAATCCAACCATTTGCAGTGCTGATCCAACTCTCCTAAGCATCTCTCATTTTCAACATTATATGCATCTATTTAGTACCAAGGCATAATGGAAATAATTAATCTTTGTGCTGGAACCAGGCCCAGTACAAGAACCAAATGGAAACCACTTTGCTGCTTTTGAGCTTGTGAGCATTACTTTGACTCTTTGATACAAAGCAGGCCAAATTCAAGGTTTACCTAATCCACTGCTTTCAGGAGTAGTCGAATTGTACCAGTGCTACCAGTAAAAAACTGTTGGAACAGACAGAAGTTCATCCTGGATGTCTCCTGCTCCATGGACCCCCAGAAAGAACAGGCAGAAGGTAAGACATACCAACTGTTCATCAGCAAAATACTGACAGACTCTTTAGCTAAGTGAAAGCTGATGACTCCAAAACAAATCAATGAGGCACAAAGAAGTGTTAGGATAGAGAAAAATCAGAGAGCATTTGAATATCAGAATATAATTCCTACAGATATCATATGCTATGCATGAGATCTTTTAGCACAGTTCAGTAGCCCAGCACAGCTGGTGCCCAAACAGCTCTTTGCAATAGTGTCTGACACTAAGTAGTCTGAGACCCTCTACAAACAGACCACCCCACAGACTTACTTGGGTTGCACAGCCAGTACTCAAAATAAATATGTTTTAAATAGGTTATTTGGCCAAGAATAATGGCAAACACCTATCAGTAACAAACATGTCAGCAATTGTAATTATTCATTTGATCTGCTTAACACTAAAGATCAAATTATAGACTGACTGATAACGGTGATTACAAGGTCATTCTGAAATGATCCCTTGTGGTTCCTTCATCCATGAGATATGAAAAATACTCTATGATCCACATAAACTGCTTGTCCTGCTGCCTTAATTACTTCAATTATGTATTTGCTGGAATCGAGAAAAAAAAAATCAGTGTTGATGAGATATAGAAAAAAAAAGTATAATTTACTTAGCTGAGGCTCCTTTACCTAAATTTGCAATATCCATGGAATTTCAAAGTACTGTGAATAAAGAAACTTGACCTGAATTCAGAGACAATAAACATCCAGAGAAAAAGCAAAAGCAAGTTTTTCCACAAGTTTTAACATAAGCAAAATGGTACAATCTTCTGCTTCTCTTAATGTAGCAAACCCTTGTGAACAGATGGTAGCAGATCTGTGTGATGCAGTGGGCAGCATTTCCATATCACGCTCCTGGCAAATATCACCACCATTTAACTCATTTATGCCTGTGCACACCCTCACAACACATGGACACATTGCTACCTGTCAGAGGTGCTCAGCACCTACCACTCCAGAGTAATTAGTGCTCAGGTCTGGCTTTTGCCTGTATTGTACCTGATGAACAGCCAGTTTTTTCACCACTCCTTCAACAACCACAAAACTAACACTGCCCTCTGCTTCTCAGGCAAAAGCAGATAACCCAAATTCAGCCATTCTACTTTAGACAAAAAAAACTGAGGTCAAAAAACAGCTGGTCTGTGCTTTAGACTGATAAAACGAGAGGAGCCCCTTCTGTGAGATGAAGTGTTACACGAGGAGTGCAGTGAATAAAGTCTGTCCATGGATGCCACCTCCTCAGTCCCCTGCCTTACTGCCCCACCACGGCCCTTGTGACATCAACCTTCTCTTTAACAGCATCACTTCCACTAACTGAAGGTACTGACATCCATTTCTCTCCTGTGTCAGACTTTCATCACAGTTTTTCCAACAGTGGGGGCCTAATTAAAGTCTCTTCTCTGTGCAGTCCAGAATTTCCACAATGTGTACAAGGGACTTTAGGATTTGTTTAAACTGAGTTAGGGAATTCAGGAGTTTAGGGAGAAGGAGAGGGGAAAAGGGAAACCGAAGGGAAGGTGGGACATGAACTAGGGAAGAACAACAAAATCTCAAGGAAATAGATACAAATTTAAGAAAACCTGCACTCTTCCCAGCAATCAACTCACTGGCAAAATTATTTGCTTATTTAGGCCCAGATTTCACCCTTTATTTTGCCCAAAGGTATACAACTGTATAGGCATAGAGCACTTTCAGTGTATTTGTTGCAGAACATAATTAACCACGGCCAGCATTACATTCATTTCTCATATCCTGTGTGCAGCTGTGGGATAAAGAGGACGTCTTTCACAAGCATACATCTTTATTACAATCTCAGCATTGTCGGCAAGATCAGAACACACAGTTCACATCCCAAAATAACCCTAGAGATTCTCAGTACCATATAATATGAGGAGTTAAGCAAATTTTACTTTTACATGTTCTGCAGCATCCTGCAGATCACTTTGAAGACCAGAGAAAATTCACATGTTCCTCACCAATATGTTGACACAGGAACCAGCAATCCTCAATTGTCTCTGCATGGAGAAGCTCCAGATAGAAAACTCTTACAGACCTCTTGCTTTCCCTGGAGAGAAGGTACAAAGAACTCAGTTGTTGCACATATCATCCTCTTCAGAAAATATTTATTGTCAACAATTACTTGCTTTCCATTATTTATTACAAGTAATACAAATCCCAAATAATTCAGTCACCAGTTTGAATCTATGATGTCCATAGAGCTTTTCATACCACCTGTCAAACTTACTGCTACCTCTTAGAAACCTTACATGACCATTTATTTTAGCAACTGAATACATAGTTCTCTAGTTAGCTTCCATAGATGCCACTTTTAGAATACTGCATATACCTTAAATATTAATGCTCTTTATGTATTATTGCAAGAAACTTTCAAAGGTTTTTCTATGGGCACAAATTACAAGCAGGTGTTAAACCAAGATCTGCTGCAAGGCAGCCAAATTGAAGTGAGGGATGTACAGAACTATAAAAACTTTGTTATTTTAATTTTCCAGAAGATTTTATATTTTCAACTTTTTACTCTGATTGGGAGGCGGAGGATGTGGAGGAGAATATCAGACACATACAGCTCCAGTTATTATTAACTATGTGGTCTGGTTTATATCCTCAGCTTTTTAAAAGTCAATTAGACATAAGAAACTCCCTCAACATCTCAAAATAAATTTCCATACTAAGCAGAGTTGAGGAGATGCCTCAGAGTTATGATAGTGAGATGGAATATTGATAACTACTTCACTTCAAGTGATTCATATCTGTCCTGACAGGCTGCCTGGAAATGCATAAAGCAAATAAAATACTTGTGGTCTCCAAATTACCCACAGCAAATACATTCATACTGCCCAAGCCACAGCCCATAGAGATAAATTGCACTGTTGAGCTCAGCACGAGAAAAAGCCATTGGGTTAATTAGCAACGGTTCAGCCTGAGTGTTTATGCAAGAGACAGAAGTACTAAAGAGTTAATGATTAGAGCCTCAAAATACCAAACTAAACCCCAGCAACTGGCACACAGTGCTTCAGTTACACCTGTGACATGTTGCACAGGGGGCAAATTCAGTCTTATTTTGCACGCTTCTTTCCATAATGCATACCCTGTACAGACAAGAAAACAGTGAGATGTTCCAGGGGGCACTTTGGAAGACCTAGCTAAGTACCCTACATGAGGTGTTGCTTTCCAAAGCCTCTGCCAAGCATCCAAAGAACAAAACAAATAAAGAGTCTGGATACTCTTGCCACTCATCTTCCTCACCAAACACAAACATACCTTTAGATTAAAAGGCAGTGTTTATTGGGTTTTAATATTGAAAACAGAAGGATATAATAAGAGGCTCACGGTGACTTTCAGCAGCTAAATGCACACGATTGCACACGTTATTTGCATTGGCAGTTCAAAGGAAAACTGACAGCTATAATGTTACAAGCTTGGTTGGTTTTACTTCCAACTTAAAAACCCATACTACAATCTTTGAAAGTATGGATAATATTACAACAGCCTTAAGGTAGTTAAGGTCTTACCAAAAGCAAAGTAGTATTGAAAAAGTTGGATTAGGATGCATTCAGGTACCTGAAGAAAATATTAGGCAAAAAGCCCACAGCTTGTAGCATGCAGATCTGCATATTGTTTCAAAAATAGCCTACACAGGTGCCAGGAAAATTCAAGAATGATACCATATGGAAAGCTAAAAGAAAAGACCACAAGGGAAAAATTCCTCCCTTACAGATTCTTAATAATGCTTATATAGTGAGGATGTATTAGCGACAGGGCACCTTGAAGTTGAAGAAATACCCAGTACAAGAGCTACCAAGAAGGCAACACAAACCTAAACTCATAAGAAGCTTTTCAAATGTCAGTTCAAAATACTTGGGCTAAAGTTTCTCAGAATGGATTTTAAATTCAAGCCTTTCTCAGCCTTCACTGCAGCATTGTTCCTGGGCTGCTTGAAAAACTGCTGGTGTTGAAGACCTGGCTATGCTTGAAAACAATGATGGGAAGTTTATAACAAGAATCATCTTCTGGGGTCCTCCAGTTCCTGGATAGGAATTTTCTCTGTGAATTCATGCAACACCTTTCATTACCTCCTAAAGGACAGAAATGTCTCCCTCTGAAATTAAGAATTGAAATCCTGAGTGGAATACAACTCAGAACGCATCTGAGATTTGTTTTGGGTTTTTTTTCCCCAGTGAAAGGACCAGAGAAAATTCCCCAAACATCTTTTATATACACCTAGTGCCATCAGAAGACTCAGTCTGAATGCTTGTTGATAGATTAGGAAAGTTATTAGTGTGTGACAATAAAATTTGTCATTCTATTAAGTCATTTTTTAGAGTGGAGGCTGAAGTACATGGTGCATGAACTAATGCACTTGAAAGAATTGCATGTGGTTAGTTGCGACTTCATTGGAGGGATTCTGTTTTCCAGTTGTTTGGAAGACATATAGAAGGCAGAATACACAAATGATCAGAACTGAAAGGGTACAGAGCACTACTTATTCCTCCCGAAGAAAAATATTTACATTAAAATAATAGTGCTCCTACTATATATTAGGATCCCAATGCTCTGAAAATTATTCTGAGCACATTTGCTCGGTAAAATGTTCATTAAGTATCTCTATAGGATACGAATTCAACAGAGAGCATGTGAATAAATTCAGCCAATGAAACTAGTTAACACTTAATCCTGTCATTGAAGTCCAATGTCATGCCACATATCAGTATTAGAAATAATTTATGTTTACTCTGTCTCTGTTTTCTTAACATCTAAGTAGTTACAATAGAACAATTGCCAAACAACTCAATCCTGTTTTTTTGCTCTTTAAAATTGGATTTGTGGGTGATTGTGGGAATTGTGGACAAGAAGGGTTCAGACAGGGAAATACTCAGACACCTATGCACTGCCAAAATTGTTCAGCATTTAGATACCCCTAGGGAAGCAAGACTACCAGTTACCATGAAGTTTTAAAAAAGAACAAGCAAAAGCTGTGTTGTAGCAAGGTCTTTTCAGGAGCACAGTAGAAGTGACCAGCCCTCATGGGTGAATGAATACCCTTAAGGCTTTCTAGAGAAACACACAGAGACTGAACAACAGAAATAAACAACAGTTTACAAATTAAGATCATTCTGGACACAATCTTAATGATACAATAACAAAGTAATAACAAAGGTAGAAAAAAAGAACACATTACAGTTCAAAAATTAATAGCAGAGAACAAATGTTGTATCTTATGGATTGAAGAGTGAATCATTTCCTAGTGATTTTCTCCAGGTTAACACCTGAAATTAAGTTCAAGAGAAAAACAGACAAGTAGCTTTTCCACACAGAAAAATACACTTTGTTCAAGCATACCTAGTGAAGACTTGGGACAACCATTAAGAATCATGAGGAAAATAGTCACGGAATCATAAAAGCATGTTGCTCAGAAGCTCTCTTTCTTGTGGAATGGTAAAAGCTTTCAGAAGCACAAGCCCAACTAAGTGGCTGAAACAGGGAATGTTCTTCAAGTTTCAAGACACCAAGGCAGCATTTCACCTTTGAAATAAAAGGCAGTCCAGCATACATATTTATCTGGCATAATACCTCTTATGAGTGTTTCTTTCTCGAGGCTGATCTCACTGCAAAACCTTTTGAATTTTCTACCTTCCCATTAAACACTCCACCTTTTGCCAAAAGCAAAACATTTCTCCTATCTCTTACCCCTAAGCAAAACTAGAAAAAATAGATTTTTTTATATAATTATGGTTTCTGTATAGAAACATCATGTTTACTTCTGATTATTTTGTATAATACCACTTCCCTTAGCTAAGTGAAAATCCTACTTCCTATAGCAAATGGAACCAGTTATTTCTCCATAGCATCTGTGTATTTCAGTGTTTGTTCTCCAAATTTGGATCCCTTTCCTCTGCCTCCCTCTCTCTCTGGAAGCAGCAGAAAAAATGAGTGAAGTCTCAGCCTTGGAACACCTGTGGATTAGTACCTGGAGAAGCAGAAGGCAAAGCTGTACAGTCACCCACATACCTGATGCAGACAGACTCAGGAGGTCACCTAACCCATCCTGCCAGACCAAGCCAGGAGCAAAGTACTCTCAGCCTTCCTAACACCTTCTTAAAACACCGCCTAAGGCAGCTCCAGCTGTAGCTTATTAGCATAAATTAAACAGAGCTTTTGATTCCATGCAGCTGACACTGTCCTGAGGTGCTGGAAGTTCCCTTCTCACAAAGTCAAGCCAAAACAGGGAATTCCTGGGCAAACAGACTCCAGCACAGGGACTGCAGGAACTTTTGTTTAGAGTTAAAAAGAAAATAAAGTAATAGAATAAAGCAACAAGGTGGTCAATAATTAAAGGGGAAATTAAAACATTAAAGGCCCCTTACATATTTTTACTATTATTTTACATTTTGTATATGCATGTATATATATACATGAAAGAGAGAGATTGTTTCATGGTCTCAGGTATAGAAATCACAGTCAGATGGACTAAAAATTACTTTAATGTGAGGTATTTAAGTCACTAATAAGGAAGAATGATATCAGGTGGGTAAAACAATCTGTCAGCAAAACTTAGGTGAAAATATTTGCTTTCAGGAAGAATGTGGAGGCCTTATCTGCAGATACTTGCAGAATGACTCTCGCTCAAAGTTCTGTGCACAGAGGTAGACATGTCTATAGGTTTCCTCAACCACAAGAGCTACAGTCAGTCTTACTCTCATCAGGTGACAGAACACTGAACTGAAAACCAAAACCCTCCCTCATCATGTCTGTACCCAGCAAGACTGAAGCAATCCTGCAGGTGCTCGGCTTTCTCTTAAGCCTTTTTGCCACCACCAGGAAAACCCTTTCCTTTAGATCATGCTGTTCATTCTCATTACAGCTGCCAAACCAAAAGTCAGCTGCCCTTTTCAGGCGTTAGCTGGACTTTGTTTCACTCATTCAAACAAACAAACAAACAAACAAACATTCCAACCAAAACAAAGCCCCACCAAGCTCTTTTTGCCTTTTGTCCTGTTGCAGGCATTTAAAAAAAAAAAAAATCGTACTCAAAATAAAAATCAATTGTAAGTTATTACACATCTTATGTGGAAGAGGCTTCAATCAGAAAAGTTATGGAATAGTGAGTTGAAGCACATGATAGTGCTTTCATGTGTAACCAGGCCAACTGAAGATCTAAATGGTTTTTTTCCTTTTTCCCTTTCGCCCCAGCTAGAGACACTGCTGCCTTTATAAAGGGATTGCCTCTAACAAGCATGGGAGTAGACAAAATCTGAAGTGCTTTCATGACAATTTTTTTTCCATTCCAATGTAACTTGACTTTGTGTTTATTTACCTCTACGCTTTGAGTAGCATTTCATTTATGCAGTAAGGGATGTACACTTTTAAGAAGCAGCACAAGGTAAGATGAACCTTGTAGTCTTGACTCAGGTAATACTGCCATAGACTTTAAAGGAGTGGGAGTTTTCAGCTTCAATTATTAGCAACAGTGAAACGACTCTATTGACCTAGAGGTTTTCCTAGGACAGGAAAACAGAGAATTTTCCTTATCTCATGACACACAGCACACAGAGTATTTTTATTCCCTCACTCAGAGTTTAGAATCCCTTCCAAACAATTTTCAGGATCCAGTCTTCTCCACATCTCTGAGGCAGAGAAGGACCGGCATGCTTAAAAGCTTTAGTTCTCAAGAGTGTTTGACCGTTATTACAAATAAAGAAGCAAAAGCCTGGCCGTATTTTCTGTGAGGTCACTTACTGTGCACGAAATTCAACCGAACACCTTAACCAATGTCCCCACACTGCGGGCAGGTCCCTGCCCCGGCTGCGGGCACTGCTGGAACGACGCTGGCGCGTTCCCGAGAGCATCCCAAGCTCTCTGGGATATGACCAAACGAGAGGATCCTCAACGGCAACAAACCAATCCATCCTCAGAAGCACTATATATACACACAGACATGTATGTACGTATGTATGTCTAACTACCGAGAGGCAGCCGTGCGAGCAGGGCGGCAGCGCGCCCGCACCTGCCGGGCTGAGGACACCGCGCCCCCTCAGCGCCCCGCCCGCCGCCCTCCCGGGACACGCCTCCCCGCCGCCCCCGGCCGGAGCGC